>LPNX010548899.1:93704-113827 GCA_001517045.1 Pseudotsuga menziesii
ACATGGGTATTTGATGTTTTGTGTTGAGAAAGAAGCTATAGATCACATGAGTATTTATATTTGTGTTGAGCGAGAAGATCTGGAACACATGAGTTATGAAACATTTGTATTGAGCATAAAGCTCTGAAGCACATGAAAAGATAAAATTGGAAGTCTTGGGAATAAGCCCTGAAGCCTTCCAAGTTGATGTTGAGCATAAGATCTGTAACATTGGATCCTTGGCCATTATATCCCTGAGTGTATCCTACAAGTACATCCTAGCTTTAGTGTTGAGCAAGGAGCTCTGGAATTGCACTAAGTTTGTAACTCCCTGTTTTTGGTGTTGAGAATGGGCTTTGGATAAGTGCTATGAGTTACTGAAAAGAATTAATTATGTCGAGTGAAAATGACTCAGATAAAACATTGATCTCATCTTACTTTGTTTTAAGTGATTAAATGAAATTTCAAATTTATGTATCTCATCAAGTACTAAAGAACTACCATGTTATACGAGGGAATGCAACATGGAAAGAGGTTTAGAGTTTCCTAACCTAGTTGGCCTAACCCCTACCTAAAAGCCTTATTAAAGAAAGTGACTAAGCTGAAAGAAAAGTGTCATATGGTTAGGGATCATCCTATATGATACCTAAGGATAAAATGTTAACAAGTGATCTATATAAAAGTATATAATTTATACATGACATGTATACACATTTAATCATAGTAATAATACTAATAGCTACAAGTAAGAAAGAAAGGATCCATATGTTATTATTATTACTAATGATAATTAAATATTAAAATACCTACAAGAGTCAAAATAGGAACTAGTCAAAAGTTCCTATGTTAAATATTAAAATTACCGAAATTAAATAAAAAGGGTTATTTCAAGAAATCAAATGATTCTTGACTTAACTGCCCCTTTGAGTGAGAAGTCCTCCTATAAAAACCCAAGCCAAAGAGAGGCTTGGGGATATTTTTGTTATTCCATAATTCTACCTGATTATTCTCAAGAGAGTTCTTGGAGAACAATTTTCCTAAGAGGAAAAAGGAGAATTGATACAAAACCCGATATCCTAGATAGGTAAGCCTTACCTTGGGAACTATAAGCTACTTGCATGTTGGAACCAACTTGGGGGGATCCGGATTGAAACCAAGAATGATTCAAGGTCATGGTTGCGTGGAACATGGTAGTTCCCAAGCTATTCAGTTTTCTAAACAGAGGTCAAATATGTCTATGAATTTGTTAATGATGGGTAATTGAGTGTACAGTATTTTCAGCCATTAAAACAGCTTCAACTTGCGGGTATGAGGGTTCTTGATTTTTCCCTTGCAAACTATGTAGGTTTTATTATTAAAATAGTAGATTGAATTCTGAATGAATATCTAGTAACTGTCTGCTATAACTAGGTTATATTTCTACATTACTTCTTTCTTCACTTACAGGTGAAACTCATTGTTTATTAGGAGATGTGTTTCTTTTATCAAAGGTTAGGTTATCTTTTTCTTTTAAAAAGGCTATTCTAATATATTTTATTCATGAGGGATTAAGAACCTTTAGTGCTATCTATAGGAGGGTTTGGTTTATATTTCATTTCTGCAATTTATTTCGTGTCTTTAAATTCAAGTTCAAATCCTAGAAGTATTTAAAAACAAGCCTATATCTTATCTCTACTGGCAGATTTCATATTGCAAGCAGGCTTATATTATTTACAATAAATAAAACTATTATCTATAATCATAGCCTAATCTCTATGCAGAAGATTATAACTTAAATATAAATTGCTAAACATTTTAAATAAAATATCATAAAACAGAACTATAAACAAATCATTTCCATTTTATAAACAACAACATCGAATGCCAAGCTATCGAGATCTCTAAGGTTTGTAGGCATGAGTGCATCATATTTCATAAATATACTATATACCAATATCATAAAGAATCAAACATAATCTAAAACAAAACAGATTAACACATCTTGTATAAATCAAGAGGTTACATGATCGAATCATATTGGAATTCATGCCAAAACCATTTATCCACACATACATCATCTACAACCATGTAGCCCAGGATCAAATCCTGCGAGCTCACGGTTTAAAAACAATTGTTACATTCCAACCATGACCAGCATCGAATCTTGTAGAGATTGATTCACAACATTTTATCAACGTTGTAATAGCTTACAATTATTCCACATAGTCTACGCTAACAACATTAAAATACAAGAAAGACTAATCCTAATATGAAATCATTTCCATGTCAACATTTTTCACACAGTAATATAAACCAAATTTATACGTTGTAATCATATTCGAGGCTCATGACAGAGAAGCAAAGAAATAATCCAGTAACATAAACCATAAGAAATAAAACACTATCTACGTTATCATAGAAATGACATCCATATCGTAAGGTTAACGCCACAGTTCACGACCATCCCCAAAATTAATGCACAGACAAGTAAACAGAATAGTAAATCACCAATTTAACAACATTGCACTAATATATTACACCTTCGCTAAGGTAATTGGCAAGAGTGCCATTTTGAGCAATGGAACAAATCTAAAATCCAAATCAACTTTGTTAAATACCCAAAACGAGAACTTAAGTTACATACATCAACTTACACAGAGTCAAAACCTTGCCAAGCTAGGAACCGTATCCACGATTGATACACAACAGTGAATGCATTCTTTTATAACCACTATAATTTATATATAAAAACTACACAGATGTGATTTCAAACCAATGTGCCATTACAAGAAATAGCGTTGTCACCATTAGAAACCCGTCATTAAAACTAAAACGCAGAGTCTTCATTAACCAACAAGGTCACACGTTTAAACTACCAAACCAAAAATATTACAGAGTAGAGTCATGACAATCATGGACTGAAGGCACCAAACCCAACAACTAAAACCCCAAAATTCATACGCATATCTGGATGCCTTTCATTATTTTACAAAAATACATGTACATAGTCAAAACCCCTAACCGACATAGGTATTCATTCAATATTACAAACACTAAGCTCAAATCTCTGTCAAACAACTCTACACAGAGGTAACAAGCTCATATCTTGTTGGTACAGGGCTTACCCGTGAAGGGTATGCATCGGTAACTAAGAGACCCACGACCCGCGCAATGAAATCCCTACCACCTGCAAACAAGAGAGAGAGAGTCATGAGAAGTATACCAATCCTTCAAACCGAAACAACAAGTAAACAATGCTACAAAACCATAATGGAGAGCATACCTTCCTAAGCATAGATTCAAGCCAGACCTCATGCATCGATACAAACCAGAGAGCCAAACAGAGATCACCCATCAAAATACCAAATGAATTGTTCATCAACGATAGACCAATATTAGGGCTTAATTTCCCCACATCCCGAGGAGCATTAACTTTTCCACCCTCTCCACCACCAATGTCAAATTTTCTCCCCTTTCCTATAGTTCTTAAATCCCAAAATATGATTTAATTTTGGAATTGTTTTGTATTAAAACCCCATTTTATGCATCGTTGACTTAGGATAAAGCCAATATTCATGGAATATGCAATATGCCATGAATGGCTTAAAACATACATTAACATATGATATATAAACTTAAAACAATATATGGCTAAGGTCTGATATCTTAATCCTTTCACGTAACAATTAAACCCTATAAATGTTAAGCACATGTTTGAAGCTTATTTAAGGTCTTAGAACCATACTACTACTACTACTACTAATAACTAGTTAGACATAGGTGTAAATAAACACAACCCTGTGTAAACGGTAATGCCAACAACAATAAACCGCTAAGAGAGGACTGTGGTCCTTTTATTGTCTAAAGCAGTGAAGTAGTTTTGTCATTGTTTTAACTATCGTAGAAAGTCTCCGTCACCTAATGAACCTGAACGAAACAAAGAAGAGTGGCATTAGTTCAACATGAACTAAGTAAACCTTATAACGTCAAGTAAAACCAGTTACCTCTCCAAGTGGCCCTATAAGGGATACAAGTCGCGCCACTCCACCCCTTGACAATTACAAGTTAAGTTAGGACATTCCATAAACCAATAAACAAAACTTATAACCAGTAAGTAAGTTATAAATTGAGCACACATACACATAAATGCATGATAAGAAGTAATCAATAAACAACATAACCATCTAAATTAGATCAAGTAACTTAAATACATTATAGATTTACATTAATAACCAGATCAGGGAAACATCTAGAAACGGTAAGAATAGCTTACGACAATTCATTTTTGCGAACAAAGTACGACACATTCCACAGAAGATAAGCTAATTTCCAGTTCATGTAGTAATTAACTAGGCTAATATTTTTTTTATTTTCAAATTTTGAGGACGTTACAAGTGGTATGAGAGCCCAGTTTCAACACTAGAGACCAAAATGGTTGTGCCAAACATTCGTTGCATAAAATAAAGTATGTTTTTAAATTTTGTTAACTAACATAATTTTTTTTTGTTATTAAAAATTTGCAATTGCAGGATTTAAAAGAACAGTTCAGATCATGAACACTGGAGAAGGCAACAACCGACAAGGAAAGTTGAATACCCCCATCGAGGAAGCATAACTGGTGGTGGAACTAAATTTTGATATACTGAAAACCATACAATGTCTTCAAGTAGACTTATAGAGTTTCAAGGATGATAATGTGATTGAAATAAAGGAGAAGCAAGAAATTAATGAAGCATTGCTGCGGAACATGACAGGAGGAATTCCGCAAAGAAAACCCACTCATTCCACAAATAGGTTCAAGAAAGAATTTTATCATAAATGAGCCAGCATCCCGAGAGAAGAAGGAAAAGCAAAACATACCCCTGAACCCAAAAATAGATTATCACAGTCATTCGAGTGATGATTCTCTTTCTCCATGCAGAAAGAAACAGAGAATTGAGGACAATCTCCAGGGGGAGTTCAGAAAAATAAAAGCCCCAACCTATGAAGGAGAAATGAACACAGCGGAGAAATTTGAAGAATGGCTTCTAGGTATGAGAAAATATTTCCGAGTTCATAACTTCCCTAGAAAAATGAAATCCCATCTAGCCATCTATAATTTAAATGGAAAAGAAGCTAGATGGCGGAGAGACCTAAAGCATACCAAGAAAGATGAGGTAAGACAAATATGATGGAGTAATTTTCGCAATATTTTTCAGGAGAAATACATGTCGGAAATATTCTTCGATAGAAAGGTGAAATGATTTCATGAGTTAAGGATGGGATCCATGACTATATATGGATGCTTTTATTAACTGATTTTTGGATCTTTTACATTATGTGCCATACATCAAGGACGTGAAGGTAAAAATAAAGTAGTTTTTAGGATTTCTTCCTCCCAACTTTCATGAAAGGATTGAATTTGATATGCCTAAAACATTGGACACCACCTTACACAAAGCTAGGCTTTGCTATGATCATGGACAACTGAGGAAATACAACATCAACAAAAGTAGATAAAGGTCTAGGACCTTCTCAAAAAACCAGAAACCGGGTTTCAACCCACCACCTTACAGAAAATAGAACAATAGTTTTTCAGCCAACAAGAACTTTAACAAAGCAAGTATGAAGCCATATGTACCAGATCCAAATGCTAACAAGCCAGCAGCAAATGGGGGAGCCAATTTTTCCCCAATGCAAATCAAATGCTGAAAATGCCAAGGGCCCCATTATGCCTGAGACTGTAAGAACAATACCAATGGAGTCTTGCACAACTTATAAGAAGAACCAATGGTAGAGAACATAGCTCGAACACCACGGATTTATGCAGCCTTGGATGGCCGATAGGAAGACCATTGGGATACCATGGTTGAGATAGAAGGTAAGATCTTAAACGCTTCTATTTAAATACTGTTTGACCCCAATTCTTGTCGGAGCTATGTATCACCTAAAATTGTTGATGTATGTAAACTAGGAAAGGTTAAATCAAAGAAAAGATAAATATTATCAAATACGTGACCATGTTTACTTGAAAGTAAAAGCAAAATGAAGCTCGTTGAGCTTGGGAAGGTGTGGTAAGTTAGCACCTATGTTTTGTGGACCCTTTGAGATTCTGGACAAAAGAGGTATAGTGGCATATGAATTAGCGTTACCTGCTCACATAAGAGTCCATAATGTTTTCCATGCATCTTTGCTAAAGAAATGTGTTTATGATACTAAACATGTGATTGATTGGTCCTTATTATAGGTGGAACCTGGAGGGGAGTTTTCCACTAAACCCCTTCATATACTGGACAAGAGAGAGGTGCATCTTAGGAAGTGCACCATATTCCAGTTGAAAGTTTAATGGAGGCACCTTGAGGCCAATGAGGCTACTTGGTAGAATGAATCAACCATGAGAAAGGATTACCCCGCCTTGTTTCACTATAACAAATACTAGAATTAGCATGCCACTTAGCGTCCCTTTTTAGTGTAATTTATTTTTACATTGAGTGGCCAAACTAGACGCTAAATGGGATGCGTCATGGAAAAAACTTAAAGCGTCTCAAAAAAAATATTTTTTTTCTTTCTAGATAGCATCCTTTATGACGTCCAAAATAGAGTCTATTTTTTTTCTTCTAGAATAGCATCCAACTTTGCTTCCTAAACAACGTCGAGGTTTTCTTCCTAAATAACATCATAGTTTGCTTCCTAGCGAGTGTCCACTTTTGCTTCTTAAATGACATCCCTGTTAGTGCCATATTTGCATTCTTAATAGCACCATGTTAGCATCCAATATTGCATCCATTTTTTATACCACTTTAGCATCCCATTTTGCACCATGTTTTACTTCCAAATATGTGTCAATTTTCGCTTCCAAATTTGCACCAATTTTTGGTTCCTTTTTAGCATCGTGTTTTGCTACCAAAATGACGCCAAATATTTCTTCTATTGTTGCACCATATTTTTCTTCTTATGTAGTGCCATGTTTTGCATCCAAAGTAATGTCTTATTTTTGTACCATATCAATGCCATGTTTGTCTTTATCATTAGCGCCACGTGTTGCATCCTTTTTAATGCTTAGTTTCACATCTCTCATTTCTTGGTCACTAATTTAGTTGTTTTTAGTAATTTTATATATGATTTTTGGTCATTTTGTTTGGTCCCTTATCTCTCATTGTTTAGTCACTTATCTCTTTTTTTTTGTTACTAAGTTTGTTGTTTTTAACCAATATTATAATATCATTAGGGCATGGAGGAATCGAACCACCAACCTCCTGCTTGTAAGGCACGCACTTTTCCATTTAGCTAGCATCCTTTAAGAATTTGGGAACCTAACTTACAAAGTTCTCTATAATGGTAAAAATGATCAATACACAAATTTGAGTATCTAATGTGTAATAATGTGTAATAAATATCATGAGTGTTAGTGACCAATCAAGTTAATGAATAACAAATAGTATTGGATAATTTCGATTTTGCACATCCTCATGTTTTCAAAAAAACACTATGATGTCTGATTATCGACCCATGTGTCCCAACTCTCTTTGAGGCATTGAATGGTTTCATTGAATGTTCTATGATTTACAGAAATGAAAAGTTTGAAGGTGTTGTTGTATTTGAACTAAGCTCGTCTCTGATGGCGAGCAATATTTATCCTGGGACAGAGCCTTTAAGGCTCCTCCCAGGATACCTGCATGGGGGCTTACTGCCCATACCCCATGCCCCATTAGGATAGGATACTTGCATGGGGGATTACCACCTATACCCATACCCCATTCCCCATTTGGCTCCCCTGCACCATACCCCATCCGCGAACATCCTGTAGGCTTACCATTCAAGTCTGGAATTAACTCAATTCATCAAGAAGCCTCTTATGTTCACTGAATTCATCAAGAAACCTTGGAATATGGGTCCATGTATTTGATTCAAAAAACTTGAAATGCAAAACTGATGAAGGCATATGTTGATCAAGGGTTTGGCACAATATATCAAACCCTTATGGTTAGATGTGCATTGTAAACTGTGTCAGTAGTATCATATGGAAGATCCTTGTAACAAATTGTTTCTCTTGCGAGATCTTCAAACCCTTGAAGACAAGTTGAGAAAGAACCAAAGACACAACCTTCACGATTGCATATATAGTTCTTCTATGCCAATCTTCCCAAATATAAGTAGCCTCATTGAATAGGGAAGAGAGCCATTTTGAGGTCATCAAGTTCAGCGAAGAAGGCTCCATAAAATTTAAAGTCTCAAGGAATCCCCTTTATAGAACAGAAAAGGAAATTTTACCATCTCTTCCAAGAAATCTGCAATGTAGTGTTACTATTGTTAGGGAAGCACAACCCTTAGCAAAACACAACCCTAGAGAAGTATCACTACAAAAGGATGACCCAAGAAAACCCTAGTTCATCGCCATAATATATAATGCCCTGGTGAATTGTTTTTTGGATCAAATAGTTGATGTGAGCTGTAAAGAAGGGTTAAAACCCAAAGAAACCCTAAGAGATGAATACGAAACTCTAAATCTGCAGCACTTAGGGAAATGCCACTAGATAATAATTTCTGGATCACTTGTGTCACAGAAAGAGATCTGGAAACCCTGGTTTGCAACCCCAAATTTCCATAACTATGGCTGAAAAATCTCCTGAAATAAATCAGCAAAAGGGTGATCTAAAATTGCCATCATGAATAACTGTGATGTTATAAGCCAATAGCCTTGAATCTGCTGCCAAAAATTCATGAAGTAAAAATTAGCAAAGAAACCCTAATGTCGGCTGCTACAATTTATGGACAAGGTCTTTGAAAAATGTGGACAAAACAGCTGAAGTAGCCTAAAAAAAACACATTTTTCTAGCCAAAATTAACACCATGAAAAACAACCTCCAAACTCCTTGATTTAGAGACTCTTCCATATGTCAAGGTCTGATCACAAAGTATACCAGCGTGAACAGCCAAGAAGAAAACACTAACCAACACTAAAATAAGTTGCTCTGATACCATGTTGAAACTTGAGATCACAAGATAATGAGGGGATTGAATGGAACCAAACATCCAACCAAAAAACTTGCAAAAAATTAAGTAGAGAACAACACTAAACAAGTGTGCTAGAGTTGTCCAAAAGATGCGTTTGAGAGAGAAAATCACACCCTTGGAACGAAAGAATGCCAAATATATGGTGCTTGTAGGATTAATAACTTGTATAGAAAAATTATTCTTGTAGGCTAAAGTATTCCCATGACATCACATGATCACACAAGATGATATTAGAAATGAGGTTTAGTTGTGTATATATTATACACAACTCAATTAGGTTTTTCTCCCAAGAGGGGTGATGGGCCTACATAAGTAGGTTGCACTTCCCAAGAGGTTTATTGAGCCTACATATTAGAGTTGATTAGGTTGCCATTAATCATAACCTAGTATTACAATATATGATGGAATTAGTCATAATTAATGCCTACCAAAATGCATTAAATGATTACTGACACAATTTGTGATTGTCATGGCACGTGACAATTACACCATTCTCAACACTTTTTTTGAGTGCCTAACCAGCAAGAAAAATACCTCTGTTGAGCATATAGATATCTAAACTTGAGTCTGTTGGCATCCAATTCCAATTTCCAGATGCATTAATTACTTATGAAAATATCAATAACAACAACCTACCAGAATCTGAAGGAAAAACAGAGTAAATAGATCATGAAAAATTTCTCATTCACAAACCTTTGTATAAAACTCATGAAAACTGCAACTTGTATACAAGTGAAGGAGAAGGTTAATAAATAATTAGTAGTTACTTCAACAATAAAGTAGCATAGGGTTCAAGGTTCAACCAGTTGAGCAAATATAATAGTAGGAATCATTGGATGAATGTTGAAAGTAGCTATAGTTTTTGTAAGCAGTGCTTAGAAGGAAAGCATACATACTTAAATTTAGAATCACAAATATGGTCCAAGAGTTTCGTGTTTTGTCCTCAAAAGTTTCACGTTCTGTCCTGAAGAGTTTCGCACTTTGGCCATTATGTAAAAAACTTGAAAAGGTGAATATTAAAGGAATCATAATGGCTTCTATAAACTCAAAAAGATTTTAGTCTTTTATAAATGCAACAAAAGTACTTTTGGAAAAACAATCTACCAAGGGAATCTCTTTAAATTTTTAAAGATAGTCTAGAGTTAGTCAAAATTTCTATGCACTAAAGTTTGAAATACAATTTATTGTAACACCCCGATTTTGACCCCATTGCATTAATGTATATCATGTAAATATTATATCGAATCATGACAAGGAGCTCAAGGCCAAGGCCCTGTCTTTAATTAATGTTTGGTATATAGGTGATCATGGTTGATTCCTATGGTTTCTATGCTAAGTCAAGCACATTTGTAAACATAATGTAAATATGCAAATTAATGAAAAAACCATAGCCAACTATGTCAATGCAATGGATAATGAGATGGGGGCATGATTTTCCTAAGGATAGGGGGGTCAGAATGTTAAACTTAAGCCATTTTGGGAAAATCCATGTGTCATAGGGAGAACCCATTAGAACTGTCAACTACCCTCTTTCTTGTATTCTCTTCCCAACCATTTATTCTACTAGAAGGTGGTTGAGGTAGTTATTGCTTAGAAGGGGAAGAGTATGGGAAATTCAAATTGGGCAGAGCACCCAGTTTTGGAGTGTCGTGTTTTGCTTGCATGGGCAAGAAAACACCAGAACCATATGCTAGTTTGACTCACGTGTTCATGTTTTGTTTTACTCTCACATTTTGGGAGATGTGGGACGTTCTGGCTCATTCACCACCATCTTCGTTTCCCATTCGTGTGACATTTTGGTATCAGCGGAGCTCTTCCTGTGTGTATCCTTTGCATTTTGTGGGTATTTTTCCCTTGGAAAGACTATGATTCTTGTGTTGCAACATTATCTTAAACTATAAAGTGTATGAGACCTTGTTACTCATGTTCTCAAGTAAGCCTGAGTTGTGGATTCTCCCTGTGGTTGTTGTGTTGTGCACCCTGGTTCCGGTTTGAACTATGAAAAAAGACTTAGGAGTGGGAGAGACGTAGAATGTGCTTGATAAAACTAGTGTGGAACCTCACAGTAAGATACGAGTGGCTGGTAAAGCTGCTATGCACATCCTAAAGAGAATTGGAAGGGAAGGTGTAGCTTGAGGGACTGTGGAGCAGAGAAGGGGACACTTCCTTGTGTTGGGTGTGTAGGCAGTTGGGAAGTCAGGCCAGATAGGTCTTTTGAAGGAGTTCTTAGCTCTGTAGATGATCTCACTAGCTTAGCAGTTCTTCTTGCCCATTTCCTTAGAAGCCTGATAAACCCAACTAGGGAGACGGCTTGGATGGTAGCTTGATAAACCCATCTGTTGGCTTGGATGTGTCTTAGTGTGTTTGAACTTGTGAGTAACCTTTGGTTGGATAGTTTGATAAAACCAACTGTTAATGCTAGCTTGACTAGGTAGCCTGATAAACCCAGTAGTGAGGTGGCTTGACTATGTACAGTATGATAAACCCATATATTGGCTTGAATAGTCCTTAAAGGTGAATTTTGGCTTGACTGTGTTCAGTCTGTTATACCCAACTGTGCAATGGATTGGTTGGGTGGCCTGTGAAACCCATCTGTTGGAATGTTTTACCCTGTAGCCTGATAAGCCCAACTGTGTTGGCTTGGCTGAGTGTTATTGCACCTTAGCTATGTATGAGTCTGCTAGTGTTCCCTTATTCTTGTAGGAAATCATGCCTAGCTCGGGGGTGGTGGTGTCAGTGAGATATTGATGAGCGCACTGGCCTATGGCTGGGTGGAACGTTGCAGCGACATAGATGGTTGAGGGACAAGTTATTTTCAAGATAAGTGTTCTTGTCAATGTTAATATTTGCAATTGTATTTCTTGTATTGTAATTGCTTGATGGAATGCGATGAACATGTTGTTTGTGGAATTAATGCATTGTTCCTTTTAATAATTGCAATTATAGGAATCTATGTATGTTTTCCCTCAATCCATTTTAAACTAAGTTGCAGGGTAGATTGTGTTGATGTAATTGTAACTTCGGAATGTATTCACTTGTATTTCTTATCTATTGTAACCCGATGTTCATTCCAGGATGCGATGTTCATTCCAGGATGCATTGTAATGTATTTGAGTCATGTCATACCCCAATGTTTATTCTGGGAAGTTTCTATAATGAGAAAGTCATGTCAAGTCATTATGGGTAACCCTCCTATTGGTCAAGGGTTAAAGTCCCCACAGTAGTGGGGCCCTTGGGTTATTAGACTATCCTAGTGAATTCGACCCTTGGTGAGTCATTGTAAGTCTGAGAAATAGTCCCCACCATTGTGTTACCCTCCTATTCATCAGAGGAGGCAAATTGCCCACAAGTGGTGGGGCAATAGGGTTATTAGACACTCCTAGAGATGCCAACTCTAGTAAGTAATTGTTAAGTGAGGCTAACATGTGGGAGTGCACTTCAAGTGAACGAAAGAATATAAATAGAGAGTGATCCTCTTTATTTATCTCACTTGCAACAGTCACACTCACTCATTGGGGCGCATGAGTGAGAGAGGAGAAGCTCTCTTAGTGTGAGAGAGAGAGACTGCTGCTGTCAGGAGATCATCTTATTGTTTTTCAGTTTTATATTTGGTGCCGATTCTATATCTAAGGAAGTTGTGGGGTTTTCTCCTTTATGGTTTCCCCAAGGAAAATTATTTGTGTCTCTTGTCTCTTTTGTTGTGCTTATGTTTTATTGTTGTGCTTGTTATTCTCTCAGTTAAAAGATCCTAAGATCATAATGCTAGCTTATATGATAAAAATCTAACATGGTATCAGAGCTAACCTGAGAAGAAGACATTGTGCAGCTACAAAAGCTATGGATTATTAATTTTTGGGTCTCTCTCCACAATCCATCAGCAAAATTATGCTAGGATGACTCTCCATTGAAGGGTGCATCTTTCTGTCGAAGCAGAATTCGATTTCGAGCATTTTCAGTTTTTGATGCGGAAATTAGGGCTTTCTACATAAGAGGAATTTTTGAGTAAGACCAGCATAGGATTTTTCTCCTCATCAAAATCAAATTTTAGAGACCCGGATCAAGAAATTTGGTTGGGTGAAACTCTGGAAATGTCAAACCCTAGTTTGACCCCGAGCTAGAAAAATCCTAAATACTAAAACTGCTAAGTTTTGGTACATTCACTATATACAAATATTGGCAATGTATCAGGAGCTGAAAATTGCAGGGGATAAATATAAACTCCTGAGGAACACGGTATCCAAAATTCAGCCTCATATTCGTTATATTATGGGAGATATGATCCCTCCAATTTAGGGTTCTAGCCTCTTCCAGAATTCTTCCCTAAACAGGACACCTGGGGAGAATTGCAATATCATGGCCTACATAGGTCCAAATAGAATTCTTTAAGATGTTGTATAAAGGTTATAGACTTTAATTTTGGTGGTCTAAATATCAGACTCAGAAGATGAACCATTGACACGTGGCATGCCATACAACTTCAGTGTTCTGAAAAGTCTTGTAACAAGTCACCTTGGGAAAAGGATCATAAATCCCAATTGGTGAAACCAATTCTGATGAAACATATTATGTTGGATCAGGGACATGTGAGGTTACCTGATTGAAAAAATTTAGAGATAGAGGAGCCATAATTTTAGAGATATCATAGAAACAGTGACATGAATTTCTACAGAAGAAATTGGAAAACTAGGGCTTCCTGTTCCATTAGCTTCCCTCCACTGTTTTAAGAAAAGGAGTACATTAGAGAGCTCCATTTGAAGAGATATATCTGTTTATCCAATCAGATCTGAAAGATTCCAAGTTTTGAAAATTATCATTTCTATGATAAACCCTAGATCAGCCAGCTCTGGAATAAGGACTAACACCTCAAATCGGTAAGATCTAATCTTTTGCTATTTCCATTTGAGGTTCTCATTTCAAAGTGATCTATCACATTAGCTTGATGATAAGCTTGGTGAAGTTGACAAATTCCAAGCATGGAAGTATATGATCTCTCTGAAGAAAATGAATTGGACACTTACATGAGTAGAAATATTCCAATTCCAGAGGGAGATGAGGCTAAAGCCTTACAGAAGAAGAACTTGGTCAAGGCCAAGAAGATCATTGTTGATTCAATCATGAATCAAATTGTACCACAAGTGTCTTCCCTAAAGAAACCAAAGATGTTTGATTCCTTGACCAAGCTATTTGAAGGAAAGAACATATATCAGAAGATGACCTTAAGAAACCAGTTGAAGAATGTGAAGATCCAAAATGCAGAGGCCATGCAGTCATAAGGGTCTCTCAAATAAAAGAACAACTTGAAGCGGTAAAATAAGAAGTGAAGAATGCAGAAGTGGTGATAGCCACCTTGAATGGCCTCCCAGGATCATAGGATTCATTCATGCGAGGAATGTGTGCCAGAAGAAAGTGATTACTTTCAATAGAATCTGAGAAGAAGAAGAAGCTCGACTGATAAGAAGAGAAGAGAAGATGGGAGAAATTGAAGATCAAGCTCTCATCATCCATAAAAGATCCCTCAAGTGATGAGGAATATGAAGAACTCAACTCTTGAAGCACCTCTTATCCTCCTTAGCATTTGGATAAGAAATGATGCTATCATGAATGAAGAAGACAATGAAGCTGAAGGCTCAAGAAGGAGTCTACCCACGAAATAAATAAAGATAAGTATTCAATTGTCATTTCATGATATTGTTTTGTTATGCATTTGTTTATATTTAGTTGATGTATTATGCATGATAGGATGTTTGCATTAATGATAGTATGCTACTAATATGCATGTGATGGGTAAGTAGCTCATGGTGCTATACAACTCTCCATTTATACTTATCTAGAATGAAACCTCTTTGCTGACATATTGGATTAGTGCACAATCTCAATGTTGTCCTGGTAGAGATGGAAGGCATCTAGAAAGTTTTTGTAAGATATGGATGGATGTTGTATTGGCTAAAATAGTTGCATGATCACATAGTTATGCATAAGAATTTTTCATTATGAATATACCGTATGAAATGTTTCTAACCATACAACTTCATTTGACTTGTAGGAAAGATCGCATACATAATCGCCTAAAATAAAAGAAGGATGAGACTCGTTCCGAAGAACAAGTGACGACAGTTCAAGATGAAGAATAATATGACAAATGCAGCGACATCATTGATGCAAAACCTTCAAGCTATGAAGAAGTAACCAAGAATAAAGGGAAGACTAGTTCAAGAAGAATGATGTCTAGGATGCAGTATTGACACATAAAGAGAAGTTCATAGTTCCATCATGCAGTAGATGGAAACATCATGGGATACAAAGCAAGACTCGTAGCACGAGGCTTCTCATGAAAAGAAGGCATAGAATACGAAGAGGCATTTGTAGCCAGTAAGAATTTAAACACATATATGATGAGCTTGATGAAGATCTTAACCTTTGCTACAAGGTTGAAGATGCAAGTCTATACACTAGATGATCACATAGAATATTAGTAGCATAGGAAGCTACTTATCACTCTGGTACAGAATGTTTCAGTGCATAGAGTACAGAAGACAGAGGGAGTATGATGCTCCGCTTCAGAGGGAGTGACTGCCAAATATCTAAGGTTCGACATGGTACAACAATATGGATAGATTACTGATGAATCTAGGCTTTACCAAGAGTAAAGCAGATTCCAAACTTTACTACAAGGTTGAGGATGGCAACCCAGTGACACTTTTACTGTATGTAGATGATCTATTTGTGATAGGTACGGATGGGTTGATTGCTGATATGAAGAGAAAGCTTGCTGCTGAGTTCGAAATGAAGGAATTGGGGATGATGCATTAATTTCTAGGTATGGAGGTGTGGCAGAGTATGGATGGAATCTTCCTTGGACAAGGGAAGTATGCAGTAGAGATCCTGAAGAGGTTTGGGATGATGGACTGCAAGACTATGGCCACACCCATGGCATCAAAACTGAAGCTATTGAGTGATCCTTCATCAGATTCAATTGATGTTATGATGTATCGTCAGATGATTGGGTCATTGATGTACTTGATGAACACGAGACCATAAATTTGCTTTATTGTGAACACCTTGAGCCAGTTCTTGACAAATCCGAGAAATGTTCACTTGATTGCTGTAAAGCATATTCTGAGGTACCTAAAGGGTACAGTTGATTATGGGCTCAAGTACAATGCAAATCAAAAGATTAACCTAGAGGGTTATGTTGATTCAGATTGGGCAGGAAGTGCCATCAATAGGAAGAGCACTTCAGGATGTTGCTTCAACATGGGATCAAGTGTGATCTCTTGGTTTAGCAGGAAGAAATCCTATGTGGCACTGAGTACAACTGAAGTAGAGTATGTTGCAGCTTGTTCAGCTAGTTGTGAGGCAGTATGGTTGTAGAAGCTATTGTCTAATTTATTTGATCTCGAGTTGGATGCTACTTGTATACATTGTGACAACCAGAGTTGCGTGAAGTTGTCAAAGAATCTATTGTTCCATGACAAGTCGAAGCATATCGAGATCAAGTATCACTATATCAGGGATATGGCACAGAAGGGAGCAGTGAAGCTCTGTTATGTTGTGATGGAGGAACAGATAGCTGATGTATTGACGAAGCCATTGGCTAGAGTGAAGTTCAAGTACTTTAGGGAGAATCTTGGTGTTCTCCAGATCAAGATTTCCTCCAAGGGAAAGTGATGAGTCCCATAGCCATTCTGACATGGTGAGAGGATTGGTTCCTTCCATGGTCAGATGTAAGGGCTGAGCCATTTTGTCATGGTGAGAGGATTGGTTCCTTCCATGATAGATATGAGTGTTGAGATCCATAGCTATTTTGATGAGTAGGTCAGATGTAAAGGCTGAGCCATTCTGTCATGGTGAGAGGATTGGTTCCTTCCATGACAGATATGAGTGCTAAGCCATTTTGATATGACTATAGGATTGGTTCCTACATGATCAGATATAAGGGCAGTTTCCATTCTTGGAATGGAGCTTCCTGGTGAGGCACCAGGAAAACTCAGTCTAAGGCTGAGGGTCGTTCTGATATGACCGTGAGATGTTCTCTCACATGATCAGATATGGGTGCATGGCCATTCTGATGTGATAGAGGATGTGTTCACACTTAATTAGATGTAAGGGTTGAAGCCATTCTATCATGGCTAAAGGATTAGGTTCCTCCCATGTCAGATATGAGTGCTAAGCCATTCTGACTTAGTGTCAGATATAAGGGCTATCACCATTCTTTGAATGGAGTTACCTGGTGAGGTACCAGGGATCCTCAGTCTAGGATTGAGATCCATTCTGATGTGACTGATGGATGTGTTCCCACATGATTAGAGGTAAGTATAGTGGCCTTTCCACAAATGATAGTGGGTGTGTCCTATCATGCTGGTGGATGTGAGTGCTGTGCCTTTTCACAGATGATAGTAGGTGTGTCCTATCATGTTGGTGTTTGTAAGTGCAGTGACTTTTCACAGATGATAGTAGGTGTTTCATTCATCGAACTACTCAAGGGAAGATGGGAGGGATCGTGACAGTGTTGGAAATGTCGAGAAGTGGTTCGCGGCCATGCCCTGTGTTTCGATGAACAGTAAAGGTTCTTGATGAAAATTTTAATTCAACATGCTAATGGGGTATGGATACATGACATTGTGGTATCAAAGTTGTGGGTTCTAGAATTGGGCATATATGGGTCAGGAATCAATCAAGAGTACCCTTTGATACCAACTTGTAGTACACTACATTGTGGTATCAGAGTTGCGAGTTGCAACATTGGGCCTGGATGGTCCAAAAATTAGTTAACAAAGCTGTTGGTTACAACATTGGGCCTAGATAGGCCAGGTGACAGTAAGTAAATGGTTTTGATTTTGAATTACTGTGTGTCTAACAAATAATGTTGATAACACATTTGGCAGACTCATAGTACATTTTGGAAAAGTGGGTTTTGGCTCAACCATGAGAACCTATGACAGATATGAGGCACATGATTCTTACGAGCATGCGCAAGACGCTATGGGGGAAAACGTCTGAGATGGAAATGATGATATAGAATCAAATGGAAGCATATTTCAATAGATGATGCCAGACATTGCAGCCACCATGATAATCCTGATTAAATATCTGGAAGAGTAGCATCAACTGAATGTTCCCATGTTGGAAAGTTTGACATACATCCAACGACAGATGAACTCGAGATGATGTCCAGCAAGATCGGAAGGTAGTAAGAGAAGTACTAGAAGAAGGAAGAGGTCTCCTCATGAAACTATGCATTGATTCTCTTTTTAACTTTTGGCCTTGTAGCTAGGCTTTACATGATGATGGTATGTAACAGTAAATCATTCCATGATTTGAAATGCATGATTGGCAGTGATTTTCCTTATGGTTGGTTCTTATGTTAACAACCATAAGTATAACAAATATTGGTTCTTGTGTTAACAACATTCACTCGTTTTACTTGTATTTTTGCTGCAATACATAATATTTACAAGTATAGATGCATTGGAAATGATAAACATCAATTTATATTAGAAATCCTTTTCTTCATATTATGAATCATGTCAATATATATAGCAATGTTTTTTATTCAATGTGTAACAAAGCATAGTTTGGGAAAGACATGTTTGGTAATAGTAAATGAGGTGATGAATATGTAAATGGTAATGAATAATCCCCCCCCAACTTAAGATGTATTAGGTTTATGAAAAGGAGAAAGGGAATGTAGTGAGGGAAATTTCCAAATCCATTCATTTTCTAGCATTTAGGGAATTACATGGTTAAAGATTAGAAAACAACATACCTCCACTTACCCAAAAATTTGATGAACTATGCAATAGGAATGTGGTTGCTACTGTTGGACCATGGACTATGAAGTGAAGAAATCTGAACTGCTTGGTTGAATGAAGTAAAAGATGAGAGCTGAATGTAGAACTGTGGTACTCTAATATGGCTGAAGTATGTTGCTGTAAAACTGCTGATGGAGTCGTGCAAAGTATATAGTCTTCACCTACTAAAAAACCTGATGGTACAATTCTTACCATGCGAATAAATGTGTTGATGTCGAACATGGAAAGAAGTGATTGGATTACTGACCATTAATGGACGTCATTAACCAATGCGAGTCAATCTCACCATTGATGTTAATGAATGCCAAGGTACCTTTGTACATCATGCAAAGTGCGAATAGATGAGTTGATGTCGAGCCACATGCAAGATCTAACGATCAAGGGACATTGATGTATTCCCATGATTGTCAGTGAGAGAACTTGCCATTAAGGCATGCAAGCCTCAAGGTATTAAAAATGAACTCTAGTCTCTATCCCATATAAGGTGTTGAGGTCGATGGGGCAAGACTTGTTGAAAGATGGGCCTTAAGGAATCCCACATCAGTCAACACAAGTTGTACATAAAAGATCTCACGATCAAACCATTTTTATATCAAGGAAAACAAAGCAATGTAGTCATGGAAAGGAAGCTGAATGGTTTTATTCATAAGGAAAGGATGAACTTGGAAACCATGGAAAATGTGTATCACTCAGAAAAGGTATACATGTGGGAAGTCATGATATATAAGGCAGTGAACCAATAGACTCTAACATGGACGGCGAATAAAATTGGAAGGAGAAGGATAAGTAATCATGACATGGTGTAATTGATTTCTGAAAGGCTTCCTTGTGGCAGCAAATGTCATGGCATACACAAGGGAAAACTTAACTCCTTCGAGCTTTCAAAGGAACATTTTTTTCTGAAAATTTAATGTGATTCTAGAACTCACCAATCGTTCGTCTTTGCACCTAGAAAAAGGTTAGCATTTTCCTGCAACAAACTTGTGAGAGGATTGAAAATATAGGAAAATATGTGCTTAATAAAAGTTAAAGAAAATAAATAAAATGCTTTTATACCTGAAAGTAGCAATGCATATTAAGCAACCCTTTTTGTCAAAACATGTTTCTGAGTGACTTGCGAAAACAAGTTAGAGCAACAAACATAAAATTGGATTTCGAGAAGATTCCATGTTCATTTGTGATTTTTAATTTTATTTATTTATATGTATTTTATTTAGTTTTTATTTATATGTATTGTTTAATTTTAATTTTATTTTATTTGTATCTTTGCATTTATCATAACCCTTTTATTTTTATTGCTAAACTTATTTATTTACAGAAAAGAACAAACATATATATATATATATATATATATATATA
>LPNX010548899.1:113931-203058 GCA_001517045.1 Pseudotsuga menziesii
TCCTTCACAATAAAATAAAACAAAATATTAACAAAGACGAAGTATTAGTTTTATGTTATTTAGTATTTTTATTTTATATATATATATATATATTTATACCTGTATGTGTTTTTTTAATGTTTTTAATTGTTTTGCAGAGAATTTAGAACAAAAATCAGATTTTTTACATCCTCATACAAAAATTAGTGTGTCTTTATGTAATGTTTGAGCAATAGAGAGAGACGGTCGACCCCTCTAAAAGAAGACTATCTTAATGATCAAACACGCAATTTTTTATGATAAGTTTGGAAGACTAAGCTAATATATGTCTAAATGATCATGCGGTTCAAGTTTTGGAAGCAACATGCGGTTGGAGGTTTGGAAGGAACATGCAGTTGGAGGTCTGGAATGACCATGCAGTTGGAGGTCTGGAATGACCGGCCGAATGAGCCTTCTCTTTTTTAAATAGAACTACATACCAAATGGCATGGTTTATATGAAAATTATAGCAAAACACCTACCTCCCCCAAACTGAAGATGTGCCAATTCCTACTGCGAAAAAATATAAATAAAGAAAAAGGCTAAGCTACGACAATAGTTGCCTTCAATTTCAAAGAAGATGAAACAGACTGTAATTTATAAAGAATTATCCAGAAACCCTAATGTTTGAACAGGGAGATAATTTGAGTAAATTCGACAGACTAATAACCCAAAAATATATAGATATATGATGCATGCTGCGCCATTCGATGCCAAGTAGTCATAGTAAATTGATTTAGTTTAATCGAATACAAAAAAATATCCATTTATACGGTCATTCGAAAATGAATAGAACATGACCTGATTAATTTTGGCTTGGTGTCTGCATTTTAAGATTTGAAAATTGTTTGATTTTGAAGTTTAGAATGGGTTCGCTTTCAGCTCAAAAACTCATGAGAATTGTACCCGTGGACTCTATTTTTCTAGTGGGTAGGCTATTCCATCATTAGAGCTTAGCATACCATGAATACACTTCCTTTGGAAATATTATACATAACACTTTTTTATTAAGATCAGATTTTGCGTTATATGGGTAGTACTTGAACGGTAGTGGAACAGAGTATAAGTGAGTTAGGAAGATTACTCAACATGGATCAAACAATGACATAAACTAACTATCTCTTCGTGAAGAGACAACAACTATGATGCCACCACCTCCATTATTCTTTACACCAGTAGAAGTACGAACTTCATAAATGAATTGTCCAACCCAACCCCGGCTTCATAAGTCCTCTGGTATACATGTATATAAAGCAATAAACCACGATATAGTAGTAGGTGAGCATCAATATTAATTTGTTGCTCAGCATGCACTTTATTAGCTCGTGCCAAAACTAATTCACAATTAGGCAGACTTGAGTTATTAATAAAACAAACATAAGTAGTTGCAGTTCTAGCATTTCATTTCAAAAGTAGTCAAAATAAAATTCTGCTAAATTTGTCTTTCAAAGAATGCATGATGTTAGAATATGTCTATCAAGGAATCCAACTCATAAAAGGACATTCATCCCACTTTTGATAGTAATTGGATCGATATTTGAGGAGTTCGACAGAACCCTGAACCTCCAAGTTTATAAAAAGAAAAATGTGTTCTATTTGGTTTTGGGAGTTATCCCTAAGTTTTGTTCCAAAGGGTTCCTGGGAGTTTTTATAAGGAAAAAATAGCATTGACTGAATCCCTACTCTATAAAATTGAGTGGATAAAACCTGGATTGACTGGTTGAGTAGCAGACCTATTATTTGTGTCATAAAGTGATTGATACGTTCAACTAAGACTCCTGGCTTAAATTATAGGCTATTTCAAATTAAAACTAATTAACTTACCTTTTTGAAATAACCTAGAAGACCCCCATTGACTATACAAGATAACATTTCGAGCTTGCACCGAGGTTCTAAGTCTTCGATGTGATTAGAGTTTTGAGGTAAGAGACTCCTGGAATCCATCTATCTGTTGGATCAATCTGTGAGCTCTTGGTGAAAGAATCATTCATCCAGTTTATCAATAAATCATTCCTTTAGTCATTTCTTCAATCATTTCTTCAACGCCGCCCCTTTCCGTCTTGGTAACATGTTAGTCTGTCCTTTTATCCGTTGGCTTTCAATTCAATCAGTTGGGCATCTGTCCAAAGTACTACCCCTTTATCTCAACAGGTAGTAAATTCAATAAATCCCAGCGGTGTGGCACCTGATAATGCATCCATGCTCTACTGCTCTCATTGTATATAAACATAAGTAAGTATATCATGGTTGAGAGTTCTAAGTGGAGATTTTATCAAACTGACTAACAAAGGATCATTTTTTTTACCATCAATTAACCTACAACAACCTTGAGCCAAAACTAAGAAGTATAGGGAAAATAACAATGAAAGTAGCAGCATCATGGAGTCTCTATCCGGGAAAGCGATAGCGCTCCAACAATCATGAAGTCTCTATCCAAAAAGCCAACTATTCATCAGTTTATTGAAAACATGCATAAGTATTGAAGACAGCGTAAGCATCCTCCATATTTAAGGCAAGTGAGCATTCTTCTAAAAGAAAGCACATCCACAATCAACACGACATACCCACTATGCCTCTATTTGACTTACTTAACATAAGATCATAATGAATGAGAAAGTACTTAGCCCCTGGACCATTACGATATAAGGATAAGGAATAAAAGTTTAATCAGGAGGACGCTGTAGAACGAGAAGGGGCAATGCCTTTGCAGGCATAGAGAATTCCTTTGCATGCAAAATCAAAAAGTGTGTTTGCAGATGTAGGATCAATGCCTTCCTTTGCAGCAGAGAGATAAGGCCTCTACCGGAAGAGATAAGTGATGGCTAGGGTGTAATAGAAGCATGATCGAAGCATATACATAATTTCCTGAATGATTTGATGGAATTATAATAACTGCATATATGTCTTTGTGGCCAAAATAAATAATTTGAGATAAGAGATAATCTGCCAGTTGGTTGAGTACTTTATTGTATTCATCAATTCTATCAGGTTTGTGTCTCTTTCTCCGTCAAAATATCATCTCATATAAGAATTAGCAGTAGTCAAAGATTCCACGGAGAGGGTGAGTCATCTTCATCATTAAGCCAAGATACCTATAACCCCATAACTACTGGCAGGAAATTCGCCAGTCCATTCGTCAGATTGAATGAGTTATTGAATTCAAGTGAAGATAGAACTGGTTGTTAGCCATCCAAAAAGGGAATGGAAAATATCTTAAAATCATGGCGACGATATCCTTCTCTCTGTGCTAAGCGCAAGAATTGGTTCCCTGCACCATGATTTGTTGAACTATTCGGTGGCTGTAGTTAAGGATTTTAATGTGTTAGTTACGGTTAAGGAGGTAGGTGTTAACTTCCAATCCTACCAGCTTCAACAATTTCAACATGAATTACTATCAGATGGTTACGGTGATGGATTAGATAATCATCAATTATGACAACAAGTGTGTTTATCCAAATTTCAATCGTTGATCAACATCCAAAACCCTTGATGAGCTAAATCAGGTGGAGAAAGCAAATATCTATCCTATGGAGGCACTATCATCCTAAATCAATGAGATCAATTCGTTGTAGATCAACTCATAGGAATTCAAGGGCTGGTTTTGCAAAGATGCAATATTTCATTCTCAGTTTTGATTTTTACTTGTTTTAATCAATTTTGCGGGTATGAAGTTTGGCTCGATGAAAAATACATGCACGCGCTGCTAGGTTTATGTTTCCTTTTACTATTTTTTCTAATGTTCTAATTTTTGTTTGCAGGATTGTTTGGAAAAAAGGTGGAATGAACAATTTCAAACTCCGAGGGTTTCATAATTCTTTTATATTATTATATATTCTTTTATGTGTCTTATTTTATTTTATTTTTATATTATTATATATTCCTAGATTGACTAGAAAATTTATTAACTGAAATTGAAAGTTCAGAATGAAAAGAGATAAAATTTCAGTTGTTTATACATATTTTTAGATTTAAAATTAATTTTTAATTCTTAATAAAATTAAAAATAGTAGTAATCAAGACAAAAATGAAAATTTTAGCAAATAAAAACATTAAAGCAGATTAAAGCATCCTACATGCTAATTTTAAATTGGAAATAAAAATTAAAACCTACCTACTTTACTTTAATTAAAAATTAAAGATTATTTATATAAAATGAAATTTCTAATGTAGCCATCTATGTAACAAAAGTAAACCAAGATTAACATTTAAATTTGAAAAACTAAATCTAGAATATACAATGATATGAAAAATTAAATGTTGAAAATGTGAATTAATAAAATAGAATCGAAAACAAAATCGATCTAACCTAATACTTACTTGGAACCATTGTTTGATGCAACTTCCGTTTGTAGGATATTCTTCATGATTTTGATCACTTGAGATCCCTTCTTCATCCTTCTCAATTTTATTCTCACATAATTGCTCCTCATATAATGTGCATAATTATTTAAATGTTGATTCTTTTTTTTACTTCAGGAGGAGTAGTAAATCTTTTATCTACTATTAGGATCTCCTCTTCTTGAGAAGAGGAGATCCCTTCTTCTGCTAGGATCTGGGTGAGTTGCTCTAGGCTTATGCTCATCCTAAAATCATTTTACTGACATCAAATCAAATGCTAAAAATAAAAATGAAAAAAACGAGTACATGACAAATGCAAAAAACAGTAGCACAAAATGAGTGCAAAAACATAAATAAAAAGGTGCACAAAAATCTGTACAAAACAAAAAATGAACAGATACAAAGTTAGAAGCAAGTTAGTATGAAATAAAGGCTAGCCCAAAAATGAAAGCAATCCAAACTAAAAATGAAAAGAGAAAACTTGCATAAAAACAAACTCGCATTTGCAGAAAAATAAACACGCTTGCGAAAACAATAATGCTTTGGGGTGACCCACTAAAGTGGATGTGTTTGGCTGTTACACGACAGAAATTTTGTAGTGAACTCGTCCTTGCGTCTTACCGTTTCCCTCCCCCTTTCTATGTAAAAAAAAAAACTATATACCTATCTTATCTTTGATCCCTTTTAGCACCTCCCTGGCAATGGCGCCAAAATGTTGGGAAAAAACATTAAACAAATTATGACATATATCCAACGAATTGATTGTCAACCCAGAGAGAGCATAAACTTGTGAGGTATAGACAAAATATATGTAGGGGCAGAGTATTGATAACTTAATCTAGGTGACTGAAACTAACATGTGACTAAAATTGTATTAAGCTTTCAAAAGAAGAAAATGAAAAGAAATCTAATCTAGAAAAGAAGGAAATTACGTGAAATAAATCTAATCTAAGGAAACATAAAATTGCATATATAAACTAATATAAAGAAATCAACATTAACTTGTGAGCTCACATAAAATCAATACAACTAATTCATAACCAGGACATCAAAATATGAAGAGATCCAACTATCTATTCTAAAATATGAAATCTATTATAACATGATCAAATCTATGACTATCTCAAAAGATAAACCAGTTCTCTATTTCTCTATCTCTATAGAGAGGCCTCTCCTTCAAAATGAGGAGAGAGCACTCCTATTTATATATGAATTCAAGATAACTAATCATAATTACAGATCCACTATTCTCTCAACTTATCCCTCAAAATCCTCCAACATACCCACTTTTCTCTCAACTTTTCCCTTAAAATCCTCCATGATATCTTGGATAAGATATTCCATCTCCATGATCTTCTCCTTGAAATTATCCCACATATTGAAGATGAAATTGGAATTTAAGGCTAGGTGGTGACTTTTGGGCTTGTTAAAGTCTTCAAATACACGTGTAATCATCACCAAACTCACCCAACTTTGAGGTATGATGAAAATATGTTATTTTTTTTAATAATTAACCACAAATTCACTCAAAATACTCAAAAATAAATGATTTGGAAAATGGTAATATAAACTCATATATATTAGGGAAGTGGTGGATATTAATGGTTTTATGGAAGGATAAAATAGGAATAAGGTGATAAATGGTACATGAAAGATGAATAAAATGTGGTATTTTTGCGGTTCAACAAATTGGCCTACTCCAAGAAATGTGACGGATGTAAGATATTTTATGGGACTTGTAGGATACTATAGGAGATTCATTGAAGGATTCCCCAAGGTTACACATTCCATTACTTCTCTGAAAAATAAGGGCATAAAGTTTGAATGGAGAGTGAGGTGTGAAGAAAGCTTCCAGTGGTTGAAGAATCTTTTCACAAGTGCACCAGTTTTGAAAGTTGCAGACCCAATGAAAGATTTTGTGGTGTGTACTGATGCATGTGGTCAAGGGATTGGAGGAGTCCTTATGCAAGACAACCATGCGATATGTTATGAGTCCAGAAAGTTGAAGGAACGTGAGAAGAACTATGCTACTCATGATCTAGAACTCGCAGCCATAGTACATGCTCTCAAGATGTGGAGGCATTAGTTTATGGGAAGAGTATTTGAGATAAGGACAGACCATTGTGGTCTGAAGTATTTATTTGATCAGCCTACTCTGAATGCTAGGAAAGCTAGATGGTTGGAGTTTTTATGTGAGTTTTATTTTGAGATCAAGAACATAAAGGGGAAAGAGAATAAGGTAGCTGATGCGCTCAGTAGGAAGGTGCAGGAACTGCATGTGGCATCCATTATTGTTTTCCAATAGTAGTTGATGCACCAGATTGTTAATCATGTTGCTGAAGATGAATTGTATGTGCAGGTTAAGGACAAATTGCAGCAACAAAGTCTTGAGAAGAGGTATGAGGGATATAAATTGGAAAAAGATGGATTTCTTACTTACAAGAAAAAAATTTACATTCCAAATGTAGCATATTTAAGGAGAGTTGTTATGGACGAGATCCATCAAGCCCCATATTCTGGTCACCCAAGATATCATAAGACAATTGCTATAGCTAGAAAGTAGTACTTTTGGCCAGGATTGAAAAAGGACATGGTTGAATACATTTCCATGTGCATGAAATGTCAGCAGGTGAAGGTTGAGCATCAACACCCAGTGGGTTTGTTGCAGCCTTTTCCAATTCCCGAATGGAAATGGGAAGTTATTTCCATGGATTTCATTACAGGATTTCCAATGAATTAGAGACAGAATGATTCCATCATGGAGGTGGTGGAAAAATTGACAAAGGCAACACGTTTTACACCGGTTAAGTCTACACATAAAATTGATGACATTGCAAATATATTCATGAAGGAGATTTTCAAATTGCATGGATTTCCTAAGGCAATAGTCTTTGATAGAGATGTCAAGTTCACTTCCAATTTTTGGAAGGGGTTGTTTGCGGATTTGGGTACAAAGATGAACTTCAACACTACCTACCATCCTTAGACTGATGGGAATACAGAGAGGGTAAATCAAGTGCGTGAAGACATGCTCCGCATGTATGTGATGGACAAACCAACCAAGTGGGAATATTATTTACACCTGGTAGAGTTTGCTTATAACAATGGACATCAAGCATCCTTGGGGATGAGTCCATATGAATATTTGTATGGCAGGAGGTGCAGGACACCAGTGACTTGGGATAATCTAGTGAATAGGGTTGTGATTGGTCCATAATTTCTCAAGGAGATGGAGTAGGAGGTTGTAAAGATCGACCAGATTTTGAAAGCAGCCCAAGACATGTTCGAACCTGTGGAGCACTGAGGGCAGTAACAGTGTATCATTTTCGTTAAATTTTGTAAGCACTGAGGACAATGATATTAAAGGGGGAGGGGAATGTAACACCCCAGTTTTGACCACATTGCATTAATGTATATGATGTAAATATTATATCGAATCATGACAAGGAGCTCAAGGCCCAAGGCCCTGTCATTAATTAATGTTTAGTATATAGAAGATCATGGTTGATGCCTTTGGTTTTTGTGCTAAATCAAGCGCATTTGTAAACATCATGTAAATATGTAAATTAATGAAAAACCCACAACCAACTATGTCAATGCGACGAATAATGAGACAGGGGCATGATTTTCCTAAGGATAAGTGGGTGGGAATGTTAACCTTAAGCTAGTTTGGGAAAAGCCATGTGTCATAGGGAGAACCCATCAGAACTGCCAACTACCCTCTTTATTGTCTTCTCTTCCCAACCATTTATTCTGCTAGAAGGTGGTTGAGGTAGTTATTGATTGGAAGGGGAAGAGTATGGAAAATTCGAATGGGGAAAAGCACCTAGTTTTGGAATGTCATGTTTTGCTTTGAATGGACAAGAAAACACCAGAACCGTATGCCAATTTGACTCACGCATTCACATTTCGTCTTACTCTCACATTTTGGGAGCCGTGGGACATTCTGGCGGATTCACCACCACCTTCATTTCCCATTCGTGTGACATTGTGGTATTGATGGAGCTATTCTTGTGTATACCCTTCTCATTTTGCAAGTGTTTTTCCCTTGGAATGACTGTGATTTCTGTGTTTCATTGTTATCTTAAGCTACAAAGTGTATGAGACCCTATTACTCATGTTCCCGAGTAAGCCTAAGTTGTGGAGTCTCCCCATGGTTGTTGTGTTGTGCACCATGGTTCGGGTCTTAACTATGCAGAAGACGTAGGAGTGGGAGAGACATAGAATGTGCTTGATAAACCTAGTGTGGAACCTCACAGTAAGATAAGAGTGGTTGGTAAAATTGCTATGCACATCCTGAAGAGCATTGGAAGGGAAGGTGTAGCATGAGGGACTATGGAGCAGAGAAGGGGACACTTCCTTGTGTTGGGTGTGTAGGCAGTGGGAAAGCTAGGCCAGATAGGTCTTGTGAAGGTGTTCTTAGCTCTATATATGAGCTCACTAGCTTAGCATTTATTCCTACCCATTTCCTTAGAAGCCTGATAAACCCAACTAGAGAGATGGCTTGGCTGGTAGCTTGATAAACCCATCTGGTGGTTGCGGATGTGTCTTGTTGTGTTTGACCTTGTGAGTAACGTTTGGCTAGAAATTCTAATAAACCCAACTGTGAATGATGGCTTGGCAAGGTATCCTGATAAAACCAACAATGAGATGGCTTGACTGTGCAAATTCTAATAAACCCATCTATTGGCTTGAATGGTCCTTAAAGGTGAATGTTGGCTTGACTGTGTTCAATCTGTGATACCCAAATGTGAGATGGATTAGCTGAGTGTCCTGTGAAACCCATATGTTGGAAGGTTTTACCCTGTAGCCTGATAAACCCAATTGTGTTATCTTGGCTGAGTGTTATTGCACCTTAGTTATGTATGATTCTTCTAGTGTTCCCTTATTCCTATAGGAAATCATGCCCAGCTCGGGGGTGGTGGTGTTGCTGAGAGATTGATGAGAACACTAACCTATGGTTGGGTGGAACGTTGCAGTGACATAGTTGGTTGTGAGACAAGTTCTATTCAAGATAAGTGTTCTTATCAATGTTAATCTCTGCAATTTTATTTCTTGTATTGTAATTGCTTGATGGAATGTGGTGAACATGGCGGCTGTGTGGAATTGATGCATTGTTCCTTTGAATAATTGTGATTATAGGCATCTATGTATGTTTTCCCTCAATTCATTTTAAACTAAGTTGTAGGGTAGATTGGCCAGATTGGAAATGGCCTGAATGATCAAAGCGATCCAAGACTTCAGTTTAAAAGTTGAGTTTCCTACTATAAATCTTCATTTCTATAGTCTGCGGGATGTGCGACGTTGGTTCATAGATTTTCATCTATGCAATTTTCCCTTCCGCAACTTATGGGATGCGAGATGTATTTTTGGAGAATTACGTATTTTTCGTAGTTTTCATTCCACAATAGTATTTTTTGATGCGGGATGCGGGATTGCGGTGTCACAATTTCCACAGTTCTGAATCTCCCAATTCAATTTTTCACAGCGTCGATATTCGTGGGCTAATTTTATGTCGTTGATCTGTTCCCGTTGTGAGATATAGGATGCGGGTTGCGGGGAGTGATATTTCAATTTTTGTAACTTTCTAATCCCGCAACTCGGGCTTTCCACACCGTTGATATTTGTGGGTGGATTCTGAGCTGTTGACTCGATTTTAGCTGCGGGACCGTTTGGGATCGTTGTTTTCCATCGCGTTTTCTCTTCACTGTCCGATCTCCTCTGAGACCTTTCCTTGCAGATTGTTGAACTGATCAAGGGAATATGGGAGGGAGCGTGACAGTGTTGGAAATTTTGAGAAGTGGTTCACGACCATGCCCTGTGTTTCGATGAACAGTAAAGGTTCTTGATGAAATTTTTAATTCTGCATGATAATGGGGTATGGGTACATGACATTTATGTTTTCAACTTTATAGCCTTTTTAATTTCGGGCTCTTTATAAATCATGGATAAGATACACCCTCCCACACATGACACAATTCCAATCATATTTTATATCAAGAAAGCAGCAATGGTAATATGCTAAATTAATTATGCCAGTGGTTTCCCACAATTTTCATTCCTTTTGTTATGACATATAGAAGATGACATAGCTGTGATTGTATTGAATCCTATATATTTATGGCCGAGACTGAAAGGTGCTGCAAGCAAGCAGAGTAGGAATACTATAGATGTCATCCTTGAAGTTACAGATTTTGTTGGGAAGAATTTTGAAGATAAACTTTTAGATGAAGATGATGACAACATTGATGATGTATACACCTCCTGTGGTCATGCTGAGATGGTGGTTTTGAATGATATGTCACATCTAGAACTAGTTGAGGACACTTGTTGGGATGGAGACACTAAAATAGATGACTTCCAGTGGCCCAGCCTAAATTACAATGTCTGTATGGAACAAGCAGGAAACACACTTTGTTTAGCTTCAGTGGCTTCACACCTAGAAGCTAGTGATCTTGTAAATGATGAAACTAAGAATCAAACCATAGAACAATGCTTCTCAAGCTGTGAGATGACGTTAAAACAGAATGAGGCTGTAGCTGCATTAGAAAAAATCATTCTCACTGTAAGGTCATGTCCTAATAAGAGGCCAACTGGTATAGTCATATCTATTATTGTTGAGTTATGAAGATGTTATGAAATGCTACCTGTGCAAGTTCAGATAGGCTCACAGGAATAGAATCCCAAGGAACACTCCCATCTCGCCATTTCTTATCATGGACAGTAATTTGTGGTATACTGTTGCATGACTTATCAACTAAAGGTGCAGATTTCTTGATTGGTGATGCACTAGAAGCTTTGTTTACAGCTACAGCCTTGGCACTTTCTGATGTATCATTTATGCCAAAATCTTCTTGCCTCAACTATGTTTCTCCTTTAGCATTGTTCAACCTACGAGAAAGGGAAACCTACATTTTGCAAAGGCATGCCTACAACAACATTTCAATCTTTCATTATATCCTACAGATAATAAATGCAAAGACCAACCATGCACATGTAATTTTTTGTTTTCAATATCAATATTTATGTGACTTGAGAAAGGGAAAAGTATCATAAAATGAATCCCACAAGAGGATGAATTAGTCATTGTCACATATGATTCACAACTTATCAAATTATCAGTTATGGTAAATGAACTCTCTTTCTCGGAAATAACTTATAGTTCTATTCTTGTGTTTCCTAAATATTTTTGTTTCTTCATTCTATTTTTCTATTTTTTATAAAATATTATTTATTTTTTTGTATTTGTCATTTCCCTTCCGTATCCAGATACTAGGTTTTAAAAAATCTAGCGAATCCAGAACTGAATCCAAATCCATACCCTTCTAACTTAAATATTAACTCTCATAGATGACTACATGATGCAAAATCCTATAGCTTCATGGTATTAACTAATTCCAATCCCATACTCTCTTACATGACAGAATCCAGTCAAAACACTACAATCCTGCCAAGCCTGAAATACTAAAAACTGAAGCCTATTGAATTTTGAATGGGATATGAAATTCTATTGTTTGCATATCAAGTCTGATAAGGTTGGATTCTAGAACCACTCTCAAACATCCTAAAACATTAATGGTAATGTTAATAATTTTAAAAGTTTAAGTAAAAGGAATTTATAGTTAAGAATTGAATATTACCATTAATTACAAGGCGACAGACTCCTCATAAATCAAAATACCCTATCTTTTTTTGTCATGAAGGGTCATTGCATGGACAAGGAAATATTTTCCTATGAGTCCCACACCCCTCATGGACACTTGCTTGGGCCCAAAAAATTCCAAACCAGTGCCTAAAATATCACTAAAACTGGCTGAAACACCTTGGAAACATTATCAGTCATACTGTACAACATTTCCTATGAGTCCCACACCCCTCATGGACACTTGAGTGGGCCCAAATGCCTCCAAAATGTTGTCAGCCATACTATACAACGTTTTTGGGTTTGGAAATGCCATACAATACACCCAAAAGAGTTTACAATGTGTTTTGTACCTGTTTCTTTGTTTCCTCATGTTTCCAGAACTCGAACACCACCGTTTTAGTCATTTCCTATAACTTAGCTTCATCCTCTGCATATAGGCATTTCACAGTGCACGACAGTGACCTTCCTGTCAGCTCTTTGGTTAGAACTTAGATCACACATGTCAAGAATTTGGGTGTCCCGTGTCACTACACTTCCCCCTTACACCTAGCAATATGGATTATGTCTCCTAAGGATTTTGGCTCCTAAGGCTCTTAAATTTGGGATGGCCTTTTGATATTTCTGATCTCATTGGTTACTTGAGAGTTGGTCTACCTTCATATATAGTTATATATGTTGTAACTTTCTCAAACCAATTGGCTAGTTTTGGCCACTAATAGACTATTTATTTATATACAATATTCGTTGTTCAGTTTTAAGAGAAAAATTTGTTTCTCATTCACAAGTAATGATTTGTACAATATATGTATAGAAACATCCAACCTCAAATTTTAATATATTAATAGTCTTCGATTTTAAAGATATTATATAAGCCTGGAGCAAAATAAAAAACCATGCTAGATCCAAATGACTGCAGCTCCTAAAGGATAACTTGATATAGAACATGTCAAGTTTAATTAGAAATGCATTCCCGAAGTTGGGTCATCATAAAATCCCACAAAAGTAGTTTTTACTCTTCATAAGTTTCTGAACTCAAACAAATGACTGCAACATTGCGCGATGTCCTGAATGCAGCAAAAGATTTTCCCTGAATATTTTATGCTATGAGACTTTAAATCATGTTCAATACTATCGTATTCAATGATTTGACTCATAATTTGATAGACATGACTAGTATAATCAAAATTAATAGAATAAATGCCTACTCCATCACGATGAAGCATGGTTTAATTATGTTGATATCTACATGTGCTCTATATGCATCTCATTTCCAATAATTGCCCCTAAGCACCTAGGATATGTTAGTCAAAGGATTTGATCATAAAACTACTTTCCTAATCATCAAAGATTTATTGGGTAAAGACTAACAATATTACAGCTATACAGACCTTGATATTACTGCAATTCTTAGCAAAAAAATCCATATTTAGGAAAACTATAGATATTGTTGAAGTTGATCCCAAAACGAACATTCTAACTCTCCTTGGTTATTAGGGATTCATCAATATAGAGCATTTAAATGGATGACAAGCCTCGTACTTGATATCCAAAAAGTTGTTTTGGAACTTTTGTAGAGTACTAAAGCAGATCGAACTCGATGCATTGTTGATTTGGAATTTCCCCGTGAAAAGAATGTAGGTTGGATTAAATTTCCCTTTTTGGCTGGAAAACAACTGGTGCAGAAAGGTTTTCACACTTAGGAACATGGCTAACATAGAACACTCTTAAATGGTCTTAAAGGATCCAAACTATGGACAGACCTTATTGAACACATTGGACACATATTGGAATAGGGTATTCTCAGGATTTTAGGTTAAGTTCGAATCTTTGAACAAGAAAGTGGACATAAAAAATGCTGAATGAAATCTAATATGCACTATAAATATGAATGATTTGTAGAATATATGTATAGAAACATCCAACCTCAAATTTTAAGATATTAATAGTCTTCAATTTTAATGATATTATATAAGCCTGGAGAAAAATAAAAAACCATGCCAGATCCAAATGACTGCAGCTCCTAAAGAATAACTTGCTATAAAACATGTCAAGTCTAATTAGAAATGCATTCCCGAAGTTGGGTCATCAAAAAATCCCACAAAAGTAGTTTTTACTCTTCATAAATTTTCAAGCTCAAACAAATGACTGCAACATTGTACGATGTCATGAATGTAGAAAAATGCTTTCCTTGAATATTATATGCTACGAGACTTTAAATCCTCTTTGATACTACCATATTCAATGATTTGACTGATAAATTGATAGACATGACTAGTATAATACAAAATTAACAGAATAAATTCCTACTCCATCAGGACGAAGCATGCTCTAATTTTGTTGACATCTACATGTGCTCTATATGCATCTAATTTCCAATAATTTCCCCTAAGCACCCAAGATAAATTAGTAAAAGGAATTAATCATAAAAATACTTTCCTAATCATCAAATATTTATTAGGAAAAGGCTAACAATATTACACCTGCATAGGCCTTGATCTTACTGCAGTTCTTAGCAAAAAAAGCCATATTTAGGAAAAATATAGATACTCTTGAGGTTGATCCCAAAACGGACATTCTAGCTCTCCTTGGTTATTAGGGAGTCATAAATATGGAGCATTGAAATGGATGACATGCCTCGTAGTTGATATCCAAAATGTTGCGTTGGAACTTTGTAGAGTACTGAAGCAGATTGAACTGGATGCATTATTGATTTGGACTTTCCAGGTGAAAGGAAGGCAGGTTGGATTGAATTTCCCTTTTTGGCTAGAAAACAACTGATGCAGAAAGGTTTTCACACTTAGGCACATGGCTAATGAAGAATACTCTTAAATGGTCTTAAAGGCTTCAGACCGTGGACAGACCTGATTGAATGCATTTGACACATATTGGAATAGGGTATGCTCAGGATTTCCTGTTAAGTTTGAATCTTTGAAGAAGACAGTGGACATAAAAAATGTTGAATGACATCTAATATGCACTATAAATCTGAATTCCTTTTACAATATTTGTATAGAAACATCCAACCTCAAATTTTAAGATATTAATAGTCTTTAATTTTAATGATATTATATAAGCCTGGAGAAAAATAAAAAACCATTCCAGATCAAAATGACTGCAGATCCTAAAGGATAACTTGATATAAAACATGTCAAGTCTAATTAGAAATGCATTCCCGAAGTTGGGTAATCAGAAAATCCCACAAAAGTAGTTTTTAATATTCATAAATTTCCAAGCTCAAACAAATGACTGCAACATTGTGCGATGTCGTGAATGCAGCAAAAGGTTTTCCCTAAATATTTTATGCTATGAGACTTTAAATCCTATTCGATACTATCGTATTCAATGATTTGACTCATAAATTTATAGACATGACTAGTATAATATACAATTAACAGAATAAATGCCTACTCCATCAGGACGAAGCTCTAATTCTATTGACATCTACATGTGCTCTATATGCATCTCATTTCCAATAATTTCCCCTAAGCACCCAAGATAAGTTTGTCAAAGGATTTAATCCTAACAATACTTTCCTAATCATCAAAGATTTATTGGGGAAAGGCTAACAATATTACACATGCAAAGACCTTGATCTTACTGTAGTTCTTAGCAAAAAAATCCATATTTAGGAAAACTATAGATACTCTTGAAGTTGATCCCAAAACGAACATTCTAGCTCTCCTTGTTTATTAGTTGTTCATCAATATGGAGCATTTAAATGGATGACACGCCTCGTAGTTGATATCCAAAAAGTTGCGTTGGAACTTTGTAGAGTACTGAAGCAGATCGAACTGGATGCATTATTGATTTGGACTTTCCTGGTTAAAAGAAGGCATATTATATTAAATTTCTCTTTTTGGCTGGAAAATAGCTGGTGCAGAAAGGTTTTCACACTTAGGCACACAGCTAATGAAGAACACTCTTAAATGGTATTAAAGGATCCAGACTGTGGATAGACCTGATTGAACACATTGGACACATATTGGAATAGGGTATGCTCAGGTTTCCTCTTAAGTTTGAAGCTTTGAACAAGACAATGGACATAAAAAATTCTGAATGAGATCTAATATGCACTATAAACTTGAATTCTTTGTACAATATATGTATAGAAACATCCAACCTTAAATTTTAAGATATTAATAGTCTTCGATTTTAATGATATTATATAAGTCTGGATCAAAATAAAAAACCATGCTAGATCCAAATGACTACAGTTTCTAAAGGATAACTTGATATAAAACATCTCAAGTCTAATTAGAAATTCATTCCCAAAGTTGGGTGATCAGAAAATCCCACAAAACTAATTGTTAATATTCATAAATTTCCAAGCTCAAACAAATGACTACAACATTGTGCGATGTCATGAATGTAGAAAAATATTTTCCCTTAATATTTTATGCTATTAGACTTTAAATACTCTTCGATACTACCGTATTCAATGATTTGACTCATAAATTGATAGGCATGACTATTATAATACAAAATTAACAGAATAAATGCCTACTCCATTAGGACGAAGCATGCTCTAATTTTGTTGATATCTAAATGTGCTCTATATGCATCTCATTTCCAATAATTTCCCCTAAGAACCCAGGATAAGTTAGTCAAAGCAGTTAATCATAACAATACTTTCCTAATCATCAAAGATTTATTGGGGAAAGGATAAAAATATTACACCTGCACACATAGTTACCAAATTTGAATATGAATATTGAGTCGAATTCGGTTCGATACATCGAGTTAAAAAAATTCAACTAGTAAAAAATTCGTCATTATACTCAGGAATATACAATATACAAATAAGATATTGTAGAACAAGGTTAGGCTTCACTACCCAAGTAATAATATCTTCCATATTACAAAGACAATATGTGGGTTAATGCTATACACAAACTATCGACATGTTAATATATTTCTAATTACATAGACTATCAATGTGTTGGGGATTTTATAGAATTGATGATTTTTTTTAATGAATGTGTCGCAGCAATTTTTATGCATCATATTCTTCAATGTCTAAAAAAATTTAATAGGTGAACTGAACCGAACCAAATTAAACTCAATAATTCGCATGGCTAACCGAATCTATGAATTTCCGTATTCATTGGCCCAAATCGGATGAATTTGGTAACTCTTCTTGCATCGACCTTGATCTTACTGCAGTTCTTAGTAAAAAAAGCCATATTTATGAAAACTATAGATACTCTTGAAGTTGATTCCAAAATGGACACTCTAGCTCTCCTTGGATATTAGGGGTTCATCAATATGGAGCATTTAAATGGATGACATGCCTTGTAGTTGATATCCAAAAAGTTGCGTTGGAACTTTGTAGAGTACTGAAGTAGATCAAATTGGATGCATTATTGATTTGGAATTTCCTGGTGAAAAGAAGGCAGGTTGGATTAAATTTCCCTTTTTGGCTAGAAAACAACTGGTGCGGAACAGTATTCACACTTAAGCACATAGCTAACGAAGAATACTCGTAACTAGTCTTAAAGGCTCCAGACTGTGGACAGACCTGATTGAACACATTGGACACATATTGGAATAGGGTATGCTCAGGATTTCCTGTTAAGTTTGAAGATTTGAGCAAGACAATGGACATAAAAAATGTTGAATGACATCTAATATGCACTATAAATCTGAATTCTTTTTACAATATATGTATAGAAATAACCAACCTCAAATTTTAAGATAGTAATAGTCTTCGATTTTAATGATATTATATAACCTTGGACCAAAATAAAAAACCATACCAGATCCAAATGACTGCAGCTCCTAAAGGATAATTTGATATAAAACACGCAAAGTCTAATTAGAAATGCATTACCGAAGTTGGGTCATCAGAAAATCCCACAAATGTAGTTTTTACTCTTCATAAATTTCCAATCTCAAACAAATGACTGCAACATTGTGCGATGTCCTGAATGAAACAAAAGATTTTCCTCGAATATTCTATGCTGTGAGACTTTAAATCCCCTTTGATGCTACCATATTCAATGATTTTACTTATAAATTGATAGAAATGACTAGTATAGTACAAAATTAACAGAATAAATGCCTACTCCATCAGGACGATGCACGCTCTAATTCTGTTGACATCTACATCTGCTCTATATGCATCTCATTTCCAATAATTTCCCTAAGCACTGGGGATAAGTTATTCAAAAGAGTTAATCATAAAAATACTTTCCTAATCATCAAAGATTTATTGGGGAAAGGATAACGATATTACATCTGCATAGACCTTGATCTTACTGCAGTTATTAGCAAAAAAACTATATTTAGGCAAACTATATATACTCTTGAAGTTGATCCCAAAACAGACATTCTAGCTCTCCCTGGTTATTATGGGTTCATCAATATGGAGCATTTAAATGGATGACACGCCTCGTAGTTGATATCCAAAAATTTGCATTGGAAATTTGTAGAGTATTGAAGCAGATTGAATTGGATGGATTATTGATTTGGACTTTCCTGGTGAAAAGAAGGCAGGTTGGATTAAATTTCCCTTTTTGGCTGGAAAATAGTTGGTGCAGAAAGGTTTTCACACTTAGGCACATGGCTAATGAATAACACTCTTAAATGGTCTTAAAGGCTCTAGACTGTGGATAGACCCGATTGGACACATTGGACACATATTGGAATAGCCTATGCTCAAGATTTCCTGTTAAGTTTTAAGCTTTGAACAAGATAGTGGACATAAAAAATGTTGAATGACATCTAATATGCACCATAAATATTTTGTCTTCCAACCAATATAATAATAAAGTCAGACTTTAGAGATGGTTCTATACAGAGTTAAAATTGCCAATGTCCAACAAAGCTACTGTAGTTAGGTAGATTATTGGCACATCCATCACGATTCCTTTTTAGCTCTAGTCTTCCCCACCCATATTGACATGACTTTCAAAGGAGAGAAGACCAAGTCCTAGGTTATTTCAGTAAAATAGGAACTCCTTGGATGTAGTACAAGTAATCCTAAGGAATACCACACCTTGCAGCACAACCCCTGGGACACATTTCTACGAAATAGACAAAAAGATTTTGAAAAATATACATGGATAAATGAACTAACCTGGGCACGAAATGCAGACTTAAGGTCCACTTTGTTCTTGGTAGTACACTTCTCCTTCTTCTCCTTCAATTCCATAGTGGGCTCGTCTCGACTTTTTCGCAAAGCCCTCGTATTCACAGGATAACTACAAATATAAATTAACTAATTCTCAATTGGCATGTCAATTTTTGGAATTGGCTTTAATAATTAACGAATTATAAATCGTCTGTATGGAGTATTGCTAACAAAGAAGATCTGAACAATTTGTCACTTGGGTTTTTTAGTGTTCGAGAATATTTTGTTCACATTTATTTACATCGAGGTCATTCTCATAACTGATGCTGAGAGAAATATAGAAGGGTTTCTATGGATTGCAGGCTAGTTGTATATCAATGCAAATGTCATTAAATTGAAATATAATAGCAAATATCAAGAGTACACCGTCATATTTGTTTCACAACACCAATCTCATGCTAAGGATCCTTCAAAACTAGAAACCATAATATAAAAATGATCCTTTATATAACAAAAAAATGCATAACTCACATTCCAATCAAGGGTTGTCACATCCTTCCTTCTTCCAATTTTTCTACCCTTGAAATATTTAAAAACAACAGCATTTGGAGGGCACTCTGGATCACTCATCCACATGGACCTTCTGAGACTATCCAAATTCGAGTTGTAGAATTTCCAGATCTGTAAGGCACTTAGGATCAAGGTTTAATATATTTATGAGAGTTACTAGTTCAAATTACAGGTGAATTTTGGTAGTGTCTTTCCATTACAACATAGAACAACATTACAAAATATCTAGATCTTGCAAATGCTTCAATAGAACATAAAAAATATATAAGTTGTAAAAACGCATCCAAATGGGTAGGACATGAGTAAATTAGGTTGTTTACGTGCTATCACAAGGCTTCTACTCAGCTTAAAATGATGGGTAAAGAGAGCGTTTTAGGTATGTTATCGCCAAGGATAGGACCTTGAATCCTACTAAGGACCGGCTATGAAAGTCCATTTCAAAAAGAGCATATACACATCCTGGTGGGGTACTTCGTTTGTGCCATAAATTCTAAAAAGTGTTTATTTTTCCTAAGCAACATTGAGAGCCATTCTCTTTGAGAATGGAGGAACTTGGTCAGTTACCAGGAATTTGAACTAGTCTTGGACTAGGGGACTCGACCTAGAGATAAGGGCCATTCATTGAATGAAGGGACCTAGCCAGTTACCAGGAATTTGAACCAGTATGGGACTAGGGGACTCAGCCTAAACCTAATGGCCATTCAGTAAATGGAGGCACCTCGTCAGTTACTAGGAATTTGAACCAGTGTGGGACTGTGGGACTCAGCCTAGGGTTGAGGGCCATTCTCCACGAGAATGAAGGCGCTTGGTCAGTTACCAAGTATTTGACATTGATTCATTTGATACAGCCTAGGGCTGAGGCACCTAGTCAGTGACCAAGTCATCACCATAAGCCTTAGACTGGGTCTAGGAACATGATGTACTCCTCTACTTGATATAAAGGATATGGGACCTTCTTCAGGGATTATCTACCCCTAGTTGAGATACCTAACACCTGATATTGGTGGCACAAGGAGTTCAATTTAAAATCATTTAGTAATTATCCCTATTTATGAAGATGTACTTTAAGTGGGCATGAAGGACCTTAGAGACCACTTGCTTTGACCTCAAAATACTTGGAGAACCATTCAACCCTAAGCCTTGGTGCAAGAGAAATATCAAGTGAGGGCCATTCATTGAATGGAGGCACCTGGTCAGTTACCAAGGATTTGAACCAGTTTGGGACTGGGGGACTCGACCTAGACCTGAGGGCCATTCACTGAATGGAGGCACCTGGTCAGTTACCAGGAATTTGAACCATTCTGGGACTGGGGGACTCGGCCTAGGGATGAGGGCCATTCTTTGGGAGAATGGAGGCGCTTGGTCAGTTACCAAGTATTTGGCATTGAGTCATTTGATGTAGCCTAGGGCTGATGCACCTGGCCAGTTACCAGGTCATCACCATAAGCCTTAGATCGGGTTTGGGCATGTGATGTACTCCTCTCCTTGATCTAAAGGTTATGAGACCTTCTCCATGGATTAGCTTTCCCTAGTTGAGACACCTAGCACCTGATCTTGGTGGCACAAGGAGTTCAAATTAAAATCATTTAGTAATTCTCCCTATTTATGAAGATGTACTTTGAGTGGGCATGAAGGACCCTAGAGACCACTTGCGTTGACCTCAAAATACTTGGAGAACCATTGAACCCTAATCCTTGGTGCAAAATAAAGATCAAGTGACATAAGTCAAAATACAGAGAAGACCTTTATACCACAAAAAGTTAAAGTCAAAAGGGTCAAAGTTGAAAAAGAATAAAACCCTAATGTCAACTCCTAATTATGTGGGACCATTTCAAATGTTTGAAAGCCTATAAATAAATATCAATTGTAAATCATTTTAACAAAACAATATCATCACTTGACTGCTCCTTCGTTGACTGAGAAAATTCGTGGCTCCTTCGCTGTTATTGAAGATGAGTTTTTGAGTGAGTTTATTCTTTGGTTTTCTCTCTTTCCCTAGTGTGGTGGATCAGCCAAATATGGACTCTCCTTTTAATTGGGTAACAGTCTATGGTGGTAAAGAGGAGTGAAACAACAGCTACAACCCCCTCAATGGCCATTAGGGATACTGGTCTAGCTCCCTGTGGTGGTCAAACTATAGCAGCCACCTTCCAAGTGGTCACGACAACAACTGAACACTACCCTCTCTCCTTGCTGGTGATTACCAACACTACCTCCACCTTTTTCTAGTCACTAGCAGCATAAAAAATCTACCCCAACTCTCGTTGATGATAGCAACAACTTATAGGAGACCACAGGAAACAATAAAACAGGTCCGAGCAACAGATATATTATAGTTTAGGGAGTTGCAGATACAATCCATGCAGCATATATATAGCTCTTGTAGCTGTAGGTATAGTCCGAGCAGTAGATATACAATTCTTGTAGCTACAGGTACAGTCTAGGCAGCAGATATACAGTTTGGGCAGCTGCAAGTACAGTCCAAGAAGCAGTTGTAGGTACAGTTTAGGAAGCTCATAACAAATTTCAGGTAGCTTGGTGATGGTCTCGGGTAGCTGTAGTAGGGCTGTTACAAGTGTCACTAACAATAGAAGAAGGCTTCTAGGGTTTCATGGTGTTTGGAAAATTTGTTAAACGTTCATCTCATAATTCCGATATCAATTTTATTCCTTCATCTACAAACTCAGTCATCTCATTTAAGGGATGAATTATTGATGCTTTGGGGATTTTGTCCTTTAAAGTTTTCCCCATGAAAAACATCTTGTGTTCAATTGTGTGATGCTTGGTTGACTACTGCACTCATCTTACTATTGTTTACTTTTCAAGACCTATCTATATTATAGTCTGCAAATTTTTAAAGAATTACACGCACATGTTAAAATTCAACAAAAAGAAGCAATTTTATTTGCATATTGTGGAAGAACTTATCAGAGAAGTGACAAAATATAAAGCATGTATAATAGTGAACAATGATCCTTGTACTGAATGGATGTGCAACAGGACAACCTAGATTTTTGAAGACATGGAGAGTGAAGGTAAAAATAATAATTGGATTTGTTGAAATGATGCAAAGTTTAAAATAGTTTTTATTGATTTTCAATGGGGGTGTGAGGAAGCATTGAAGTCAATTGCACATTAGTATTTTGAAGCAGGAAGTCCTATTGGGCATAAACATTAGAAAACTGTGAAGCTTGAGAAAATTGAAAACCTACTGAAATGAATGGGGAGGATTGCAAGAATAAAGTTGAAAAGTGTTCATTGGATAAGGTTGCAAGATGATGACAAGTATAGAATGTGTAAGAAGAAGGGGAAAAAATATATTTTTCCTAGGTCCCTTTGAGCAGGATGCTTGAAATTTTCTAACCATGGGTATATAATGCAGAACATCCATAGCTAAAGTGACTATCTTGGATACATTAATTTGTTACTGTATATAGGTTTTTTAATTCTTAATAAGCTTTCAGTTCAATTTTGGTACCTTGGGTGTACTTGGCTTACTCTTGGAGTGAATTTTTGTAATGACTAGCGAAATTGGAAAGATAGTAGAAATTGTTGTTTTGGCAGGCTTGGAATTTGCTAGCGGAGATTGAATTGGGAAAATTGGCTATTGATGGTTGTAATTAAGATTTCCAACTCTAGTTGGGAATATTTTGATTTTAATTTAACATTAATGGCATGACCTAGCATGCGTTTCCATGAAGCACTCAACGTTGATTTTTACCCTATGTTAAAAATAAAATATGGCATATTTTTTGCAAAATATTTCAGTGTCAAATTGAAAATATGGAAATACAGGAATGTGGGAATATTGAAACACACATGTCTAATTTTGATTTACTCAAATTTTCCCTCTAATGAACACATCATGTGCATTTTAGTGAAGCTAGTAAAAAATAGTGAAAACTAAATAAGATGCCTAATTAGTAGATGAATAATTTGTAAAGAAAGGATGATTCAAATACTATGGAAGTTTAGGTTTGTAATCCATATAAAAGGCTGCATAAATCCTATTTCACTTGGATCAGAATAGACATATCACATTGTGGTGTGCATCTTTGCAAATGCCCTATTTTTCAAATGGCAAACATAGGGTTTGATGGAAATGAACAATTTGATTTTCTAGGTTGATTATGAAGGTTTAGGGTGATGATATGAGAATATGAGATTTCATTGATGTCTTTAAGTACCTAATATTCTCAGAAATGCATTTAATTTAATTTTATTAGTTTTTCACAAAAATTCATTCCTTTGTACAATTATTGATTTAATTAATGTTTGATGTAATGTGAATGAATTCTAAAGGGAATTTTGAACCCCAATGTAGTTAGACAATTGCCTCTCCATGCCTTATTGTATTTAAGCCACAATGTACTCAATGTAGGGTAGGATAGGAATAGAAGGAGAGAGAATTTGAGGAAGGATCTGACAAGCCAATTCTAAGAACCAATGTGACTGTAGAATGGATTTTGGCATATCCATCTCATTTGGATTGATTATGTATTGAGATCACTCGCTACACATAAAATAAGACTCCTATAATGAGTTCATTATAGATCCACATGGACCTGCTTAGAGTATGGAGTATCATTTATGGAACAACAATATGTTTCATGCCAAAGTCCCCATTTTCTTTCATAGCAATCACTCCTTGCTGTAGTTTGACCAGTGACACACTTTGTGTAAGGAATTGTGACAAAATATTATAAGGGCTTCTAATTACATATATTATCCATAAGTTCATAACCAACAAAATTGAGGCATTTTGATGAGAAAACAAAACATGAAGGTATGCTTAAATTGAGTAAACCTTAATGCAGAGAATTGCATGAGATCATAAAAGAGAAGGGAGTCAAAACAATAACCATGCACTATGTTCTCATCACTCAAATAGTACAAATAAATAGTTATATAACTTGATAAATTAAGTATCCTTAAAATTTAAGTACTTGATAATATTTAAGAAACCTCAAAACCCAATAAATTATATGGGACTAAATAGATGGCAACGTATTGAAAGTCTTATATTGTTATGTCCATTGTCAATAGAGTATGACCAAAGTTATTCAGAATAATAATAGATAAGGAAATCAAAACAACAACGATGCACTATGATGTCACTGCTCCAATAGTATAAAGAAACAATAATATAACACGATAATATTTTACCTTTATGGTGTAGGTGAGAAAAATATTCTACCCTCCATAAACCAATGTTCCTCTTTAGGATAATAGTCTTGTAACTCTACTCTCAAACATAAATCTGAGTCACAAATAACAAACCTCTGCATTCCAAATTATATTCTCCAAGGATTGTTTTTACACAAACTTCAATAGCTATAATTTTTGGTCACATAAAAGAAATATTTTTTTGCATATGGAAATTTTCACCATTAATTTTATGATCGAATCCATTACTCTTTCAATTTGGAATTCCTCATTAACAAAATTAGCAAATAATATTTCTAATGGATAATATGAATCGATGTTTGCAGGTGTGCCATGGGTATCTCTTTCCTAAAGGAATCGATGGAAAAATATAGGTGAATATTAGACTCTGAGGGCTCGCATATATCTTTCTTTTATTATTGATCGGTCTCTAAGAAACAAGTTCTTCTCGTAAGTATTTAACATGAGAACGCTTGAAACACTCACCAAATTAGGGCATTCTAAATAAGAGTCCATAAAATGATAATATTGAATTCTTTTTACAGGATAGTGGCCCTTACACTTCTACCTTAACCATTGCTTCCATTGTTATTGCCCCTAGTGATGGGTAAACAACAAATTTTAGTCCTTACTTTCCCTACTATGGCGAGTTCATTATATGAACTTTCCATATTTCGAACCGATCTACTACTCTCATTAACCAATGTAGATTCATACATCATTAAATTATGAATTGACTAAATCAATCAAGAAATTAATCCCTCAATGAAATCGAACCAATAGAGATCAAAATTCAAAGGTAAAATAGAGTATAGAAATCACTTTATGGATGGCCACAAAACATAAATTTTACCACGGTTTCCAAATGTTTTATTAGGGTACAAATTACACAGATTTCTATAGAAAAAAATAAGGTTTGTGGGTTATATTACCTCTATAGAAAATAATATCCTCACCATTTTTAATCTCCATCTAAAACAAATTTCCTACATCCCCCATCGAAATCCCCTTCTGAAGTGAAAAAATCTCCAGATCCTACTTGTCGGTAAAATTCTTGGCACTCTTCATTTGCCTCTTGAACTCCTGCTTCTTGTAACTCTAAATATTTTTGAGCTTGAGGAAATCCTCCATCTCCAACTCATGAAGCTCCCACTTGATAAATCTAATAGTATTCTCTATCCTGGGCTTGATTACATTCTCGAGTGCATTGACTTTGTGATTTGTGGCCTTCATGGCCTTATTGAGGGTTAGAAACAAATTCTGCAATGAATCCATCTCCACTAGGACATCGATGGAATTTATGTAAACCAATCAGTAGAATTGTACCCACTTCCCACCACGGGAAAGGTGGATGAAATCATTTCTACTTCTAGTGGATCCTTTCTCGCCATTGCATGCCTCTAAATAGTACTTGAATTTGGGGATCTTAACACTGGCCAAATTCTGCTAATTGTGGTAGGGTCCACAATCTCCTTGATAATGTTCTTGTTTTTTTCTCCCATAGTGTACTTTCCTCCGTGAGGGAGAAGGTCTAGGCCTTCATGATATTGACCATGGAATCCTTCGTGGACATGATGTGCTTCAAAATATATTGAAACTACATCATGAGGGCATCGCTCTTCTTCTTCAGGAGTGTGTGGAAAAACATTTCCCCCACCATTTGGGCCTTCGTCATGCCTAACCCCTTCCTCGACATATTTCTTATTCCTCTTGCTCCTCGATTGATTGGTTGGTCAGTCAATATCTTGTAATTCTAGCGGTCAGTGGAATTGTGATTTCAAGGAGGAACATCAATCGGATGAATAGCATTTTTCTTTTCTTGTACGTTTAGTGGGAAGAAATTTCCCCAAAGTTAATTATTATTAAAGACATAATTTTAATTTAATGATATGAAAAACACAACTTGAAAGAGTTTTGTGTTTTCTAAATGAACCAATATGTTTCCTAAATGAACCAATATGAACTAGGTCAGATGGTGATAACTAAAGGAGTGATAAATCAACAAATATGAATTTAAATCCTAAGGGCATTATTCAAGCTCAATATACTCCTTGAATTGAGTTCTTGGGGTTCCCCGTAATGTGAGACCATTTGTAGATATATTTGACCAAATATTTGGCAAATTTTTAATTGGTATGGCAAGTGGAATTCTTTCCATTCAAATTCAAGAGATATTTGAAATAGATAAGAATAAAGAGTTGCACAACATTTAAAGCTATTCATAGTTGATAGTATCAATTTTCAGAAGGTATAGTATTTAAACCAAACTAATGAATGTTTTGTGTCAAGCATAAGATCACCAAATAAGGTACAACCCCAACAGAAATCCCCACCTAGCACACCCTTGGGCTAGTACTCCTTATGATCTCCCAAACATCTCCACCCCAACCTCCTCACAAACACCAAGATATTCATAGCATTAAAATCAGAACACTACATCTCAGGCTCAAACTGTTAGAGCTCCAGCCTAGTATAAGGGCATTACCTCTACATCAAATAAGCCCTCTATTATTTTTTATTGAGAATGCAATTATATGGAAGAAGAGAAGGGGTGGAAGGTGGAGCATTCCAAAAAGAGAAAGGATTTCAAGCTCATCCCAATTCAACATGGAAAAGGCCAACAAAAAAATCACTTTAAAACCACATCCAAAGTGATATAAAGAAGCAACTATGCAATCTCTTACTCATCTAGACTGCATCATCTTTGAATACTTGGTGATCGATAATCACTTTGGAAATCTCTTTGATGATGATTCCTTTAAATAAAGGTCCTTTATGTCATGGAATGTGAAAGGGATGTCAATCCCCATTAGAAAAATCCTCACCTAGTCATGGAGGATTTTCTCCTTGTCTAAATACATAGTCACAGAATCAGGTTTGGGAATAAATTAGTGGCATCAACATCTCTGTGTAGTGGAGTAACCGAACATAAATCCTCCATTGATCGAGGACACTCTACACTCTTCTTCATTGGTCCATGTTCAAGGATGGCTTGGGGAATATGTCATTGACTATAATATTACTACCACAAATAGGTGGGAAAATGGACATTCATTTTCATTACATCAAAAAGTAAGCAATCCACATAAGTGAATGGAAAGAGTATCTCCTAGACATATCCCATAGGAAAAATCATCCAACCTGTAGTATATGCAGATCCTATGGTGGGCACTATCTCCATAAGTGACCACAATAAAGACATCGTTGGCAGTTGGATACACAACCAACCCAAGCTGGACAATATACTCTACTGCTAAATGTTACAGTTGGATACAAAATGAATTTTGTATATCTTTGTTCAGGTAAAATTTTAGCTAGCAGAGTCAACAAAACAAGTTTGTAATCAAATCAAATATCAGTGATTGTCTACTTATAAGTTGTCAAAGATATAAATCTCTTCTCCAGATGTTGAATGCAATTTTTAGTTGAGAGGACCTAGGTTTAAATGCAAATCCTACAATCTTCAAGGTCCAGGGACCAAATGGCCTCTTTGAGTTCAAAGGCATCAAACAGTTGAGGTCTACGGTTCAAATAGAGGTTTTTATTTTTTATTTTATTTTTATTTGTTTTTTTATTTTTTTATCGTGTTGTTTTTTTTTTTTTGCAATTTGTAATGATAAAAATTATCACTGTTTCCATAATCTAAATTGTATTTTGACCTTGTTCATTAACATGATGCTGTGAATATATTTTCACTTTTACTTAATACTCATATGGTCATGTTTGTAGGAGGTTTCATTCTTCTCTCTACTAGGTGAAATCCTTCTTTGTTATATTTTTAGATATTATTATCGATACATAAAAAACAGTAATGTATTTGGCTTTATGATACTCTCTTTGGCTAGTGCACATTAGGGGGCATCTATTAACATGCCATTTTTCTAGTTTTAGACCATTGTGCTAATTCCTAAAGACATCATAATGTGGACTGTGAAAAAAGTACCAAACATTTCAAACCTTTCAAAAATCCTTGATTTTCCTTTTCGAAAAATTCATACATTCCTATAAACTCATAGATAAAACAATGTCAATATTGATCAAAACATAGTTGTCATCTTCTTTATTCAAATTTGATTACTATAGGAATGTCAAAAACGAAAGTGTTCCAAGATTCCTAAAGTTATGGACAATAATAATTATAAGACAAAAACCTGAGTTTTGAATTATGGCTATTTAAGGAATGATTGGACTGCTACATGATGGAAGATTGTAGTTCAATTATTAATAAAAGAATAACCTATATATCCAAGTTAGTAGGAAGTCTAAACAGGAGTAAGTTTTAGAAAAATAGCTAGATAATGAAAATTTAATAATTTTTGTCTATATACTATGCCATTGTTTCAGTAAATGGTGTTGAGAGATAGATAATGGTGTGCTCTTGTAGTGTTGTATCATCATACTAAAATGGTGTAGTAGTTTTGACAAGGTGCACAATATTCAAATTTAGGTAAAAGCGTAAAAGGCCCATAAGGTATAACAAGCTTGGGGAAATGGTAGAAGCCTAGTCAATGTCACCACAACTAAGGAAAATGATAATTATGATGGCCCTTGGTGTAGGGATAGGGATTTATACCCTAGTAGATGACATGCAAATGGAAATAACACCTTCTATGCTATTGGAGCCTTAATATTATGGGATATAAATATAGGGTATGATCATGGAGAAATTAGATTGATGAGTATTGAGCTCAATGTGGTTCCTTGGTCAGAACACAAATTATTTAGTTTATCTCTGATGTTCCGTGATGGTCTTCATGTTAGTGCTGGTCATGCAAGAGTTGAATCCATAGAGTTTGAATAGTCACACCCTATGATGGACATGTAGGATTAGTTTATTAAAATTAATGAACTAAGAACAAACTATCTGGTGTTATATAGAAGAACAATTTTTTGATAGAATGTGATTGATGAAGAATCCATACATTTCGGTCCTTAGAGCTGTGAGGAACCTAATAAGGCATATTATTGTTCACTTTTGATATAAAGTAAAGTAGAGGAGTTTGGAATTCTAGTGCGGGCTCTAACAAATGCATCTTTGATGCCACCATTAGTCCAAATATTTGAAATATTATGTGAGTCCAACTATTTGCAATCTTTTGTCTTTTTACTATGCTCTACCTTGTGGATTTTCTCCCTTCTCCCCACTGGTCACTTTGGTCTCCACATAACCATTGTGATTCGTATCTTCCTTGATATAGGTTACATGCTTAAAGGGTCATGTGAGGATGGAATAGTTGAACCTAGCTTAGGAGGAAGAGGCATCACAAATATTGAAATGGAGACCATATCCTTCTTGTAGGCCAACAATTCCATATCCAAAGGATTTATGATGGCTCATTAGAGGAAATTTGGGGTCTAAAATGGGCCCTATAAGAAAACGTGCCAACATAAAGTTCTTGTGAGTTGGAATTCAAGAACCAATAGAATTCCCATAAAATGAGTCAACCATAATTGTTGAATTGACATATTTGTCATAAAAAAAAACTATTTTTTTGTTTGTATTTTCGACATATCTCCCTGTGTTTTTACTCAAATTTCGATTGAGAGAGATCATTGGATGCAGAATTTGATTCCGCGTCCAACGAGTACCCACAATGCATACTTTTTATGGACCCCGCTACCCCAAAAACAAGAAATACCTGAAAATGTGATGATGACATCATCATCACATTTTTTTAGGTATTTCTTGTTTTTGGCATAGTAGGGTCTGTCAAACATATGTAGTGTGGGTAATCATTGGATGCAAAATCAAATTCCGTATCCAACGAGCTATCCCGATCAAAATTTGAGTAAAAAAAAAGGGAGATATGTCGAAAATCCGAACACAAAAGTGGTTTTTTTCTTTTTTCCTCCAAAATTAATAAATATTATTTTATTATTTTCCTTAGGAGGCCCATTTTAGACCTCAAAATTCCTATAATGTGGAGCCCACACATAGTCCATGAGTCCTAGAGGAAAATTTTATGGATTCAAACTCTATATTTTGATCTTGGGCTGTGTCTAATGTCATGATAACCATCCTTGATGTGCCAAACTCAAAATGGCATGTTAATTCTCAAAATGATGGACATATCTCCCATCCAAACATTACCTCTAATGATGGAAGATGTCAACACTCATAAAGGATTTCATTAATGAAGGTTGAATGCAAAAAAATTCTTGATGCAAGGGAGGTTCAAATGAAATAGTGCATAGTAGAAAGTGGAAAAATGGACATAAGGAGTTGAACCTTCTTGAGAACATTAAAAAAAAACCTCCTCCCTATAATGGTCTCCTCCTAGACTAGAAGCATGGAACTAGTTAGTGCATCAAATACACAAATTTTTAAAGAGTTCCCAATGTAGGTAAACCACATACATTAAATGAATGGAACATATGTGGTATGATCTATGTCATTCAATATAGAAATTGTTTCCATCCAATGAACATTGCAAACATGTTTCTATAGTAAACATGTTATCTTATTTTCACTTTTTCCATCTTATTACCATGAATCCATGCCTTGGAATATTTAGTCCATGCATGCCATTAGAACAAAACTAATTTACTTCATTTTCATGTTGTTCCAGTGTTACATGTAGTATTTTGCAAATGAATTTATTGTGATCATCAAGTCGCTCATTGGCAAGTCACTCCATATTTTTCCCATACAAGTCATGAGTCGTGCTACTAGTATAAGGTTGTCATTCAACCACCAAGACATTCTTCTTAAGGAATTATTACCAAAAATATATAATTGAAGAATGATTAACCAAGGAACTTACCACTAAGGAAATTTTCTTCAAAAAATATTTTCACTAATGTACTTCACTAAGATGTCCTCCACTACTACAACAAGTATGCACAACATCACACCCTTATCATCTAAAACTGTCACTATGACAAATTCATCCAGTCTTGACTATGTCCATGTGTTGGTTACTTAGGGCATCTTCCTCTTGAATAAGGAATGCCTTTAAACCTCAATTTCCACCACAAGACACCAAGGGCATTATCACTTCATCATTCCAAAATTTAGATTCCCTATGGAGGGCTTGTGGTGGTAATTTGGGGCCCCGCGTATGGAGCATGAGATTTAGAGGAAAATGTACAGCTTAAGACCATAGTTTTGACTATATTTTAAGTCATGCATCAAGAACCATCCCCTATGTGCAATTTTCAAAATCATGACCATATCTCACATGTAGACTATGTATTTTCTATGTAGATCCATGCTATGTGATGGTCCATGACCCCATAAACAAATGGTGTGAACCTAGGCCATAAATTTAAACCCTATACCATGGTGTGGGCCAAGAAATCCATTATCGATGTTATAAATCTCAAAATACAAACATATCCCACTTGTAGTTGAAATAATATTCCCTCCACAGAGATTATGTGTTGTCTCAAGGCCTTACGATGCATCACCCATGAGCCACATTATTACATCTAGGCTAGAGATTCCATACGTAGTTCTTATGTGGTAGTCTAGGTTAACATGCATGAACCATCAAACCCATAGAAAATTAACATGGCATAAGACCCTAAACTTATCCCAAGGAGAGTCCACCTAGTTTGTCTAATAAAATGCAAGTCAAAACAAAAACTATTGTATTGCGATTCAAATTATTTATTATTGTTATATTTTGAAAATATATCCTTTGAAGTGTATGGATTAATTGCAACTTTTATGAGAAAAAAAATGAATGATTTATTTTCTTCGATATGTGTCAATGTGTTCATAACTTGATAGGTACACAAATATATAAGAATGTCTGAAATTATTGTTTAGAATCCATGACAATTGAATATGTTGAGAGGACATACTACCATTCAGAAGTATTTATCCAATGTTCTCTTGGGTATTTATCCAATCAGTCCTTTAGCCATCTTGAATTTGACACACATAGCTACTAATGTTCCTACTTGGATATATGTAGATATTTTTTTGTCACCATCAAGGAGTTGACTGGGTGGTCAAGAGGGGGTGGTGATATTCCCCTTACTATGATTCAATTCCACCCAAGAGTGTTGTATGTTTTATTCTATGATATATAGAGAGATCTGCGTGTGGAGTTTTCTTTGCAGTGCAACACAATGTCCCACCTCTTGATAGGTGGTTGATGCCCAACACTTAAGTAGAGAGGAAGCACAATGTGCCACTTATGTTGGACATTTTTTGAACACAATTCCTAGCTCTAAACCTAGTGCAATTCCTAGGGTAGTTCCTTTAGAAATTTATGGCATTATTCCAGGCGCTATACCTGTATCTATATCTGGTGATATGTTTTCTAGGTGCAATTCTTGGCTCTATACTTGACGCTATGTTGAATGTTTTTCCTGCTGAAATTCATGGCACAATTTCTGTTGCTAACCCTGGATTAATATATGGTGCTATGTTATTTAGGACGGATTTTTGGAGGCTATTCTTGGCATTATATGGGATTCTTTTGTGGATGCTAATTGGGACGTTAATTGGGATGCTAATTATCGTCCAAAATAGCACCAACTTTTAAAAAGGGATGATAATTGGGAAGCTAATTGGGATGCTAATTAGGACACTAATTGGGATCCTAATTGGGATGGTAATTGGGACACTAATTAGGATGTTAATTGGGATGCTAATTAGCATCCAAAATAGCACTAAATTTTAAAAAGGGCCGCTAATTGGGATGCTAATTGCAATGTTGATTGGGACGCTAATTAGGATGATAATAAGGACACTAATTGGGATGCTAATTAGCGTCTAAAATAGCGCCAAATTTTAAAAAGAGACGCAAATAATGCCATTAAAACTACCATCCCGTGGAAAAGTGTCCACTTTGTCCAAAAAATGATGAAAAATACACTAAAAGTGATAGTGGACGCTAAAAAGGAAGCTAAAAGAGACACTAATCAGAGGGTTTTGTTGTAGTGTTTCGTGATTTCATTTCAAGTCCCTAGAACACTAGGGACAATGTTGTTCTAAGCTGAGAGGTATGTAATATCTTGAATTTTGACCTAACACTTATGGGTATAAACCCCATTGATTATGATGATTACTTTGATATTTTTTTTATATATTGGGTCTAAGACCCCAGCGCATATGAACATGATGATTTGTTTGATATATTGGGCATAATCCAATTGCATGTGTTTTATTTATATGATTTCATGTGTTGGGAATGGACCCTGTAGCACATAATTGATTAGCTGTTTTGTGTTGAGCAAGGAGCTCTGGATCACATGAGTATATGATGTTTTGTGTTGAGAGAGAAGCTCTAGAGCACATGAGTAGTTATATTGTGTTGAGCGAGAAGCTCTGGAACACATGAGTTATGAGACATTTGTGTTGAACATGAATCTCTGAAGCACATGAAAAGATAAATCAGAAGTGTTGGGCATAAGCCTTGGAGCCTTCCAAGTTGATGTTGATATTAAGCTCTAGAACATCGGATTCTTGGCCATTGTATCCATAGGTGTATCCTACAAGTACATCCTAGAATTAGTGTTGAGCGAGGAGCTCTGGAATTGCATTAAGTTTGTAAATCCCTGTTTTTAGCATTGAGTATGGGCTATGGATAAGCATTAGGAGTTATTGAAAAGAATTAATATGTCGAGTGAAAATGACTCGAATAAAACATTGATCTCATATGACTTATTTTTAAGTGATTAAATGAAATTTTGAATTTTTGTATCTCATCAAGCACTAAAGAACTAACATTTTATACGACGGAATCCAACATGCAACGAGGTTTATATTTACCTAACCTAGTTGACCTAACCCGTACCTAAAGGCATTATTATAGAAAGTTCCATATGTTTAGCTATCACGCTATATGATACCTAAGGACAAAATGTTAACAATAATATATATATAAGTATATAATTTATACATGATATGTATAAAGAGTAAGCGTAGTAATAATACTAATATCTATAAGAAATAAATAAAGGCTCCATATAGTATTATTATTACTAATGATAATTATATATTAAAATACCTACAAGAGTCCAAATAGGAGATGGTCAAAAGTTCCTAAGTTAAATATTAAAAGTACCTAAATTAAATAGAAAAGATTAAATCAAGAAATCAAATGATTCTTGATTTAACTGCCCCTTTGACTGAAAAGTTTGCCTGTAAAAACCCAAGCCAAAGAGAGGCTTGGGGATCTTTTTTTTGTTCCATAATTCTTCCTGATTATTCTCAAGAGAGTTTTTGGAGAACATTTTTCCTAAGAGGAAAAAGGAGAATTGGTTCAAAACCTATTATCCCAGATAGGGAATCCTTACCTTAGGAGCTCTAAGCTATTTGCATGTTGGAACCGGCTCGGGGGGATCCTGATTGAAACCGGGAACGGTTCTGGGTCATGGTTGGGTGGAACGTGGTAGTTCCCAAGTTATTTGGTTATCTAAACAGAGGTCATATCTGTCTATGAATTTATTAATGCTCAGTATTTGAGTGTGCTGGTTTTCAGCCATTAAAACAACTTCATCTTGCAGGTATGAGGTTCTTGATTTTTCCCTTGTAAACTACACAAGTTTTACTATGTGGAGTAGATTGAATTCTGAATGATTATTTAGGAACTGTCTATTGCAATCTAGGTTATCATTTCTGCATTTCTAGTTTCTTCAATTACAGGTTAAAATCGTTGTTTATTAACATATATATTTCTTTTATCAAAGGTTAGGTTATTTGTTTGTCCCTTTTACCGAGCTATTCTAATATATTTTATTCATGATGAGACGAGAACCACTAGTGCTATCTACATGAGATTTTTGTTTTCTAGTTCATTTCTGCAATTTATTTCTTGTCTATTAATTAAGGGTTTGTTTTCTAGTTCATTTCTGCAATTCATTTCCTGTCTATAAATTCAAATTCCAAAACCTATAACTAATTTAAAAACAGAGCTTATATCTTATCTCTGCTAGCATATTTCATATTTCCAGCAAGCTTATTTTAAATATATATAAAGCAAACTATTATCGATAGTATTAGCCTAATCTCTACGTAGATTATAACATAAATATGAACTGCTAACACTTTAAGAAAAATAACATAAAACAAACTATAACAAACCATTTCCATTTTATAAAGAACAACATTGAATTCCAAGTCAACAAGACCTCTGAGGTCTATGGGCATAATTTACATAAATGAGAACCATACTATTATATATCAAATATAAATAAATAAAACATAATCTATATACAAAATACATTAACATATATCATTTACATCAAGAGGTTACATGATCAAATCTTGTTGGCTTGCATGCCAAAACCAAAACTACACACACATCATTTACAAAGCACATAGCCCAGGATCGAATCCTACGAGCTCACGATTTAAGAACAAGGGTCACTTTCCATCTACAATGTAATGTCCCCAAAATTTGAATTTTTTTATTAAGCTAGTTATTTATTGCTTGAACCGGACATTAAATTATCTTATGTGGAATGTGACTAACTTTGTTTATAGAACAAAATTGTCGTAAGTTGTTCGTACCTTCTTCTAGATGTTTTCCCCAATGTTTCTATTATTGTAATTATATATTTCTTTTTATGTTACTTGAATTTAATTTAGATGTTTATACTTTACATTGATTGCTCCTTGTCATGTATTTATGTGTATGCATGTACAATTTATTGCTTACTTATTGATTATAAGTTTTGGTTATTGGTTTATGAAAAATCCTGACTTAACTTGTATTATCAAGGGGTGGAGAGGTGGGACTTGTATCCCTTATAGGATCACTTGGAGAGGTAACTGGTTTTACTTGACGTTATAGGGCTTACTTTGTTCATATTGAACTAATGCATCTCTTTCTTTGTTTTGTCAGAGGCGCATTGGGTAACAGAAAACTGGCTATAACAGTTAAACAAAGACATACTGCCTATTCTCAACTACCTCATAGATTTGAACGACAAACGAACCATCAGTCCTGACTGAGTGATTCTTATTGCTATTGTCTGAATGATTGTTTTACTCTTGGATGGGTTTATTTTTACCTATAACTATATAGTTTACTATTATTACTTATTTTTCTAAGACCTTTATTTAGCTTCAAACATGTGCTTAACATTTATATGGTTTAATTTTATTGTGAAATGCTTAAGATATAAGATCTTATCCATATGTGGATTATGTTTTTTATACAATATGTTGGAGGTATGTTATAAGCCATTCATGGCATATTGCATATGCCATGAATGATGGCTTTATCCTAAGTCCACGATTCCATTGATGGGGTTTATAATGTGCATGGCATTCCAATGTCAAATCGCGATTTTGGGGTTTATGAACTATAGACTTGGGGGGTAGAAATCGACGTCGTGGTGGATAGGGTGGCAGAGTAAATTCTCCTTGGGAGTTGGGGATCTCAATCCATAAGCTTGGACTATCGTGAAAGAATGGGTCATTTGGAATTTCATTGGGTGATCTTTGTTCGGCTCTCTGGTTTGTATCATTGAATTAGGTCTGGTTTTCAGCTGTGCTTTGGAACATATGTCCTTTGTTCTAGTTTTTCAGCACTTGTTTAGTTGTTGTTTCAGTTTGGAGGTTTGGCATACTTCTTGTCTTTTCATTTTCCACTTTTTGTAGGTAGCAGGGCCTTCACTACGTGGGTCGAGGGTTTTCCAAGTCACCAACACATTACCCTTCATGGGTAATCCCTGTTACAAACAAGCCTAAACTTGTCCCTCTCAGTATGGGTGTTTTTAGATAGATATTTAAGCTCGTCGTTTTGTGAATGAATATATGGTTTGGTTTAAGGGTTGCGACTGGGTATGGGTCTGTTTGTAAATGAAGTAAAGCATCTAGAGATGAGTGTACATTTTGGGTTTTTTGTTGGTTTTGGCGTCTTCAGGTCAATACTGTTACGACTCAGCTCTGTAAATGATTAATGGGTTGGTAGCATTAACATTGTGACCGTGGTGAATATTATAGACTTTGCGTTTTGTTTATAATGTTGGGTTTTTATAAATGGTGAAAACACCATTGCTTACAATGGTGCATTAGCTTGGAAATGTGGCTGTGTAATTTTATATATAGTTTATAGTGGTTAAAAATAATGTATTTGCCACTATGCATAAATCATGGTTATGATTCTTAACTTGGCAATGTTTTGACTCTGCGTAAATTTGGTGTCCTTAATTACATTCTTGTTTTGGTTAGTTAATAGAGTTAACTTGGATTTTAGAGCAATGTCATTGCTAGCAATGGCACTCTTTCCATTTAGCTTAGCGACTATGTAATATATTAGAGGAATGTTGTTAAATGGTGTTTTACGATTTCATTTACTTTTCTGTAATTTGACTTGTGTATGGCCGTGATCCTGGTTTTAACCTTGTGTGATGGATGTCGTTTCTTACAACGGCGTAGACAGTGGGTTTTATGGTTTATGTTAATGGATTATTTCTTGTTTCTCGGTCGTGAACCTCGAAATGGTTACAACGTATTAGCAAAATGGGGTTTACATTACTATGTAGAAAATTTTTAAATACGATTTACAACGTGTCTATTTTGTTTGGAATTTAGTGTAGGGAAAGGTTTCCAGGGCAACGAAATCAATCTGTGGTTAATTCTCCTTGCATTTAATGTGATTAGCGTATATTACTTGGAATAATGGTAAGCTATTACAACAATATACAATTTGGCAAATCGAAGCCTACAGTATTCGATGCTAGTTGTGTTTGGAATTGTAACCCTTGTTTTCAAAACGCAAGCTCTCATGATTTGATCTTGGACTACATAGGTTTGTAAAAGATTGTGTGTGTGTAGTTTTTGTTTTGGCATGAATTCCAACAAGATCATCTAACCTCTTGACTTATGTGTTATATGTTAATGTACTTGGTATTTAGGTTATGGTTGAATCTTTATGATGTTGGTAAAAGTATTATGGTTCCGATTTATTTAAGTCTTGCCCCAAACCTTAGAGGTCTTGTTTATAAAATGGAAATGAATCGTTATAGTTTAGTTTTAAGATATTTTAATTAAATTGTTAGCCATTTATATTTATGTTATAATATTCTGCAATAGAGATTAGTCTAATATTATAGACAATATTTTGATTTATTTATAATTAATATAGACTTGCTCGTAATATGAAATCTTCCAGCAGAGATAATATATAGGCTCCGTTTTTTAATAGTTCTAGGTTGTGTACTGAAATTAATAGACATGAAATAAATTGCAGAAATGAAATAGAAAACAAACCCTCCTATAGATAGCACTAATGGTGCTTATCTCATCATGAATAAAATATATAAATATTACCTGTTTAAAAGAAAGAAATGATAACCTAACCTTTTATAAATAAATACATCTGTTAATAAACAATGAAAATAGAAAACAAAACCTTTCTATAGATAACCCTAACCTTTGGTAAAATAAATGTATATTTTAATACACAATGAGTTTAACCTTTAAATGTAGAAAGTAGAAATGCAGAAAATATAACCTAGCTTATAGCACATTGTTACTTAAATAATCATCCAAAATTCAATCTACTCCAAATAATAAAAATGTGCAGTTTGCAAGGGGAAAATCAAGAACCTCATACTTGAAAGATGAAGCTGTCTTAATAGCTAAAAACCCGCACACTCAAATACCTAATATTAAAAAATTCATAGATGGATATGACCTTTGTTTAGATAACTGAATAAATTGGAAACTACCACGTTCCACCCAACCATGACCCGGAACCATTCCTGGTTTCAGTCCGGTTCCCCTGAGCTGGTTCCAACATGCAATAGCTTAGAGCTCCTAAGGTAAGGCTTCCCTATATGGGATATCAAGTTCTAAATCAATTTTCCCTTTTCCTCTCAGGAAAAATGTTCTCCAAGAACTCTTTTGAGAATAATTAGGTACAATTATGGAATGATAACATGATCCCCAAGTCTCTCATTGGCTTGGGTTTTTATAGGTAGATCAAGAATCATTTGATTTCTTGATTTAACCCTTTTTAATTAATTTAGGTAATTTTAATATTTAAATTAGGAACTTTTAAGTATTTCATGTTTGGACTCTTGTAGGTATTTCAATATTTAATTATCATTAGTAAAAAAAATAATATATGGAGCCTTTCTTTATTTCTTATAGCTATTAGTAGTATTACTATGCTTACTCTTTATACATATCATGTGTGTGTGTGTGTGTGTGTGTGTGTGTGTATCATTTGTTAACATTTTGTCCTTGGGTATCATATAACATGATTGTAATGTCCCCATTTTTTATAATTGCATAGCAAGACAATTTCATCAATCCTACTAGTTCCCTAGGTTGGATGGATACGTTTGGGAAGTTAATAAGGGAGCTAATAAATGGTGTTTAGACATTAGAAGGAATAAATATTTATTTAAAATTAAATGAATTCAAGTGAAAAATGAAATGGCTATGGAGAATGGAGACACATGGAGACTATGGGGCCCACTCAAGCTAGAATTCTTATGTTAAATGGCATCCTCCTCTTGCAATCTAGAATCTATGGGAAGCCTAATGTTTTTGGATGGATTATAAGGTTAATATACTTGTCCATATAGTTCATAGGTCTAATTTGGGATAAATTGTAACTTACATGAGGAGAGGAAGAGACAAATGGGAGTTTCATGGACACTTGGCTAGACTCCCCTTACATTTATGACATCTATGACACCAATGATGGAGATTCTATGACAGTTATGACACAAGTCAGATATGAAGGATGACATATGAAATATCTAACATTTCAGTCCTAAATAGAGCATCTTAGAGGGCTCTCATGGGATTTGGAGAAGGCCAAGAGGCTCCTACTCGAATTTGGGAAAAGAGGGAAGGTGAAGAGAGAGGCCACATGGCATAGCATGAGAAGCCACACCAATTTGACTTGGCTTTGTTTTATGGATGGATTTGGAACCTTATAAGACAAATAATGTTTAAAAAACTCAGGGATCATCCATGATAAGGTACTTTTTGATCATTTGTGAAAATTGCTATTGTGAAGAGAGAGAGCTAGTGGATGACTAATTCATGCCTTAGCCAATTTTGAGGGTGAAAGATTCCCATCCTAGTTGGTGTTTGGAGAGGCCACTCAGGCCTTTCAAGGAGATTCAATGGAATCATAAGTTACAAGTGCAAGCTACACCATATCATGGATATATCAAGTTCATCTTGTTCTTCCTTTCATCTCAATTTTTCTCACCATATTTCAGCTCTATGGAGTGAGGCACACTTGGTGAGCTATTCATATCTTTGAGGGAGCTTATCTTGCTCCAGTATTTTGTATTCTGATGTAAATTATCATCTATTTAAGTTCAGAAATATCTCATGTCAAAATTCTATTAATCTTGCACATTGATCTAGGAACTAAGAATCAATCTCATCAAAGAATAATCAACAAATACTCATGAAATGGTGTTAATCGGAACCAGAATGGTTTCCTCTCTGTATATTCAATAAATAATGAATAGTTACAATAATAATGTCAAGCAATTGTTTAAATCCATGAAGAATTTGAATACCTAAGGAGACAATTTGAATTCAGTGAGTGAGTCTACCTTAATTGACTCTTAGCCATTCAATCACACTCAGTTAACCACTTAACCAAAAACCTAATTGACTCACCAAACCCTAACTGAAGTTGGAGTGTAGTAAATGACTGAATATCAACTAAAGGAGATCAAACAGATGTCATAGCAATCCAACCATCAAGTGCTAATGCTCCATGACTTCAATGAAACTCGATGAGGTTAACTGAAGCTGAACTGACCATTAGAAGTTGGTGGAGGCGCCTTGTTGACTCCAGATCATTAAATAATAATAAATAATCATTAAATACTATATTTAATGAGAGGAGGTGCCTTAACTAACTGGTTGAACTGATTGTAACCACCAGTTAGCAATTAGGTGCATTAATATCACTCAGATCACCTCTGGAGTGCTCCAATTAGCCTCCTTGATTGTAGGAGAAGGCTAAGTTAGCCTCCTTGAATGTAGAAAGGCACGGGTGTGATTGGATGATGGAAATTAATGCTCCACTGATGTCAATTAATGTCAATTATACTTAGGATAGTGGTTTAACTAGGCCAATTTGACCAAAAAGAGTGTGTATGGTGGTAAATGTCTCCAACACCCCCCCTTAAGCTATACTCAGGAAGAGTTAGAAAACATAGATGCATAAAAATGATAGGGCCCCAAAAACAAAGGCCATAGGTCACCTTGTACAATAAAGTAACTGCTTAATATAACCAAGGAAACGGGGAAAACCTCATGGGAAAAATAACCCCCCTCAAACTAAGCAGTAAATCAAGAATTGGTTCTTCTATGCAACAACATTTTGAGACTGTGCATGTGAACCTATGAATCCAAACTAAATGAATATGTCTGGAGGAATCTTCCACTTTGGAAGAAGAACAATGCACTCAACTGAATCAAAAATATAAATAGCTGCATGGTGAAAACTAGACCCGTGTAGAGTAGCTGAAATCATCTGAAGAGAAAGCAAAGGTTCCTGAGGATTCGAACCATGTGTGGAAGACTCAAGAAACTGATATGTTGCAGCCTTGAACAGAAAACCATGAGAGGTAAAATCAGCCCCAAATCTTAGGAGCAAGTGTCTAAGCGGATGCAGAATGTCTTCCTCTTTACTAATTCTGTGAGGAGATGAGCTTGTGACCAAAGGTAGAGAATCCCCGGGACTCTGGAGAGCGAATGCTTGAGCTCCATAATCTGATATAGCTTCAGAAATATATAATGATTCACAAAATAAAATATCAGCAACCTCATAAGAGGAAACTAACACCAAATCCCCAGCAGCAAAATTGAAGAAGAACCGCGGTACTTGATTTTTCACACTGGAAGTGGTGAGAGCAGCTACAAGCATGACTGAAAGCTCTTGGATTTTAAAATATGAACAAAATAATATCATATCAGAATTTAAATTAGATCTAAATAAGTTCACAACAGATCCAAAAACATGAAATGAAATCAAATCCCCAGTAGCAGTTTTGTAGGAGACTTGCGGTACTTGTTTCTTCACACCGTTGATGAGAACAGCTACAAGCAGTACTGAAGGTTTATGAACCTAAAATTTTTAACCAAGAAATATCAGATCAGATCCAAATAAGATAATATCAGATCCAATAAGGTTCATATCAGATCCAAAATTATGGTCAACCGAGACGGTGGATGCACAGTTGTCTTTTTCTTCAAAATTCTGAATTTTGGTGCATGCAATCCTGCTAGAATTTGCTGGAAGATCTAGATCATGGGGAGAAAATGTGTCACTCTTATAATCTGATATTTCTTCCAAAATATCCAATTTTTTGCATATTTTCACACCAGCAGCAACATTAGAGGGAGAAAAATCAAATCTCTCTTCACTTTCGGAAGCAATTACTAGTAAATTTTGCACAGAATTCAAAGGAAAATCACTGGTGAATGTTTGCATGGAAGTGCAGCATCATTTTTCTTCAATATCAAAGATTCTAATGTTTTATTCTGTTTCAGCAATATGAGAATATGAGATATCAGAGATCTCATGAACTTCCGAAGCATCAGGAGAAGGAGCCACTGCATGGAGACTTTCTTCAATTCGAATTGAATGTGTAGAAGATTCTGCTTCATCTTCATCTTGAACAACTTCATCAGAGAGAGTAGGGGCTGAGAATTTTGAGTGAAGAACTCTTGTGGTGCTGGATGTGATCTCCAAATTACTATGATGATCCTCATTGTGCTTGCCAAAGGTTTTTTCCAATATTGTCCAGACTTTTCAACAGAACCAATAATAAGGTAGTACAAGCTAGGAGAAAGGGCCAGACATATTGCTCCAAAAGCTCTATCACCATCATTTAGCTAGTCATTCTCATTCTCATAAGACTCTTTTCCAAGTCCAATAGACACCTCATAGAGACCTTGTCTCTGCAGAGATGCAATCATCTTCAACTTCCATTTTGAATAGCTTGTGAATGGGGTGAGAAGAGGGATTGATGAGTCCATTCGAAGTTGTACCTGTTAAGACCTGTAAATCAAAACAAAAGGAGCATCGTAAGGTCAGACATCCTGCACATTTTAGGATTTCATCACACCCAGCATAGTCAATCAAGCAAGCTTGATCAACAAGTTCTTTACTTGGGATATTGAGTGGTAAGCCTTGGCTTCTGGTGTAGTGCTGGATTTTTGAGCTATTGCTCAAATTTCATGGAGAAATCTGTCAAAAAGCTTGTTTTTGAGAGATAGATCTTTGATCCACTGTATGCTCTGATACCATATTAATATTTCACATTGATCTAGGAACTAAGAATCAATCTCATCAAAGAATAATCAACAAATACTCATGAAATGGTGTTAATCGGAACCGGAATGGTTTCCTCTCTGTATATTCAATAAACAATGAATAGTTACAATAACAATGTCAAGCAATTGCTTAACTCCATGAAGAATTCGAATACCTAAGGAGACAATTCGAATTCAGTGAGTGATTCTAGCTTATCTAACTCTTAGCCATTCAATCACACTCAGTTAACCACTTGACCAAAAACCTAATTGACTCACCAAACCCTAACTGAAGTCGGAGTGTAGTAAATGACTGAACCTCAACTGAAGGAGATCAAACACATGTCATAGCAAGCCAACCATCAAGTGCTAGTGCTCCATGAATTCAATGAACCCTGATGAGGTTAACTAAAGCTGAACTGACCATCAAAAGTTCATGGAGGCACCTTGTTGACTCCAGATCATTAAATAATAATAAATAATCATTAAATAATATATTTAAGGAGAGGAGATGCCTTAACTGACTGGTTGAATTGATTGTAACCACCAGTTAGCAATTAGGTGCATTAATATCACTCATATCACCCTTGAAGTGCTCCAGTTATCCTTCTTGGCTGTAGGAGAAGGCTAAGTTATCCTCCTTGACTGTAGGAAGGCATGGGTGTGACTGGGTGATGGCAATTAATGCTCCAATGATGTCAATTAATGTCAATTATACTTAGGATAGTGGTTTAACTAGGCCAATTTGACCAAAATTATTGTGTATGGTGGTAAATGTCTCCAACAAATTCCAATATATCTCATGTATTATTGCTCAATAATGAAGAAACATTGCCATTTCCCCACTACCGTGTTGTAAACTCTTGTAATCTTGATGGATACGAATGGATGTATAAAATAATGATGATTTATGAATGAATGGAATGTAATTAAAGAATATTATGGGTTTCATTTTCAGTAAATTATAATTTGTGGCCATTGGGTCTAATTTCATAGCAATTGGAGCAAACTACACCTCATTTCCCCAAGGGTCCAAAACTAGTTTTTTATATTTGATTGAAAGAAGTGATAAAAGCCTTGGGAGGTTGATTTTTTATGCATATGAGTATATGATAATGAATTATACACATGTCCTTCTTCAATTTAATAATTCTAGTTGGTTTATACACATTTGGGAATCCATTTCTACCACTTACCCTGGGGGGGATTTGAGCCCAAAATTGCCAATAAAATCATCTATCTTGTTCAGAATTTAGCCAGACTTGCAGAAATGATTGGAGGGCCATAATACATCCATGAACATAATAATTAAGTTATTATATCATGCATACACCTTCTCTGAATATTTGAGAGAAATGGGCTGATCTGGAGACCAAGACACTAAAACTAGTCAAGAGCCAAAATTGTGAAAAAATTGGAAAATTGTGCATTTTGGTAAAAATTTAAAAAGGGACATTCCTAATGGTATCAGAGCATGATCTTGGCACCTGATGTGGTATGATATTTATGAGTACAATAATTAAGGGACCACCATTATATATTGAAACCAAACGTGCTTTTGTTGAAGAGGAAACTATGACTAGGGATGAAAAGGGAACCTCATATGATGGTGAGGAGCATATAAAAACCATTGAACCTATAATTGAAGACATTACCAAGAATATTATGAAAGGATTAGAATTGTTGGATATCCAAATTTGGAAAAAAAATATTGATTTTAAGAAAACCAAGGGGAAAAATGCATCAGCTTGCTTGAAGGAGCAAAAGGAGGAGACCCATGAACCACCTAGTTCTGAAATAGGTGAAGTAGAAGAAGTAGTACATGAAGAGGATCGAAATTCACTCCCAAGTGAATCTGAAAAATATGAAGAGACATCACATGAGTATGAAGAAGTTTCTATTGAGAATATTGAAGATAATTTTGAGACACATTCTACCTTGGAAATGAAACAAAGACCATCTATTGATGGATGCTTGAACTATGAAGGAGTACCTACTAATGGGTGCTCACACCTCTATGTTGGTGACATAGAGATAAATTTTGAAAGTGTTGCTTCAAGCCAAACTTCCATTAAACATGAAAATGAAGACCTTGTAGCAGTTGAAGAAGAAACAAGATCAACTTCCCCATCCCCACTTGAGCTTCATGAAGTTGGTCCAAGCAAGAAGGTAGAAGATGAGGAGGTTCATCTCCAAGAGTCTCATTTTATTAAAGGGTCCTTAAATATGAATGAAAAGAAGATTCAAGAGGCCCTTAGTATACTCCATGACACAGAAGCATTGGTATCAAATTCTTGTTGGATAGATACTTCCTTGGAGGAGCCATCCTTCCTTGAAGACATGGAGAAGATTCAAAGAGAAATGTGCAACATCAAAGGTAATTTCATGTCTTTGATTTTTTATATAAAAAATGTCATTGAGCTTAGTGAATGGTTACATGAATCCTACTTGAAGAATAATGAAGTTATTCATAAGCTCACAATTCAAAATGAGCAACTTCTTGAAAAGTTGCAAGATACTTGTTCTTCCTCCTATGTTTCAAATTGTAACATGGTAGATTGCTTGGAGGATTCTCATGATATGGTGGATCATGAGAAATGTGGAAATTTGAATGTTCTTGATGTGTTTGAAGATGAAATTGAAGTGATCCAAACACTTGATGTGGTGGAAGAGGAACTTGAATTGTCTCTTGATGAAGGTTATGCAATTTTTAAAAAAGAGCATGCTTCCTCTATATTGGAACCAATATATGAAAAAGGTTTCACACTTTTGAAGGAGCTGCATGATACTACCCATATGGATCCTTCCCATGATGAAACTTAGGCACTTTTTTATCATTTGGGTGAGTTAGTTCATTCTCCTACATCCTACAATTCCATGTTTTGCGGCATTAGTCTCAATGAAGTATGGGTGAAAGGGTTCTTTTTTATGGTGCCACATGAGGAGTATTGAACTCCTAGATTTATTTTTTATGATGACATGGTTGGAGCACATTACTATTTACATTTTCAGCAACACCCTTTGTTACTTTATGATGATGCACATCTACATGGATTCACCTATGATATGCGTTTGAGTCACTTGAAGACTCATGGTTTTTCTTGATCAACACTTGGTTCATTTGATGTTGGAGGAACTTCATCCAACACTAGGGTCAATAGATTTATAATTGGAGAAAAAATTTGTTTCCCACCACATACTTTGTTATATCTTTATGATTCTCTCATTCATGGATGTATTGATGAGACTTCTTTGAGCCACTTGAAGTATTGATGTTTTACTTGCTCCTTATTTGGTTTAGATTTTGGTGGAGGTTCTTCATTCACTTCTTGGATGAAAGAACACATGGCTGATTATTATTTTGATGCATATTACATTCTTTGGGAGTGGCATTATAGGACATGGGATCCTCACCTATGCCATTGGAGCAGATTTGATTGGTCACTTGAAGCTTGTATGCACTTGGAAAATGGTGGTCTACTTACTTGGAGGTATAAGCACTTTCATGATTTTTTGATGAGGCACCTGCTTGATGTACATTTTTTGTAATGTCCCCAAAAATTGAAAATAAAATAAAATTATAGGCTAGTGAAAAATACCCAAAAGGGATCATTAATACTCGTGTGGAACCATAGATGATTCTTAATCTTGAAACCTCTTCGGATTCTTCCCACTGTCTTGTTAATATCTTATCCATTCCATGACTATTAGTTCGTTTACTTATTATGCCTTAATTTTGTTATTTAAACTGTCAATATATCTTAGTTATTACTGTCGGTGACTTAATGAGTTATATAGATCATTGTTTTGCTCCTGCACATGTATACTTTGTTTATTTAATGAAACCTAACTTAAATTTATTGATGGGAACATAATGATGGAGTGGCGGGACTCGTTCTCCCATGACGATCTGAGAGGTAAGGTTATTCTTCATTATGTTGGCTTACTTAGTTCATTCTAACTAAGGCACATTATTCATTTAATTCACAGTTTACTCTTGCGACATCAAGATTATTGGTTACTTGACACCTTTCAGTTCTTAGTTGTACTTCCCATTTCGTCTTGCACTTTTGTTACTGATCTGTTTTATGACTCAAGGACACCCTATGTTTGTTATCTATTTTTATTTGTTAAATTTACTAAATGCTTATGAATTATCTTACTGTCCTTATCATTATTATTGTCTATCTCTTGTTTAGTTACTTACTCATCTTTTGTTTCTATTTTTCAAGTTTACCTTGGTGACAGGCTTGAAGACTTACACTTGTTCATCCTAGCGAGGGCATCATGGCATACTACTTTTTCCATTATGCCTAAATGCTACAGCCTAGACTTATGAATTAAACACATATGCTACCTATATGAACTATCCTAGAGGGAATATGATAACACTATAAGCTTGTTGCTAAGAGACAGACATTGTAATACTATATGATAGTATTAAGGGCTGCGCATACCATAAGGTTGGGACTATGGTATACAAACAATGTCATTAGTATTGAGCCTGCGCTAACTTTTAAAGGGTGGAAAAACCATAGTATAGAGGGTTTATCATATGACATGGTTGATTTAACATTGATCCATGATCTTGTGGATGGGGTTTATGGTGGCATTAATGGCCACCAGCTGGTACCATTAATGCCATCGGGGTTGGTGAAAAAACTTGACAAAGGACTTGGCATTCGTTGTATGTGCATTAAGGTATTGGGATTGTGGTGTAGTGTTCCCTTTGTGTGTTTGGAGAATGGAGATGAACCCATCAATTCGTAGGTGAGATTAACCCAACTCTTTGTAAAATGCATTTCTTTGTTTGGTTTTCTTCATGGCATGGTCATGCTCCTCATGCCATCGTGGTTTATCTATAGGTGAATGCGAAGGCACTCTAGGGTTTGCACAAGCTGCATTGTCGATTTGGGATTTCTTCTCCATGGCCATGGTAAGCCTGCCAGCAAGAATCACTTGCCTCCTCTCGTTTTGGGCATTCCTGAGTTTGGAAAATATTTACTCGGTAGGGGTTTCGTGTGGCACTTGTTTACTCTGCCTTCGGGGTTTATGATGTAGCTTGCTTTGGTTTTAAATGGACTCTTGTTGAGATATTTGGCATTTGTTTGGGCCATGGCTGCACCATTACTTGTAATGGTGCCATAGCTCATAGCTTTCCATTAACATTTTAATTACTTGACTGTCCATCAAAGGGTTTTCGTGCCTCTCTATGTAAATACACAGTGCATTTGTTTTTAATATGAAACTGTAGTGATTTGGTATGAAATACCTATGAATTCATCCAGCGTTTAATACTGTGTAAAATTGGGTTTTGTATGGTTATTTAATTTCTGCGTTTTATGTGGACTCTAAAGGGATCGAATCATCGCCTTACAGCCTGTAGAAAAATACTCTGCATATAAAATGTTGTTTTGGGTTATGGTTGTATGCACAAAACTTTGTTTGTTTGGTAAAATATGTTGAGTAGCGAGCTTCTAGAGCTTGGGCGTATTCCATGGGCTGCACCACTGTAACAATGGTGTCGTAGCCCATTGGCTCTCCACCACATGTTTTGTGTTAGCTTATAAATAGAATCTATGTTTTTAAACAGAGTATTGTATTTTAGTTTGTATTGGCTTAGCGTGGGTGAAGGCCATGCCACTAATGGCATGTGCCTCTCCCAACGATTGCGATATATTTTTAGTTGGTAATTTATAATGTAAATTGCTTATTTGGAAGAAAAATAAGGCTGTAACAGCCTGGGGTTATGATAACCCATGATATCGATTTGGTTTAAAGCGTAACTGTGTGATTAGTTGCTTGGCTGAGGCCATAACTAGGGTCCTTATGACCTCGCTGTTAGAGTAAGCGTTGTTTGGTTAAGGATTGTGGCATAGCTTGAAAGTGTAGCCCGCACATACTATATGTATAGCATGGACTGTATAGAATGGTTATATGATTGCTTACTGTTTGGATCTGAAATGTTTATGAATATATTATTGTTATTGTCTTGGGTTTAGACATCTACAGGATTCGTTGTCGCGACCTCTTGATTACAAAATGGGTTTTAGTTATTTAAATGTTTAACATGATACGTTTGGTTATGTGTAGATTTTTAAATGGGACCCTTGAAACCCTTTATGATTTATAATGGATAACTGTAATAATAAGACAATGAAATAGACATTCGAGTTATGGAAAATGGATGCAATTTGGATAGTAGATTTTATATAATAATACAGAGTTTGATAATGGACCACATGGATGGTCACCATTGCCTTCTCTGTTTGGTTAATTTTGTGTATGTTTATAAAAATGGAATGTTATGATATTTAATTTTTTTTTACATGATTATGTATGGAAGACCTTAGAAGGTCTTTAATAATTTGTTAGCTTGTTTATTATATGAATTCTGTTCCTAGTAGATTTAGTTTAATATTTAGGTTTTGTTCTTTAGTTTATAATAAATCAACTAATACATAAATTATAAAACTATTTGAAGACTGATGTATATATATGTAACTCTCTCTATATATATACATATTTAACCTATACTTCTGAACTAAACATGAATTAAAAAAAACCCTCTACTGACAAATGAAATATGTCAGCAGAGTAATGCCACCTGTAGAATAGGCTCACTAATAACAAAAACTAGTTATGTGCACATAAACTAAACATGGATATAATTACAGAATTTCACTCAAAGTACAAACCCTAGTAATGTGCAACATATAATAAGATTTCTCCAGCCTATGATTAGTAAATTGCATATACAACCTTAGCATATTGATAACCATAAAACAAAACCATTAGGGTTAGAAATTTCATTGCAGCCCTTAATTAATCATAAACAGTAATGAAACTTTGGGAAGAAGTAGAATAGGACTTCAAGGATTTCATACCTGAAATTGAAGCTTTGTCAATGGCTACACCTGCACACTTCAATAAACGGCATTAACAATTCAATGCAGATCTAACCTCTGTTTGATGACCAAATCACTTGGGAACTACCATGTTCCTCCCAACCATGAACCAAAATCGTTCCTGGTTCTAATCCGGATCCCCCCAAGCTGGAATCCAACATGCAAGTAGCTTAGAGCTCCTAAGGTAGGGTTTTCCTAACTAGTAATCAATTTTGAATCAATCCTCTTTTTCCTTGCAGGAAACGTTCTCCAAGAAAACACTTGAGAGCAGAATAGGTAGAATAATAATTCTCCTAGATAAAACTCAGAACCCCCAAGCCTTTTCTTGGCTTGAGTCTTTATAGGAAAGAATTTTCAGTCAAAGGGGCATTTAAATCAATAAATTCTTTATTTCTTGATTTAACCCTTTTTAATTTACTGGGGTAATTTTTCAATTCTTAATGTAGGAACTTTTAACTAGTTCCTAGTTAGTCTTTCATAGATATTTCACTATTTATTAATCCTTTAATAATAAATAATAATTGGTGGAGCTTCTCTTCTTTCTTTATTCAAATATATAATTAATCATAATTAATTCTTTATACATACTATGTATAAAATACATAGTATTAAAATACTTTGTTAACACTCGTCTTTGGGCATCATGTGTCATGATCCCTTAGACTTAACAACACTTCTTTTATGAAGGTCAAGTAGATAGATGGATCAGGTCTACTAGGCTAGGCAACTCTAAACATCCTTGCATGTTGGATTTCCCTCGTATAACGTGGTAGTTCTTCAGTACTTGATGAGAATACATAAATTCAAAATATCATTTAATCACTTAAAAATAAGTATGATGATATCAATATTATTCCTCGAATAGTTTTCACTCGAAGGTAATTTTAATCTTTTCAGTAACCCCTAGTGCTTACCAGAGCCCATACTCAACGCTTATAACAGGGAGTTACAAACATAGTGCAATTCTAGAGCTCTCACTCAACACTAAATGCTAGGATGTACTTGTACAATACACCCAGGCATACAATGGCCAAAGATCCAATGCTGTAGATCTTATGCTCAACACCAACATGGAATGCTCTAGAGCTTATGCCCAACATTTCCAAATTATATTTTCATGTGTTCGAGAGCTTTATGCTCAACACAAATGCAATTACTCATGTGCTCTAGAGCCTTTCGCTCAACACAAAACATCTCATCGATCATGTGCTTCAGGGTCCACGCCCAACACATACATTTTATCAATCATGTGCTTCAGGGTCCATGCCCAACACAAAACATATTAATACCTATATATCATCAACAATTGGCTTACGCCCAATATATGAAACAAATCATCATGTTCATAGGAAGTGGGGTCTTTGACCCAATATAAAATAAAACATAAATATAATCATCATGGTCAATAGGATCATGCCTATAAATGCTAGGTCCAAAATTCGGGATATTGCACTTTTTTATGTTGTTATGTACTTTGATGATATATATTATGTACTCATGATGTTTGGAAGAATGCATACAAGAAAATGGGATCCTGGAACTCTCTTTCCCAATGGTATGGGTTGGAGAGAACTCTTAATTGTTAGAGTGCAATATAAGAAATGGGACCCTGAGATAGTTTTTAGTCTCATTGATTTCAAAATTTTGGGGAAACAATAAGTATGGGAGATGGATTCCGCACTCAATAAAGTGATTTTAATAAGAGTATTTCAGCAGCAAGCATGGTGTTTCCTCTCGAAAATATTCATTGGAATATGTACATACTACAGGAAGTTTGTGAAAGGGTGTCCAAGTTGACTTCTCCACTCACTGATTTGACTAAGAAAGATTGCATATATGTGGTAGTGGATATATTGAATAAGTTTTAAACTTTGCAAAATTCTTTGTGGTTACATCTTCTTTTAGTCCTGCATAAGTGGCTGACCTTTTTTTCAAAGAAATATTCAGATTGCATGGGCTCCCCAAGAGCATTGTGAGTGATAGAGATGGTAGATTCATAAGTGTTTTTTGGTGAGATATTTTCTTATTGGTGGGAACAATGTTGACTCCAAGTACAAGATACCATCCCCAAATTGATGGACAAATATATAGGATGAATAAATGGTTGGAAGGGTACCTCTGAAACTATGTGGGAGAACAACAAAAATCTTGGACAAAATGGCTACACTTGGGTGAGTTTTTCTACAACACCACCTTTCACATGTCAATAGGGATGTATCCTTTCAGAGAATTATATCATTATTATGCACTTACATTTTCTGATATGATATTTGGTGATAGTAGAGCTCCAAAATCTAAAGATTGGGTGGAAGAAAGCCAAGAAATTTTAAAGCTTTTAAAAGATAATTTGCAGGTTGCCCAAAATCAACAAAAACAATATATGGATAATCATAGAGAGGAAAGGACCTTTCAAGTTGATGATTTAGTGTATTTGAGGTTGTATACATACAAACAAACATCTCTCAAAAGGAATGGAGCATAAAAGCTAAAGCCAAGATACTATGGACCCTACAAGGTAACCTGGAATATTAGAGAAGTAGCCTATGAGTTGGAACTTCCGGAAGGGAGTAAAATTCATAATGTATTTCATGTTTCTTGTCTCAAGAAATATAATGGTCATAAAATTTTCATTTCAGATACACTCCCTACTTTGTATTATGAAGGAAAACTCACACTTATTCCGGAAAGGGTTTTGAATACAAGGGATAGAATATTGAGAAGCAGAACAATCAAAGAATACTTGGTGCAATGGAAGGATCTACCAAGTGAAGATGCCACATGGGAAGAGGAGAATATTTTGCAGCATGTAAATCTGAAATTGCTTGAGGACAAGAAATATTGGGTGGGGAGGACTATAATGTCCCCATTTTTTATAACTGCATAGCAGGACAATTCCATCAATCCTACTAGTTCCCTAGGTTGGATGGATACATTTGGGAAGTTAATAAGGGAGCTAATAAATGGTGTTTAGAAATTAGAAGGAATAAATATTTATTTAATGGATTTAATTAAATTAATTCAAGTTAAAAATGAAATGGATATGTAGAATGGAGACACATGGAGACTATGGATCCCACCCAAGCTAGAATTCCTATGTTAAATGGCATCCTCCTCTTGCAATCTCGAATCTATGGTTAGACTAATGTTTTTGGATGGATTATAAGGTTAATATACTTGTTCATATATTTCATAGGTATAATTTTGGATGAATTGTAACTTACATGGGGAGAGGAAGAGCCAAATGGGAGTTTCATGGACACTTGGCTAGATTCCCCTTACATTTATGACATCTATGACACCAATGATGGAGATTCTATGACAGTTATGACACAAGTCAGATTTGAAGGCTGACATATGACATATATGATATGTAAATGGTAAATAGAGAATTTTGTGGGGTGCTCATTGGATTTGGAGAAGGCCAAGAGGCTCCTACTCAAATTTGGGAGAAGAGGGAAGGTGAAGAGAGAGGCCACATGGCATAGCACAAGTAGCCACACCAATTAAACTTGGATTTGGTTTATGGATGGATTTGGAACCTTAGAAGACCAATAATTTTTTTAAAATGCATTTATCATCCATGAAAAGTTCCTTTTTGATCATTTTTGAAAATTTTTATTATGAAGAGAGAGAGCTAGTGGATGACTAGTTCATGCCTTCGCCAATTTCGAGGTTGAAAGATTCCCATCCTAGTTGGTGTTTGGAGAGGCCACTTAGGTATTTCAAGGAGATTTAATGGATTCATAAGTTATATGTATAATCTACAGTATCTCATGGACATATCAAGTTCATCTTTTTCTTCCTTTCATCTCAAGTTTTCTCACCACATTTCAGCTCTATAGAGTGAGGCACACTTGGTGAGATATTCATCTCTTTGAGGGAGCTTGTCTTGCTCCAGTATTTTGTATTCTGATGTAAATTATATTATATTTAATTTCATAAATCTATAAATTTTAAAATCCAATATATATCATGTATTATTGCTCAATAATGAAGAAACAGTGCCATTTCCCCACTACCTTGTTGTAAACTCTTGTAATCTTGATGGATTCGAATGGATGTATAAAATATTGATTATTTATGAATGAATGGAATGTAATTAAAGTATATTATGGTTTTAATTTTTGTTAACTAATAATTTGTGGCCATTGGGTCGAATTTCATAGCAATTGGAGCAAACTACACCTCATTTCCCCAAGGGTCCAAAACTAGTTTTTTATATCTGATTGAAAGAAGTGATAATAGCCATGGGAGGTAGATTTGTTATGAATATGAGTCTATTATAATGTATTATACATATCCCATTATTCAATTTAATAATTCAAGTTGGTTTCTGCACATTTGGGAGGCCATTTCTACCACTTACCCAGGGGGGGGGATTTGAGCCCAAAAATTGCCAGTAAAATCATCTATCTTGTTTAGAATTTAGTATAGACTAGAAGAAGTGATTGGAGGGCCATAATATATCCCTGCAAATAATAATTAATTTATTATATCATTCATACACCTTATTTGAATATTTGAGAGCAATTGGGATGATTTGAAGACCAAGACACTAAAACTAGTCAAGAGCCAAAATTGTGAAAAAAATGGAAAATTGGGATTTTTTGTAAACATTTTAAAAAGGGACATTACAATGATCCATAAACATATGATAATTAATTTAATCAATCCTTCAGGTAGGTGTTAGTTCAACTATGTTAGGAAACTCTAAACCTCCTTGCATGTTGGATTCCCTCGTATAACATGGTAGTTCTTCAGTACTTGATGAGATACAAAAATTCAAAATTTCATTTAATTACTTGAAAATAAGTCAGATGAGATCAATGTTTTAATCAAGTTGTTTTCACTCAATATATTAATTCTTCTCAGTAAATACTAGCGCTTATCCAGATCTCATACTCAACGCTAAAAATAGGGAGTTACAAACTTAGTGCAATTCCAGAGCTCCTCGCTCAACACTAATGCTAGGATGTACTTGTAGGATACACCTAGGGATACAATGGCCAAGAATCCTATGTTCTAGAGCTTAAGCTCAACATCAACTTGGAAGGATCCATGGCTTATGCCCAACAATTCCAATTTATCTTTTCATGTGCTTCAGAGTTTCATGCTCAGCACAAAGGTCTCATAACTCATATGTTCCAGAGCTTCTCTCTCAACACAATATAAATACCCATGTTCTCCAGAGCTTCTCTCTCAACACAAAACATCAATTATCCATGTGCTCCAGATCTCCTCACTCAACACAAACATCTCATCAATTATGTGCTCCAGGGTCCATGCCCAACACATGAAATCATATATATAAAACATATGCAATTGGATTATGCCCAATATATAAAACAAATTATCATGTTCATATGCAGTGGAGTCTTAGACCCAATATAACAACTAAACATCAAGGCAACATCATAATAACTGGGACTTGTCCCCATAGGTGTTAGGTCAAAATTCAGGATATTACACACGATCAGCATTGAATCCCATAGGGTTTGATTCATCTCCTTTTTTATCAACATTGTAACATCTTGCATTTATGTTCACATAGTCTATGTTAATAACATATAAATAAAAGAAAATTTAACCACATATCGATTTGGTTTCTCTATCAACAAATCTCTACACTAAATACCAACAAAATATACACGCTGTAATCATTTCAATATTTTCTCCACATAGTAATATAAACCCCAACATTTATATGTTGTATACATAAGCATTTCGTGGCTCACGGCTGAGATATGAAGCAATAATCCATTAACATAAACCACAAAACCCATTTTCTATGCTAGCATAGCAACGACCTCCTTATAGTAATATTAAACCCCATAGTCACAGCCATTTCCCAAGTAAATGCACAGGTAAAGAAATAAATACTACGAATCACCATAAATCAACATTTCCTTAATACCTTGCATAGTCACTAAGCTAAATGGAAAGAGTGCCATTTCCAGAAATGGCACGACTCTAAATACAAACAATGTTGTTAAATACCCAAATAAGAATTCAAATTACAATCATAAATTTACACAGAGTCAAACATTGCCAAGATAAGAACCATAACCACGGTTTATACATAGTAGTGAATGCATCAAAATTAACCACTATAAATTATATATAAAAATTACATAGTCACATTCCCAAGCCAATGTACCATTGCAAGCAATGGTACTGTCACCATTTTCAAAACCCAACTTTATAAACAAAACGTAGACTCTGTATTAATCACCACGGTCACAATGTTAACGCTATTAACCCAATATTTATTTACAGAGCCGAGTCATAACAGTCTCAGCCTGAAGGCACCAAACCCAACAAAAACCCCAAACTGTATATGCATCTCTTGATTCTTTATATTATTTACAAACAAACTCCATACCCAGTCGTAACCGTTAAAACAAACCATGTATTCATTCATCAAATGACGATTTTAAAATATCTGTCAAAACACCCAATCGCAGAGGAACAAGTTTAGGCTTGTTTGTACAGGTCTTACCCATGAAGGGGAATGCGTTGACAACTTGGAAGACCCATGACCAACAAAGTGAAGTCCCTACTACCTACAAACAGAGGACAATGAAAAGTGAGAAGTATGCCAAACCTTCGAACCAAAAAAACAAGTAAACAAGTGCTTCAAAGCCAGAATGAAGGGCATACCTTCCACAACGCAAATGCAAACCACACCTCACACCATGATATAGGCTAGAGAGTCGAACATAGCTCACCCAACAAAATTCCAAATGACCCATTCCTCCATGAAAGTCCAAGCTTAGGGCTTCAGACCCCCAACTCCCAAGAAGCATTTGGGTCATTCCATGAAGGTGGGTAACACTTTTTGTCCAAATTTGGTGATGAAACCCTTATTTTTTACTCATGTGTTAGATAGAAGCCCTCGAAACGCATATATTCCATGTGAATTTCAACTTGTAGTAAGAAAAAAAATTGTAGAATATTATGTTGGCTTCCCAATGATATTTAAAAAAAATATATCGATGTCATTTAATGTGTGAAATTTTGCATTTAATGAATTGTGTGACCTTAAAATTTTGAAGAAGTTAATAAGTGGCTCGTGTCCAACCACAATAATTCAATCTTAGGTTAATAATATATATATATGAGCATGAACTACACAAAATGGACTATGGTCTACATATTTTTTTGTTAATTTATTTTGCAATATACAATTATTTATTATTTTTCGAAAGTGACCACATCTGATTTCAGCATCATTTTATACACATTTGTGTCCATCCCATCTTTTTTTTCACTGTTTTCAAAAATTGAAAAACCAAAGATACCCTTTTTAATAGGACACGTCGATGTGTGGGATGTCCATTTTTAAGAAATTTTTGGATGTCTATTTTTTACCCTGGGGATTTTTCTTTGAGTTGCTTCGAAGTTGTTGTCAGGTTTTCTGAGTGTAAGTTTTAGAACTAATTAAAAAAAACCCATATGAATTCAAAAACTGCATGCATGATATCTAAATGGATATAGGATTTAGTGATGAATCTCTCGATATAAACTTCGCTCATTTATGTGCCATGAATGGCATGGTTTATACCACTGGAAGACACAAAGAAATATTGATTTTCTTGTAAGAGGGATAATTCTCTGTTTTTTAGGCCCTCAATCGAGGTATGTAGCTCGATCGAGGTATTCAAATTCCTTGACCGAGGTTTTAACAGTGGCTTGAGATACTATTAAAACCTCTCTTTATAATTTTTTTGCACAAGGACCTTGATCAAGGGCTTAAAACCTAGATCGAGGTTTTCTTAAAACCTAGATCGAGGTCTTAAAACATAGATACAGCTTTTTTTTAAATATAGTTCGAGGTCTTAAAACCTATATCGAGGTTTTCTTAGAACCTAGATCAAGGTTTTGATAAACCCTCAATCGAGGTTTTAACACCTCGATCGAGGGTTTAAGAAAACCTTGATCGAGCGCTTGTTAAACCCTCGATTGAGGTGTTATGACCTCGATCGAGGGTTTAAAAATTGTCCGACCGAGGTATGTTTTGGTGCTTTTTCCCAAGGCATCTTGCCAAAAATTGTAACCCAGCTCCAAGGATGCACCCATTTACTCTGCCACCATGTCCACCACTACGTCGATTTCTATCCACAAGTCTATAGTTCATAAACCCCAAAAAGGTGATTTGATATTGGAATTCCATGCACATTATAAACCCCATCAATGGCATCATGGACTTAGGATAAAGCCATGATTGATGGAATATACAATATGCCATGAATGGCTTCATACATACAATAACATATTATATAAAAACTTTAACCTTAATTTCCTCATAGATAAGCCTTGAGACTTAGTTCTTTAAACCTTTGAACATAAAAACAATACTCCAAGTATATATATTTTAAACACCAAGTTATAAAGCCTTAGAACCATAAGTGATAATGGTAAACTAGTATAGACATAGGTATAAATAAACCTAGCCAAGAGTAAAACAATCATGTGAACAATAGTAATAAGAACCGCTAAGTTATCACTATGGTTCGTTTTTCATCCAAAGTTGTGAGATAGTTGAGCATAGGCAGTATGTCTTTGTTTAATTGTTATATCCATTTTTATGTCACTTAGTGCACCTGCATAAGATAAAGAAGAGATGCATTGGTTCAATATGAACTAAGTAAACCCTGTAACATCAAGTAGAACCAGTTACCTCTCTAAGTGATCCTATAAGGGATTCAAGTCCCTCCACTCCACCCATTGACAATACAAGTTAATTCAGGATTTTCCATAAACCATTAACCAAAACTTATAATAAGTAAGTAAGCAATAAATTGTACACACATACACATAAATACATTATAAGAAGAAATCAATGAAAAACATAACCATCTAACTCATATTCAAGTAACATAACAAAAACATGGAATTACATTAATAACCACATCAAGGAAAACATCTAAAATAGGGTAAGAACAACTTATGACAATTTAGTTGAGTGAACAAAGTTAGACACATTCTGCATAAGCTAACATAATGTCCAGCTCATGTAGTAATTAACTAGCTTGATATTTTGTTTTTCAGATTTTGGGGACATTACAAAGACTATATGAAGGGATCTCACCCCAAAATGAATGACATGGTTTGATTTCATTCTTTTCATCAAATGTTTCAATATTTTTCGATATGCTTTGATTGCTTTCAAAGATTTCAATATTTTTGTTAATTGGGAAATATTTCCAATACACTTGTGGAAAATATTTTTTTAAAGTAAATGTATCCATTGTAATGTTAAAAGAAACAATATGATCCTTGAAGTATAGTTCGTCACAAGGAATCTTGCAATTTAATTATTTTAACTAGTGTACTAAATAAATAGAAAAATAAAATAACTAGAGAAAAGAAATACACAATCCACATACATAAATACAAAATCCACTATGGGGAAAAACCCAGCTAGAAATAAGGACTATGCCTTCTCTTTTGTTCTCCAATATGCACTACAATATTATAAAAAATGTTACTCTATATGGATTTATGATCCAACAACATCCTTGGTGCAGCGGTACATCCTGCATGTATCATTTATTGTCAGTAGAATAACTATTGGAATTCAATATTTTCATATATTATGGGTTCTGACACAAGGTGCTGCAATAAAAGTTATTACATGAGTTGTTACTATGATGTCACTACTTATTAATATTTTCATAGAGTCATGTTTGTGCCATTGCATGTGTGGAAATTGAACCCAAGAGATAGAACAATTACACTCACAAAATTGCTAATCAAACATGCAAAATTCACACCAAAGAAGACTGAAATTGGAGCATAACACTAATCTGTATTTAGTAAGTGTACAATAGAAAAAATTATGAAGTAATAGGATGCTGAAATATATAATTACATGAGAGAATCAAATGCATAAATATGGCATTCTAAATAGTCAAAAAGCAGGCTTACTAAATCAAATCCCCCATAGGTGCATAAAGCAGTTTCCAAATATATGAAGATGCTCACGAATTTGATAAGTCAAGTGGGAAAGATAAAGAGGGATGGAAAGAAAGCTCATGCATGCTTTTGTTTGGAGAAAATAAGGGAGGATGATGTGGGAAAAAAACAAGTCAACTACACCTAGTCTACCTTTTCCTTTTGCCTTAAATCAGAATAAAACAAGGTAGCTTTTTAGAAAAAACAGATATGTGCTTTGGAGGATTTGGAATAAAGTAGACATGCTAAATTGGGTTTTCCAGGATGTTTCCCAAGCACTCCATGACTCATTTTTAGCATGTTCTGACTTCTAGGAATTGTAGAAGGAAACTAGAATAGAATGGAATCTAGGAAACTAGGTAATGAGACAAAAATAATTAAATTAATGTCTAAGGTAGGTAACTATGGGTTGATTATTATAGCACCCCCCATTAATCCTGACTTTATGTGTAAATATAAGAAAAATATAGGTCCTAGAAACAAGGATTTGTCACCCTTTACATACTGCTTGTCCATACAACCAAGGAAAGAGGCAAAAACCCAGTGGGAAATTCCTCCCTTAAACATGGACATGAAAAAAAAAATTGGAAATCTTGTCATCAATCATGCTGCATAGCATGATCAGAAATCCCCAGTAGTGATTTGATATTACTAAATGTCTTCTCACAAAATACTTTGGTGAAGATGTCCGCTACTTGTTTTGAAGATGAACATAAAAGTAGATCAATGGTGCCATCGTGCACAAGCTGTCTGATGTAGTGCATATGGATCTCAATGTGCTTGGTTCGTTGTCTCTGAAATGGATCATTGAATATTCAAATGGTACTCTGATAATCATATTAGATAATATTTGAAAACTCTGATTCGAAGCCACATTCTCCAATTATCCCCTGCAACCCCAAACATTGAGTTGTTGCATTTACAACTCCTCTATACTATGCTTCTGTAGATGAGAGTGCTATAACACTCTGCTTCTTTATTGACCAGATAATTGGTCCTTCTGCAAGCATGAAAAAATATCCTAATGTATACTTTCAATCTATGTTGTCACCTACCAAATCACTGTCAGTAAACCCAATCAAATCAAGATCATATTTGCTTTGTAGAAGATCCCATGAGTTCTTGTTTTGTGAACAGAGTTTAGGATCCTTTTGGATGCCCTCCAGTGGATCTCATGAGGCTGATCCATGTATAACAAAGCCACACTAACTACATAATATATATCATATTGAGTGTGTGTAAGATAAATCAAACATCCAATCAACTTCCTATACAGTGTATTATTTACCATAGTAGAAGAACCTGCTTCTTCAAGCTTAACTCCTGAAAGGAAGGGAGTCTTGCTTGGCTTGCAATATTTCATGTTGAAATTGTTCAGAAAACCCAAAGCATACTTGGACTGATGTACTTTGATTCCATGTTGGGATTGGTCAATTTTGAGACCCAAGAATTGGCTCAACAATCCCAAATCTGTCATAGAAAATGCATGGTTCATTTCATCCTTCAAGGAGGCAATCTCTTTCTTTAAACTTCCTGTAATCAAAAGGTCATGCACATACAAGACAGTAATCATCAAAGAACCATGAATCAACTTCAAATATACATTAGGATCATACTTGCATCGAACAAAACTCAGTGATAGAAAAAATCCATCAATCTTGGCATTCCAAGCCCTGGGGGCTTGCTTGAGCCCATATAATGATTTATTTAACTTGCACACTAAATATGGATTAGAATCAAACCCTTCAGGTTACTTCAGGTAAATCTATTTAGTGATAGATCCATTTAGGAAAGCACACTTCACATCCATGTGATGTACCTCCCACTGCTTTGAAACTGCAATGGCTAGAGCTCGCCTTATGGAGTCCATATTTTCCACTGGTGCAAAGGTTTCATTGTAGTCAATACCATGTACTTGTGAGTAGCCCTTGGATACCAATATTGCATTACATTTCAAAGGTGAAACATCAGCAGAAAACTTAGTCTTGAAAACCCACTTACATTGAACTAGCTTCCTCCCTGGGGGAAGATCAACCAGTTCCCAAGTGTTGTTCTTCTGGAGCGAGCTGAATTCTTCTTTCATGGATTTTTGCCATCTTGTATCATGTTCTAAATCTTCATATGTTTATGGTTTTGATTCAACCATCATATATAAATTCTCAACAAATGAAGGATCTTTCACACAAAGGGCACTCTCAAATTGAGATCTAGTCCTCCTAGTATCACTAGGATTTCCAGCTAGTTCTCCAGCTGCATGAATGGTATTTGCTGAAAATTTTGGTCTTGTAGGAATATTAGGTTCTGCTATCAAATCATCATTATCATACATATCAGAATCATCAAACTCATTAGTCTCTCCACTTACAATCAATGGATCTGGTGGTGAAGAAGACTCTCCAACTTCAACTGCTACTAAAGGCTCTTCTTGGAACTTAACACTTCTTTCAATGAAAGATTTGTTAGTGCTCAATTTTATTAGCTTGTACCCTTTTGAATCTTTAGAATACCCAAAAAATAGGCACTCTTGGCTTTGGGGCTACAAATCCTTCCTCTTTTTAGTTGGAATTCTAGCCCAAGCCTTTGAGCCAAAAATCCTGAAATGGGTCATATATGGCTTGTGCCCACTCCAATATTAGAAAGGATTCATACAATAAAGCTACTTATGAGGTACCCTATTCTGGATGTAGGATGCATAGTTTATAGCCTCGGCCCAAAAATTTGGTGGCAAAGTCTTAACCTCCATCACGCAGGTTTCCATCTCCTTCAGTGATCCGTTCTTTCTCTTAGAAACACCATTTTGTTGTGGTGTGTAAGGGATCGAATGATGCATCTGAATACCTGCATACTTACAATATTTAATGAACTCAAACTTGACATACTCACCACCATTGTCAGATCTAAGGATCTTGAGCTTCCTCCCATACTGATTTTCAACCAAGGCTCTAAAGACTTTGAAGAGGTCAAAAACTTCAGACTTATGCTTTAGGAAGTGAACCCAACAATACCTGGAAAAGTCATCTATGAAGGTTAGAGAATATTTGGATTGAATCATGGACATATAAGGGAATGGACCAGCAATGTCACTATGGATCAGCTCAAGAGGTGCAGAGGTTCTCTCATGACTAGATTTCTCATACTTGTGCTCTAGGTGTTTTCCTAGGATACAACCTTGACAGAATCCCTTAGAAAACTTGATCTTTGATAACCCTATGACCATATATTTTTCACTCAAATCAGAAAGATACTTATATTTAAGATGGCCAAATATTTCATGCCAAAGCTTTCTTACTTCATTAGCATGAATAAGAAGAGTAGAGGGGTCTGAGTAGGGCAGAAAATGGGAAAACTTGTATACCTTTGAAGTGTGATCAACAACACCTTTTTCTATGACTTTACCAATCAAAATCTTAGTGATTTCAACATGATCAGGGGAGAAGATGACCTTATTTGGAGACCTAGTATGAGTCATTTCATACACTGACAAGAGATTAGAGGTAAGACTTGGAACATACAACACATTATTGAACTTGCCATCGTCAAGATCAATCCTTCCCTTCTCCAAACTGTCATTGAGAGAGTCATCTCCCAAAACTATTGGTGGACCTTTCGACATGTCAAGAGAGGAGAATGTCTCTTTTGTCGAAACCATATGTCTAGAAGCTCCAAAGTCTATGATCAGCTAGGTGAGCTTGATGTGCCATCAACCAAGGCATGTACTTTCTCTCTGTCCTATGAATTTGATCCTCCTTCCCTCTTCTTTGAGCAATCAAGAAGGGAAATGTTATTCTTATCCAAGAGTTGAGCCAACATGTCAATTTGCTTATTCATACAAGATCTCTCAGGATGATAGTCCTTATTGCAGTATGCGCACTTGCTCATTTCTCCTTTGTTCTTCTTCTTCTGGGAGTTCTTCTTGGAACCTTGGGGATCCTCTTGAGACTTGTTCTTGTCTCTCTTTTGCTCAGGTGGCTTTTTAGATTTTTACTTGATTTTTGATTCCATCCTTGAATCTCCAGCAACCAAAGCTTGGTCTTTGGAAGGTTTGATGGTTCCCACCATCACCAACTTATCTTGCTCCTATGTGAGGGAATCCATGAACTCTGCAAACTTAGGCATCTTCCAGGCTCAAGATGTCAAATTGGTGGCATGGAAGGTTGAAAAAAACACTAAATAGTCAGGACTAAGCTTAGAGAGTATGGCCAAATCTAGTTGCTCTTCCTTCTTTTAGATCCCACACTGTTTCAACTTCAAAACAAGGGCCTTAAACTTGGAAAAGTAGAGTTACAATGATTCGAAGCCACTGGGACTCAAGGATATCAGCTCATTCTCGATTTGATGTCCTCTCATCTCATCTGTCTTTACAAAAATCTCTTCTAGCTTCTCCCACACTTCATTAGGTGATGTCAATCCATCAAGATGGAAGAGGAGGTCTCTTGAAATGCTCAAACACAAAAGACCATAGGCCTCATCCCTCTTGCTGTGCCATTTAATTTTCTCTATAGCTACATTGGGCTCTACCTCAGTTTCCATAGTCACCCTATAGAGACCTTTCTCTCTCAACAATATCTCCATATCATCTTTCCACTCAAAGAAATTGAATGGAGTCAAGATGATCTTCTAATATTGTTCCATAGCTTAGAAACTATGCCCTCCAGTCAGCAGAATGTGCTCCCAGTCAAGATGTCAAACCTGAAATAGAAATAAGGAAGGAGAGAAATTGATCTTCAAAGGCTCTGATACCATGTGGAAATTTAACCCAAGATATAGAACAATTACACTCAGAAAATTGCTAATCAAACATGCAAAATTCACACCAAAGGAGACTGAAATTGGAGCATAACACTAATCTGTATTCAGTAAGTGTACAATATACAACCTTCTAAAGTAATAGGCTTCTACAATAAATCATTACATGAGAGTATTGAATGCATAAATATTCCATTCGAAATAGTCAAAAAGCAGGCTTACTAAATCTAGTCAAATCTTCCATATGTGCATAAAGCAGTTTTCAAATCTATGAAGATGCTCACAAATTTGATAAGTCAAGTTGGAAAGCTAAATAGGGATGGAAGGAAAACTCATAAATTATTTTATTTGGAGATAACGATGGAGTATGATGTGGGAAAAAATAAAGTCAACTACACCTAGTCTAGCTTTTCCTTTTTCCTTAAATCAGAATAAAACAAGGCAACCTTTCAGAAAATGAAAATATGCACTTTGGAGGATCTGGAATAAAGTAGACATGCTAAATTGGGTTTCTAGGATGTTTCCCAAGTGCTTCATGACTCAGTTTTAGAATGTGTTGACTTCTAAGACTTATAGAAGGCAACTAGCATAGAATGGAATCAAGGAAACTAGGCAATAAGACAAAAAAAAATTAAATTAATGTCTAAGGTAGGTAAATATGGGTTGATTATTCTAACAGCCTGTGTGTTGTAGATCTATCATTGCTACAGGTCACTACTAATACTAGTGTGTCACAAACCTATAAAATCCATTAAAAAAAATTCTCTATTATTTATTATTTTGTCGTAACATGGAAATGTTGATCATGACATCCTATAATTGTCGTCAGATGTATTTACACATGTAATTTTAACTGGAAAAGGTTGTATGTTTAATGGATAGTTTATGTCACCTATGGCTTGTCTTCGGGTGATGACGACCATATATCAAACTTGCAAAGGTGATTTTTTTAGTGCATTAAGTTTATTTTAAAGTTGTCTGTTTAGGACCTAAGCCTAAAAACTAAGGCTTAGTCCTAACCATCCTTAAAGGTTCACCCTTAATTATTAAAACCTACCCTTGTAAATATATAATTGGAAAGGGGGTAAATTTAAAAGTTTTGTTTAAGCGTTAATGATGTTGGAAGCATAGCGCATGTCTTGGTTTAAAGTTTTGATTATAAGATTGGACCATGGTGATAATAATAACCATAGTTGTGACCCTAGCCATGGCCATACAATGTTGGGTGTTATGTCAAAGGTTTGGTTTGCAATAAAATTAAAAAGGGAGGTACAAGGGAATGCCAACGCATAAACATTTACGACTTGAATTAAGGTTTAATCCATCCTTGGCTACGAGTTGACTACACAACCAAACGTATTCAATGGCAAGTTTAAATTCTTCATGCATTGTGGACCGAGAGGGATATCATCCCTCCACCTATCATGATCTCTCACAAGGGTTTTACAAGGATTTTAACACATCTTTAATTTGCCTGAGGGTTTTTTTTTTCATTTCTTTGGTCTGTAGATGTTTTCGTGGAAGAAAAAATCATCCATTCATGGTTGCGCTGCACAGTCTTGCTCATTCCTTGTACATTCTATTAATGAAGGGATTCTTCTTGTATCTGATTTTACTTAAAGGTTTTTATCAGTATAGTAAGAGGTGAAGTGGCCTCCACTACAACCTTATCCTATTTGTTTTATCGTGAGTTATGGAAGGAAGATGACCTTTTTTCTAGATTTAGTGAAGTCCTTGTAACTTGCCTAGCCTTTAACCAGATAAATGAGAAAATTCTCACTTTATTTGATACATTTAGATCTTTTAAAGGCCCATAAAACAATACCACGTTTAAATTGGGGTGTTTTCTCTTTATGTAGTCAAGGAGAAATAGGTGGAGTTTGGTGGCTAGAGAAAGCTTCGAATGAATTCTAGTGTCAATCTCTGATCCCATGCTTCATTTGTCCAGGTAAGGGTCTTTCCCTACCATGATTTTCCTTATTTAGTTATAGTTTATTTTCTTTTTGACCATGTATAATGTCGAATGTAGGTTTGTTAATCCTACACCGATGAGAGAAGTGACAGGGTTACCTCCTATAAGGCCTCCTTCTTCTCTGTACAGAGGTGAGGGTTTTGATTTACGTTGTTTGAATTAGAAGTATGCATTTTATACTTAATCATTAATAATATATTAACACTAATTAGTTTTGGAGCATGTGTATACTGAAGCGATGGTTTGAACGACACAACATGGATACCTTAACATTCTTACAGTAAGGATCTGATAGATTAGGGGCTCCAATGGTTTCCCATTAGGTTTATAGTCTACAAGTGGAAAGGGATTTTACAACCACCATGAAGATAAGTTTCAATTTGTATTATTTAATGGAAGAACAAAGGAAGGTGAAGAGCAAGAACGTTGCGTAAAAATGTATATGTGATAAATGTAGAAGACGAATTACATAATAAGTTCCCAGGCTAATTTATACCTTAAGTGGGGAAGAGAGGTGACTTTTAAAGTCACCTCTTAGTTTAATTCAATTAATTTACTAAAATTAACCTAGCTTAATATTTAAATTTAGCATTTGTATCATTTCCTTCTCCTTCTAAGTTGCTTTTTCCTCAAAGTATGGTAATGGCGGATATTGCTGAAACAAATTTATATGTTTCCTATGATGCATCTTATTCTAGGCAATTCTTACATTTAATGAGGTATTCCTTGATTATTCTAGTGTGTAATCTCCATTATATGATGTTGATGATAGCTTCTGGTTCTAAGATTAGTTTCACTTCTTCATCTAGAGCAGGAAGTGTTGTTTGAAATGATTGATGTTGTCACAACAAATTTTTTAGATTTGATACACGGAAGATGTTGTGAATTTGACTTGTCTAGTGGTAACTTTAGCTCATATGCTACACTGTTAATCTTTCGTATAGTTTGGTATGGACCATAGAATTTAGGTGCTAAATTTTTATTTCCTTGTTGTTTTAGTGATAATTGTTTGTATGGTTGAAGTCTTATGAATACCCAATCTAATAATTCACACCCTCTTGTTGATGTACATATAACTTCGGAATGTATTCTTCTATGTATCTCATGTATTGTAACCCGATGTTTATTCTGGAATGTTTCTATTATGTATTTGAGTCATGTTGTCATGCCCCGATGTTCCGATCGGGAGGATTAATAATGTAACAAGTCTTGTCAAGTCATTAGGTAAGTCCCCACAGTTTTGGGGCACTTGAGTTGTTATACACTAATTAAGGTGTAGGCTCGAGTAAGTAATTGTTGGTTGAGCCTATGTGTGAAAATGCACTTCAAGTGAACGGAAGAATATAAATAGAGAGTGAGAGTCTCTCTATTTATCACTTGAATAACACATCACTTGCTCTCTCAAGTTTGGCACACTAGTGGAGAAAAAAATATACTGGGACTAGAAGACTACTGTTGTCGGGAGTGCATCTTACTTTTTTGGGGTCTTACATCTTGTGGTGATTCTATCTTTGAGGAAGTTGCGGGGTTTTCTCCATTTATGGTTTCCCCGATCAAAACTCTTTGTGTCTCTTGTCTCTTATGGTGTGCTTATGTTATTGCTGTTCTTGTTATTCTCTCAGTGAAAAGATCCTAACATAATGCTAGCTTAAATGTTGAAAAACTAACATGGTATCAGAGCTAACCTGAGAAGAAGACACTGTGCAGCTGCGGGAACTAGGGATTCCTAGTTTGTGGATCTTCCTCCACAGATTTTCAGCAAAATTAAGGTGGAATTACTCTCCTCCCTAGGGCGCATCTTTCTGTCGAAACAGAATTCAATTCTGAGGTTTTTCAGTTTTGGACCTGTCACTAGGGTTGGAAATTAGGGATTTTTACAGAAGAGGAATTTTTCAGTGAGCCCAGGCCTGGATTGATCTCCTCCCCAAAATCAAAGTTAGGAGCAAATTTGAAGGCATTTGGGTGGACAAAACTCCTGGAAAACAAAACCCTAGTTGCTCCTGAACCAGCTCTGCTGGATTTCAGCTCAAGTTTCAGATCCGACATCTTGAACCTGGTAAGATCTAAAATATTCTGTATTTCCATTTGAGGTTCTTATTCAAAGATGTCTCATCGTACCAAGCTTGATGAAAATCTTGAGGGAGCTGATAACTTCTAAGCTTGGAAGTATAGAATCTCCCTGGTCCTGGAAGAGAATGAATTAGACTCCTACATTCATGAGGAGGTTCCAGTTCCAGAGGGAGATGAGGCAAAGGCCTTACATAAGAAGAATATGGTTATGGCAAAGAGGATCATTACTGATTCTATAAAGGATCATCTTATCCCACGGGCGTCCTCTCTCAAGACACCTAAAGCTATGTTTGATGTCCTAACCAAATTATTTGAAGGAAAGAACATCAATCGGAAGATGACCCTGAGGAACTAGCTAAAGAATGTGAAGATTCAGAATGCAGAAACTATCCAGTCATACTTCACAAGGGTTTCTCAAATCAAGGAACAATTAGAAGCTGTTGATGAAGAAGTGGAAAATGCAGAGATTGTCATGACTACTTTGAATGGCCTCCCTAGGTCATGGGATTCTTTCATTCAAGGAATCTGTGCCAGAAAGAAGTTAGTCAAATTCAGCAGACTATGGGAAGAATTCTCTCAAGAAGAAGCTCAGATAGAAACTCAGGAAGAGAAGATGGGAAGTGAAGAACAAGCTCTAACAGTATGCTCCAAGTCTCACTCCAAGTCATCAAGAAAGAAGAAACATCATTCCAGAGGTAAGCCTACTTACAAAGATAATCCTAAAAGAGATATGTCTAGGGTCATATGCTATACTTGTGATGAAGCAGGACACTTTGCAAAAGATTATCCTAACAAACAGAAGAAGATGAAGAAGAGAAACAAAAGAAGACATCATGCTCATACTGCAGAGGATGATGAACCATCCAGAGAGAGATCCAGATATGAAAGTGAAGATTCTTCAAGCGAGGATGAATATGTACTGATATCAGCTCTCACAGATAACATTACTCATGGAAGTGATGATTGTCTCATACATAGTGGTGCTTCCAAACATATGACGGGATTCAAGGAATCTTTTGTAAGACTGTCAGAACATGAATCACCTCACAAGGTGAAATTAGGAGATGACTACCAATATCCAATAAAAGGTAGTGGGGAATCTTCATACAAGCTAGAATCTGGTAAGTCCCTAACAATGAAAGAAGTATTGTTTGCGCCAGGACTAAAGAAGAACCTTCTATCCATTTCAGCATTGGATGCAAAAGGAATGCGGGTGGCACTCATAGATGGTCAAGTCATCATGTGGCCAAAAGGAAAGACTATCGATGATGCGGTAGTGATTGGAGAACAAGAAGGAGGCTTGTACAAATTGAAGGGCCATCCAGAACAAGCCTTGATCCATGACACAGTAGAGACAAATGAGCTTTGGCATAGAAGACTTGTACATGTGCATTACAAAGCACTGCCTATTGCAAGTAAAGCTGTCAAAGGTCTTCTAGAAATTCAAGCTAAACATCATGGGGTCTGCAAAGGATGTGCGAAAGGAAAGAATACCAAGAAGACATTTCCAAGAAGCGAAAGCAAAGCCAAAAGCATTCTAGAAATCATCCACTCTGATGTATGTGGTCCTATTTCATCAAACTCACTTAGAGGGTATGCATACTATGTTTCTTTTATTGATGATTTTTCTAGAAAGACATGGATTTATTTTATGAAGAACAAAGATGAAGTATTCAGCAAGTTCAAGGAATTCAAAGCCTTGACCGAGAACCATACTGAAAAGAAAATAAAGACCATTAGATCAGATAATGGTGGAGAATTCACTTCGAATGAATTCAAGGAGCTATGCAAAGAATCAGGGATTAAGAGGGAGTTGTCCACTCCTTATAATTCACAACAGAATGGGGTTGCAGAATGGAAGAACAGAACTATCATGGAAGCTGCAAGAGCTATGCTTCATGATCAAGATCTACCTATGCATCTTTGGGCTGAAGCTGCCAGAACAACGGTGTATGTGCAGAACTGTACTCCACATAGAGTACTTGAGAACAAGATTCCTGAAGAAGTCTTCTCCGGCAATAAACCAGAAGTCAGCCATCTCAGAATATTCGGCTGTCCTGTATACATACATATTCCAAAAGAGAAGAGAACAAAATTAGATCCTTCAGGAAAGAAGGGTATATTTGTGGGATACTCTGAAAGCTCGAAGGCTTATAGAATCTATTTTCCAGGATACAAAAAGATTGACATCAGCAGGGATGTGACATTTGATGAAGGCACAGCTTACAACAAATCCAGAAAGAGACCTATTAGTGAACCTGAAGAAGCGGAAGCAAAAGGATCCAGAATTCATGATACAATCATGAACAAAGAAGCTCAAGAAGAAGATTGAGAGTTCAAGGAACCACAAAGACCTGTAGATCCACCTCTGGAGAAGAATCCTCATAAGAGGAAACCTGCTTGGGTACGTGAACTTTTCCAAGGTGCCGAAAGATATGGGGATCTAGAAGAGAATCACAGAGAAAGAAAGAGAACCAGATCAAATTCCGGGTATGTAGCTTTATTATGTGATTTTATTGATAAAGAACCTTCCAGTTATGAAGAGGCGGCATAACAGAAAGAATGGAAGGATGCTATGATCAAAGAATATCAATCGATCATGAAGAATGATGTTTGGGATGTTGTCCCAAGACCAAAAGGGAAGTCAGTTGTCACTTCCAAATGGATCTACAAGATCAAGCATGTTGCAGATGGTAGCATTGAAAAGTATAAGGCAAGATTTGTAGCTTGAGGATTCTTTCAGAAAGAGGGAGTAGACTATGAAGAGACCTTTGCACCTGTAGCCAGATACACTTCCATCAGATCAATACTTGCTCTTTCTACAATGACAAAGTGGAAGATACACCAGATGGATGTCAAGACTGCCTTCTTGAATGGTGTAGTAGAAGAGGAAGTGTATGTAGAACAGCCACTCGGTTTTGAGACACATGACAAAGAGTCTCATATATGCAGATTGAAGAAAGCCCTGTATGGTTTGAAACAGGAACCCAGGACCTGGTACGATAGGATTGATAGCTTTCTATCCAGTTTGGGCTTTACCAAAAGTAAAGAAGATTCCAACCTTTACTACAAGGTTGAATATGGAAACCCTGTGATACTCCTACTGTATGTAGATGATCTATTTGTGACAGGTACAGATGGGTTGATTGCTAATACGAAGAGAAAACTTGCTGCTGAGTTTAAAATGAAGGACTTGGGGATGATGCATTACTTTCTAGGTATGGAGGTGTGGCAGAGTATAGATGGGATCTTCCTTAGACAAGGGAAGTATGCACTAGAGATTCTGAAGATATTTGGGATGTTGGATTGCAAAGCCTTGACTACACCTATGGCATCGAACCTGAAGCTAGTGAGTGACTCTTAATCAGAGTCGATTGATGCTATGATGTATCATCAGATGATTGGGTCATTAATGTACCTGAAGAACATGAGACCAGACATTTGCTTTGCGGTGAACACCTTGAGCCAGTACCTGACAGATCCGAGAAGTGTTCACTTGACTGCTGCAAAGCATATTCTGAGATACCTGAAGGGTACAGTTGATTATGGGCTCAAGTATGATGTAAATCAGAAGATTAACCTAGAAGTTTATGTTTATTCAGATTGGGCAGGCAGTGCCATCGACAGGAAGAGTACTTCAGGGTGTTGCTTCAGTATGGGATCAAGTGTGATCTCTTGGTTTAGCAAGAAGCAATCCTGTGTGGCACTGAGTACAGCTGAAGCAGAGTATGTCGTAGCTTGTTCAGCTAGTTGTGAGGCAGTATGGCTGCGGAAGCTACTGTCTGATATATTTGATCTCTAGTTGGATGCTACTTATATACATTGTGACAACCAGAGTTGCATGAAGTTGTCAGAGAATCCAGTGTTCCATGAGAAGTCAAAGCATATCAAGATCAAGTATCACTATATCAGGGATATGGTGCAGAGAGGAGCAGTGAAGCTCCAGTATGTTGCAACAGAGGAACAGATAGCTGATGTATTGATGAATCCATTAGCTAGGCTAAAGTTCGAGTACTTCAGAGAGAGACTTGGTGTTCTCCGGATCGAGGCTTCCTCCCAGAGAAAGTGATGAGACCCATAGCCATTCTGACATGGTGAGAGGATTGGTTCCTTCCATGGTAATATGTAAGGGTTGAGCCATTCTGTCATGGTGAGAGGATTCCATTCCTTCCATGTCAGATATGAGTGCTAAAGATACAAAGCCATTCTGACGAGTAGGTCAGATGTAAGGGCTGAGCCATTCTGTCATGGTGAGAGGATTTGGTTCCTTCCATGTTAGATATGAGTTTTGACTGCCATTCTGGGAATGGAGGCACCTGGTCAGTTACCAGGAACACTCATTCAGGGACTGAGAGAGCCATTCTGACGAGCAGGTCAGATGTAAGGGCTGAGCCATTCTATTCATGGCCAAAGGATTAAGTTCCTTCCATGGTAGATGTGAGTGCTGGCCATTCTGTCGAGTAGGACAGGTGTAAGGGCAACTGCCACTCTCAGGGAGAGTGGAGGCGCCTGGTTCGTTACCAGGTAGCTCATTCAGGGACTGGGGGTCATTCTGATGAGGGTGTAGGATTCAGTTCCTACCAGGTCAGATGTGAGTGCACAAATCTCTCATCACTGTGGTAGGAGGGGCTCCGGCTTGGGTGAGAGTTGTTCATCATTGTGGTAGGATGTGTTCTGACCTAGGTGAATGTGTGAAAATCTTTCATCATTGTGGTAGGAGGGGCTCTGGCCTGGGTGAAAGTCATTCATCACTGTGGTAGGATGTGTTCCCACCTGGATGGATGTGCCATTCTGACAAGTAGGTCAAATATAAGTGCAGAGTTATTTCACAGATGTTAGTGATGTGATGTCCTATCATGCTGGTGAATGTGAGTGTTGGGCCTTTCTGATGTGATTGTAGTTTACTACATGATCAGATGTGAGTGCTGGGCGTGCCTTTATGACGAGTAGGTTAGATGTAAGTGCTGGGCGTACCTTTTTGAAGAGAAGGTCAGATGTAAGTGCTGGGTGAATACCTACCTGGTGGCTAGGCCTACATCCAGCATGAAAAAGGGCTGGCTCTGTAGAAATTCCCATGACAAGATAGTACACACATGATGATGACCAGAGATGATCCAGATCGAGCTATGATCTAGATCCAGTTATGATGACTCCGAGAGATCCAGATCGAGTGATGATCCAAATCGAGAGATGATCTAGATCCAGATCCAGATTGAGTGATGATCTAGATCTAGTCCAGTGATGATGATCCAGATCGAGTGATGATTCAGTTCCAGTGATGATATTCTATGATGATCCAGATCGAGTGATGATCCAGATCTAGTTCTATGACGATCCAGATCGAGAGATGATCCAAATGAAAATGACTTGAAGATGAAGATGACTTGAAGACGAAGATGACTTGAAGACGAAGATAATCCAGTTGACACAGAGAAGAAGATCAGTGCTGAAAATTGTGTCAAAACAATACCTTCCTAGTTAAGAGGGAGTGTTGATGTACATATAACTTCGGAATGTATTCTTCTATGTATCTTATGTATTGTAACCCGATGTTTATTCTAGTATGTTTCTATTATGTATTTGAGTCATGTTGTCACGCCCCGATGTTCCGATCGGGAGGATTAATAATGTAAACAAGTCTTGTCAAGTCATTAGGTAAGTCCCCACAGTTTTGGGGCACTTGAGTTGTTATACACTAATTAAGGTGTAGGCTCGAGTAAGTAATTGTTGGTTGAGCCTATGTGTGAAAATGAACTTCAAGTGAACGGAAGAATATAAATAGAGAGTGAGAGTCTCTCTATTTATCACTTGAATAACACATCACTTGCTCTCTCAAGTGTGGCGCACTAGTGGAGAAGGAAATATACTGGAACTAGAAGACTACTGCTGTCAGGAGTGCCTCTTACTGTTTTGGGGTCTTACATCTTGTGGTGATTCTATCTTTGAGGAAGTTGCGGGGTTTTCTCCATTTATGGTTTCCTCGATCAAAACTCTTTGTGTCTCTTGTCTCTTGTGGTGTTCTTATGTTATTGCTGTGCTTGTTATTCTCTCAGTGAAAAGATCCTAACATAATGCTAGCTTAAATGTTGGAAAACTAACACCTTTCTTAGTTCTATGCTGGTTTGCTTGCTATTTCATATGATTTTGTGCCATAGTTAAATTATGTTTGAGTGTTTGCATGATTCGTTGGTTATCTTCCAGTTGATCTTTTACAACGGGAACTTTTGTGCTTCCTTGAATGATTTCCTTCCATCTAGGTGGTTCATAACTACATAATTCTTGAAATGGAGTCATCTTCTCCAATGTGTGATACGTAGTATTATACCACCATTCTATGAGATGTAACCATTGTAACCATTTGTTTTGTTTGTCTGTGACGAAACTATGGAGATAGGTTTCTAGACACTTGTTGACCAGTTATGTTTTACCATCTATCTATGGCTGATACACTGAGCTCATAATAAGAGTGATCCCTCTTTGCTTGCATAATTCCTTCCAAAACTTTCTTGTGAATTTGGCGTCTTTGTCGCTCATTATAATTTTTGGAAAACCATGTAATTTGTAAATATTTTTACAAAACACTTTGGCAATTTGATTAGCAGAGTCAGATTTCTTTATTCCCATGAAATGTACATACTTTGTTAGTCGATCTACTACCAGTCTACCACGAGGATTTTATCCTTACCATCTGATAAGTGTAACCCTTCAATAAAATCCATAAAAATTTCCTCCCACTTTTGCTTCGGAATGTGCAATGGGTGGAGTAGCCCTGGACTCATGACATTTTTGCTTTTATTCCTTTGACACATGTCAAACTTAGCTACATATTTTTTAATGTCTTTATGCATTCCTTTAGAATAGAACGATTGTATGGAATTGTAATATTTCTTGAAAATACCTACATGTCCCGCGGCAGGTGAATCATGATATTCTATAATCACCTTAGTCTTAAACCTTGATGTTGGGTTTAAATAAATCCTTCCTTTATACCACAAGATGTCATTTCTCCACTCAAATTTTGGACCTCTATTCGTGTCTTCGAATAAGGAGCACGTATTTGGGTATTTACTATATTCTCTTCATATTTTGTCCAACCACTCTGGAATAACAATTAAAATTTCATATGTCTAGACTTAATTCTTTCTAGATAGAGCATCGAAAACTATATTGTCTTTCCCTCTTTTATGTAATATCTCCATATCAAACGTAGCGATTGTTTCTATTCACTTATATTGTTCTGTTGATAATTTTGTTTGTTGGAGGCGGTATTGAAGACTATTATGGTCCATTCTTATCAGTAGTTTTCTCCCTAGAAGGTATTCTTTCCATTTTGTTAAAGCACGTATAATGGCCAACGTCTCTTTATCATAGGTGGACTTCAAACTTTCTCTCTTGTTGAGCTTCCTACTTTGGAATGATATTGGGTTCCCTTCTTGCATCAAAACTGCTCCCAGTACAAAACCTGATGTGTCACACTCGACTACAAAAGGTTTTGTGAATTCTGGCATGGCTAATACCAATGTTGAAGACATCATGCATTATAATGTTTCAAAACATTTTTCTTCTTCACTATTCCATCGGAAGGAATTTTCTTCAATAAATTTGTGGGAGGGGCAGTTTTATGGGCGTATTTTTTTACAAACCTTCGATAGTATCCTCGTAGGCCTAGAAATACCCTTAGTTTAGATATGTTATTGGGTTTGGTCCATTCAATTATTTCCTTGATTTTACTTGGATCGACTTTGACTCCTTCCTTCGATATCTTATGTCCTAGGTAGTCCACTTCTTCTTTTCCAAAGGTGCACTTAGACCTCTTTGCATAGAATTTGTTTTCTTCTAAAATGGTAAGTACTCGACTTAAGTGTTCCAAATGCTCCTTCCATGTTCTGTTATATATGAGGATGTCATAAAAAAATACTAGTACTAATTTCCTTAAAAATGGTTGGAACAATTAGTTCATTGCAGTTTGAAACCTAGCTGGAGCATTAGTCAAACCGAAGGGCATTACATTGAACTCATAATGGCCTTCATGAGTGCAAAAATAAGTTTTTTCTATGTCTTCCACTCTAACTTTGATATGATAATAACCATATCGGAGATGAAACTTTGAAAATTACTTGGCCCCATGAAGTTCATCTAGGATCTCATCGATGAATGGGATCGAAAATTAATTTTTGATAGTTATTTTGTTCATTCCTATGTAATCTATGCACAATTTGAACAAACCATCCTTCTTTTGTACTAGCACTACTGGAGGTGCATATGGGCTTCTGCTTTTTGAAATGATGCCACATTTCAGAAGATCTTGAGTTAACCTCTCGATTTCTATTTTATGGTGATTCAGGTATCTGTATGCTTTGCTACTGGCAAGTTTTTTCCTGGTTCTATTTCGATTATGTATTCGATCTTTCTGTTTTATGGAAGCTCTATGGGTAGCTCTTGAAATACCTTGTGATGTTTTTGAATCAGCTTTTGTATCTCTGGTTGTTTTTCCATGTCTCCATCACACGTTAGAAGCTCCATTTCTTGGCATTGAAGTATGTACGTTGGTGTGCCTTTTCGATGTAGCTTTTCCATCTGATGTGATGTAACTAAATTTGTCTGAGGTGGTTGGAACCCGTATAATTTTTGTTCTTCCCTAATGACTGGAATTCAATAGAATTTTCTTGGTGATTTGTGGAGTATGTACCCTAGGTTTGTAACCATTGTATTCCTAATACTACGTCAACTCCTACCAGTGGTACTGCAAAGAAATCTTATTCTAAGTTATACTCTTTCATTTGTAACTTGACCTTATGACATTTTCCCACATTGTCAATGTTCTTGCCATATGCTACCATAACCTTCATGTTAGGTACTGGAAAAGTTATTAGGTTAAATACTTTAGCAAGGTTGACATTAACGAAGTTATGGGTGCTTCCATATTCGATGAGAACTGTGACATTATTATTATTTATATGTCCTTTAATCTTCAATGTTTGCAATTGGGATATTTTGGTAATAGTGGATAATGATATTTTTTGGGTGTCGTCCTCTATTTATGTTTGGTAGTCTGGTTGACTATCCACATCGTTCTCAATTGGTTCATTGACTTCCAACTCTACTTCTTCTGCTTCACATGCATACAATTTCTTTTGTAAGCATCTATGATTAGAATCCCATTTGTCTCCAAAGAACTTACATTTCCCTTCCTTTATTCTCGGGGCCTCTAAACCAGGATTCATTCCGTCCCTAAGTTGTGGCGGTGTATATCTTGGATTTCTTGTGTATCTTGATTGGATGGGATTGCTTTTGGAGTTGTCTTTGTAGAAATTTGTGTGAACAGATTTCTTGAATTTGCTTTCAATAATCCTAGCTTTGCGTCATGCTTCCTCCATGGTAGAGATGTTATGTAACTCTAGGTCATCACAGATCTGTTGTTTTAGATCATGTATGTAGTTCTATAGTTGTTGGTCATTAGTTAACTCTAGAACTCAATTTGACAATGCTTCCCACTCATAGGTGTACTCATTGACACTATTTTTTTTTGTAACCTTGTGATTTTGGAAAAAAAATATTTTTCTTCAACGCCCTTGAATATTTTGATGAGGTCGTTCCTTAATATAGCCTAGTTGTGAGAACATATTCTTGCAGTATTCTTCCACCATAAGTACCAATTGTAAACGTTTCCTTCTTGATGCATGGGTGAATATTTCATTTTCTCTCCTTCATTATGGATGTTGTCGATGTCTAGGTATTCCTCGTCTTTGTTAATCCATGCTATGTGTTGTCATTCATCCCCATTGTATTTGGGCTTAACTTAACTTTCACCTGTATTTGGCATCCTTGTGTATATGAGGCTGAGGACGACATGTTGAACATAGGATATGGCTGCTCTGGTGTTCTGGGAGAGTTTGGTTGCAGGTCATTTGATATTTGTAATCTGTCCAAGATGGAGATTAAAACTGCTTGATTTTTCTTTTGGTCTTCTTGTAGAGTGAGGAAGGTATTCTCCATTCGTGATGTGATTTGTGTCCAACTTGATGTCAAATTGTCATTGGTTTGTTTTATGTTTTCTTGGAGTTCCTCATAGTTCTTGTTAATCTTCTCATTGATTTGATCAAACTGAGCATCTATTGATCTAGTGATTGCTGGAATCTTCTTGATGTTGAACGTGGATTTATTTTTATTCATTGTATGATGCCAGCCCGCCACGATTCTTCTTTTAGGTAATAATAATTATAATAATTATAATAATTTTTTAAAATAATAATAATATTAATAAACGATAATACTAATAAATATTATTAATATTAAAGTATTATTTAGAAAAACATAAAACAACTAACCATGGATGATGGAGGCGGAATGACAACGATGATGAAGAATGGAGCAGGGAAGGCAATGGAGAATGAAGCAGTGAGGGTGGAGGTAGAATGGAGGGTGAATGGAGCAGCAACGCTAATGGAGTGGCAGGAAGCACAATTTGAGACCACATGGAGGTGGAAGTGGGAAAGGCACAAGGCGGGGGGTTTTGGAATGGATAAGGTGCAAGAGAGTGGATGCAGCGGGCAGGGGGTGTGTGAAGTGAGGATTGGATTCGCTGGGGGAGGAGAAAATCATGGGATAATGGAGGAGTAGAGGAGTATATGGGACCTCAAAGAGCATGGAGATGTGGGCACATGGGAAGGTAAGGAGGAGGTAGGTGCAATGGAGGTGGAAGTGGTGGAGGGAAGCATGAGCACGAGAGGATGTAAGGAGGATGTGGGTATAGGCAAAGAGGGAAGAGCAGTGGCAGCAGTGTGGATCAATGTGGAAGTGATGGAGTGATTCAAGGTGGTGGGTTGGTGTCGAGAGCTGAGAGGCTCTGATACCAATGGAAGAACAAAGGACAATGAAGAAAAAGAACGCAGTGTAAAAATGTATTTGATAAATGTAGAAGATGAATTACATAATAAGTGCCCCAGGTAATTTATACCCTAAGTAGGGAAGAGAGGTGACTTTTCAAGTCACCTCTTAGTTTAATTACATTAATTTACTAAAATTAACCTAGCTTAATATTTAAATTTAGCATTTGTAACATTTAAACCCTTATGGTTTTGTACTAGCTTATAAAATGGCTTCAAAACCTCTCATGTTTAATGCGTTGATATGCTATCCTATTAGTTTGTACATTACATTTTTTTTCTATACGGTGGATTCCAAAAGATGGGCTTAGAGCCATGATAATATTTAAATGGTTGGAAAACTTTGTTGATTGAGATAGTTCTATTGAAGCTCAGAGCTTAATAACGATAGTTATTTTCGTTGATATTATTCGATTGTGGCTGAATTATTTGATAGAGCTAACTATCCTAGGGTATGGATAACCATGAATAGTGACGTTGTATTTAAGTTTATTTGACCGAAATAGATTTACTCTGTAATTAACTAGATCTTATTGTTGTTTGAGTTATTATACAGATCTGTGAGATAGACATGTTTTGGTTGTTTATAAAAGAGTATAATTCAGATTTGGTTCTAAAAGAGTATGAATACCCAGCTAACAACCATCATATTTTTTATTGACGTTGAGTTAAAATGTCGGTAGGGATGATTTTAAGGAACCATACTTATTTAAAAGTGTATAAATGTTGGTGAATATTGCCAATTCTTAAGACACCAACTATAAAATGATTGGCGATATTTCCAAAAATATTTTAATTTCCAAGGATTTTATATCGTTTATATAATAATTTGGCGATTTTTAGGGGGGGAAATTTTTACCCCATCAAAATTGGGCGAAACAAGGCTTCAAAAAATGCAAAATGGCGAATCTTTTTTGGGAGAAAAACATGAAAAAATAGCCCACAGGGCTAAAATTCGCCCCTAAAATTATCCTTGATTTTGAGTGAAAAGGCCTTTCAGCTCTACTCTGTATATTTATGATATCTTATGGGACTGCCTACAAATCATTTTTCTTAGTAATTATAAACTTTGATTTCTCATCGGCTTTATTCAATTGTTGTTTTACTTAGTAATTTAATCTTTAAAAATCGTTGTTAACCTTGTTAATGAAATCTAGTCTAGCTATAGGCACTCTCAAAATATAGTTTTAATTAGATTTAGGTTATATATTAATAAAGTCCAGAGCAAAGTTATTATGAAAATCCTTCTCTCCTAGGTTATATGATTAGTTTTGAAAAGACTTAGACCTAATAAACATTTAAAATATTTTAAAAGAAAAATATGCAACATACTTTAAAAATATTAACAATATCTATGAATTGGGCACTACTCTGATTGTCTGAGTACTGGATTGGTTGATTATGATACATTTGTTCATATTATTTAGTTATACTAACATTATATCCACTCTAATCCGTGGATGGAAGCCCACACATATATTAATTGAAATTATAACTAAGATAATAAGATTTGTGATTCTTATACATTCTGTAAAAAAATAACAGTTTATACTAAATCATAACATGAAAATGAGAAAAGGTTATGAACATACTCATAGTATAAATCACTATAAAGAAAATGCATTTATGATTCATATCTATACTCACTCTATAAGTTATCAACACTAAACCGATAAGAAATTTAGTATGGAACCTGACACCACTGTCAGGATAACAAAACTGAAGCTTCCATTCCTCCCAACCAACTCCTAAAGCAGCCAAGTCTTACTTGATTCAGAATCCCTGAGCTTGTTTGTTGAACCACAAGGAAACAATCCAATCAATGCATCATCTCTTGTATCAACAAATCAATTCCCCATCCATCGCTATCCTCCTACTTTCTTGATGGATATACTATTTTATAGTATTTTTCCTAGGACTTGGTTATTTTACGAGCCTAGTACTCTTTAGCACTCCACAAGGAGTCTTGACCTGATTTTGGGGAAGATCCGTCCTACATCACTTGAGCTCTCACTTAATATATTTTGCCACTTGTCATTTCTCCTTGTGGGTCAGCAAACACTCTTTCAACAACTACTTCAGTTACGATTCCTCTCAGTATTTTAATTATTAAATAAAAATAATCCATTACATCCATTTTGAATTTCATGTCAAAATATTAAAAAAATAATAATATTCCCAGTAATAATAAATTACATTTAACACAGTATAACACCATCCTTAGTGTTATTATTTTCTTGTATTCATTCTTCCATCATTTCATATTGAAATAGAATTGGATATGCCTCTCGCATATTACTCTCCAATTCTCAAGTGGATTCCTCTGAAGTAAGGTGCTTCCATTGCACCTTCACTTGTCTGATGGTACAGTTCCGAAGTAAAATTTCTCTCCTACCAATAATACGTTTTGGTTCCACTGCAAACTTTGCTTCGGGTTCCACCCGTATAACATTTCAGTCAATCACATGAGTAGCATCATGAACATATTTATTCATAATGGAAACATGAAAAACATTGTGTACTTTTATTGTAGGTGGTAATTCTAACTGATATGCTATCGGTACAACCATCTTTGCCAAAATAACAAATGACCCGCAATACTTGGGTGCCAACTTTGAGTATCTTCCTAATATTCAGGAGATTTTCTTGGGTTTTACCTTTATGTACATACATGTTCTCCTACCTGGAACTCTCAAGGAGTTCTTTTCAAGTATTCATAATGATTTTTCCTGTCTCGGGAAGCTTTCAAATTGTGTTGTACTTGTTTCACTGCTAGTTCCATGTATTTCAACAATTCAGGACCTAACAGTAATCTATCGATGAGACTACTCCAAGAAATTGTAGTGTTGCACTTTCGTCCATACATAATTTCAAATGGAATCATTCCAGCCAAAAAATTGAAAAGATTGTTATATGAAAATTCTACTAAGTGTAATTAATCTTCCCACTTACTTGGTTTATCCATTACACACATTCTAAGCATGCCTTCTAGAATATTATTTACTCTTTTAGTTTTTTTGTCGGTTTGAGGATGATATGTAGTGTTGAAATTTAATTGTGTGCCTAGTCATTTAAACAAGTATTTCCAAAAACTTATTGTAAATTTTACATCTCTATCTGAGATTACCACTTTAGGTACACCGCACAACCTGAAGATTTCATTCATAAAATATTAGAAATGTTAACAACCTTATAAGTATATTTAACCAGAGTAAAGTGAGTTTCTTTAATTAATTTATCCACTGCGACTATGATTGAGTCGTGTTGTTTAACATTCTTCAGTAAACCTATTATGAAATCCAAGTTTATCACTTCCCACTTCCATTCGGGAATGGGTAATGGTTGTAATAATCCCGCTAGATGTTGGTGTTTAGCTTTTACCTCTTTACATTCAATGTAGCATGCTAAATATTATGCTACTTATTTCTTCATATTAGGCCAAAAGAAATATTTTCTTGTCATAGGGATCATTTTATGATATCCAAGGTATCTTGAATAAGGTCGTTTATGTAATTCGCCCATAACAGTTACTTTAATATATGTTGTGCTAGGTATTATATAATCTTCCTTTATGTTGGAATAACCCTCTAATGTTTAGACTAAGATATGTTTTTATTTATTTCCTTTCATTTTATGCGGTCTTTTCTTTTAGGTTTTAATACTCTTTATCAAAATTTCCTGCGTTTAGAATTTTATTTTCTAAATCCAATTCATAATTACTACTTGCATATAGAATATTTGCGTGATGACTTAAAGCATCTGCAACTTTGTTTTCTTTTCCTTTTATATGTTTTATTTCAAAATCATATTCACATAGAAATCACAACCACTAGCTTGTCTATAATTAAGATTCAGTTGATCAAACAAGTATTTTAAACTTATATTATCCAACATCAGTAAAAATCTTCTTCGACTGAGGTAGTGTCGCCACATTTTTAGTGCATGTATGAGGCCAATAATTTCTAGGTCACGAGTAGCATAATTCTTCTCTTGTTCTTTTAACTTCCTAGACTCATAAGTCACGCCATAGTTTTCTTGGATTAGTACCCCGCTTAAACCTTCTTTACATGCATCGGTGCATACGAAAAAATCCTTAAAAGGATCAACAAGTTTTAAGATAGAATCTATGGTTAACAAGTGTTTTAATTTATTAAAACTTTCAGTAAACTTTTTGCTCCAATCAAATTTCTTACCTTTCTTCTATGATGAAGTTATGGGGTAGGTTATCTTAGAAAACCCTTTAATGAATTTTCGGCAGTAGCTAGTAATCCCCATGAATGATCTTACATCAGTTACATTCTTTGGAACATGCCATTCAGTGATATCCTTAATTTTATCAGGATCGAATGATATCCCATCTTTAGACACCATGTGTCCTAGATACTGAATTTTGTCTTTAAAGAAGTCGCAATTGCTAAACTTAGCAAACAATTGTTTGTTCCTTAAAACTTGTAAAAAAAAATTTAAATGTTCTTTGTGTTCTTGTTTATTCTTAGAGTAGATCAATATGTCGTCGATAAATCCGACTACAAATTTATCGAAGTATTTACTTAAAATACTATCCATTAAACACAAAAAATATGTTGGGGAGTTTGTTAACCCAAAGGGCATTATGCCAAACTCGTAATGGAGTGAATCCGCGGACCTAGGTAACACTTTTTGGCAAGTGCATTTCGGCAAAAAGAGAAAAATGTACCTCGGCCAAGGGCTTGTTAAACCCTCGACCGAGGTCTTAATACCTTGACCGAGGTTTAGTATCAAGCCCTCGACCGAGGTTTTGTTTAGCCCTCGATCGAGGTATTTCTTAACCCTCGGTCGAGGTATTAAAACCTCAACCGAGGGTTAAGAAATAGCTCGGTCGAGGTATGGACCTCGGTCGAGGTAAATACCTCAACCGAGGTTCCTGTGTCGAAAAAAAAATAAAAAGAGGCCGCGGGGGCCGCGGCCGGTTTTTTTGCAAAAATTGACTGTGGATGCTCGACCGAGAAGCAAGTTTGGTTGACAGCGGCGTAAGGATTGGCAACCCAAGCACCCCGAAGCAACCCAACCTCGTCACGATGGTTTCGGAGCCAAAAGCTAACAATTTAAATAATTGTTTTTCAATTTATAAAATTGGTAAATAATTGTTTTATAAATTTATAAAATTTGTTTTAAAATTTCGTAAATGTATGTTTTTATAATTTTCATGTTTAAAATGTGTACCGGCAAGCATAAATGCTGCCGGATTTTTGAAAATTTGTAGTTAAATTGAATTTTTTTGTTAATTTGTTATATATATATAAATTATGTCAACCGGTAGCGTTTATGCTACCGGTTTAATTTTGAAATGTGTCCCGGGCAAGCCGAAATGCTGCCCGATTTTTTTCAATCCTCCGTGAATTCATGGAGGATTGAAAAAAATCCATAAAACACCAACTAAACAAACCTATATGAACCATAGAGACAATTAATCAACTGTAGGCCCGAGACAAATAATAAATTTTTTATAAAAATTTATTTGAAATTAGTTAATAAGTTATAATATTAATAAAAAATCCCATACCCAAACATGAAATAGTGTCATATCATTCCCAAAATGACACAAGGTACACAAAATCCACAACTTAAACATAAAAGACCACCCATGGACAACGTCCAAATATACATCTAGTGGAATCTCATTTATCCCCACTCCCCCAGCTAGTGTGAGTTGCGTTTAAAAATTTGAGCTTCCTCTTCCTTGAGCTTCATAAATCTTCCCAAGTACTCACTTGACGGTTTCTTCTCATCTCTTGACTCTACACATGAAATTCCAATTATAAGTTAGTTAACACTTGCAAATCTTATAAAAAAATCATGTTCAACTATAATAGTTCCGATTGAACACAACAACAAAAAATTTGAGCATGCACAAGTGCCTGTCATGATTATTGTCAACATACATGGAGCAACCACTCAACACTTATGTTTACAAACCAAAAGTACTTGTATCTTCAATATTTTATGGAAGGGCCAACCAAAAAATTGGTTACAAGCACATTACAATAAGACAAATGAGACTCGCATATTAAATATTTGAAATTTTTTGTATGTACCTACAATGACTATTTGTTTAAGAGAGGGAGATACATGTACCTGGGAGGTTGTGAATACTGAATTCCTATATCTCCACTCATTGGATCAAATAAAATATTAGTATTAAGAAAATATCATAATCATTTTTTTACATACCTCATTGTGTTAGAATACCTATTATCATACAACCAAGCCCTTAAGATCATCTCTATTACTGATGGTATTCATTAGTCTCAGGTGCTCTAGTATGGTAAGAAGTATTGTACCTTCGAGGAATTTTTGTTGGGAATTATTTGTAACTAGAGGCTCATACCAATGATTAGGTTCATAAAGTGATACACACCTGCACTTGTTTTGTAATCCTTGAAATACATATCCACCATTCTTTCTTCCCTTATTGTCCTATGTCAAGTATTCACCTTTAACAACCATCGACCTGATTAGGAAGTGGTTGTTTTCATCATCAGTTATGGATGTATTGAGGGTTTATTTTCCCTCTATACAATGTACAAACCAATAATCCCCATCACATTCACTATCTTTTAGAGAAACCACTACATATACATGCTTTGAAAAATATGAATGTAGGTATGTGATTAACATTTAAGATGAGACAATGGCATTAATGTCCAACTAAAACATGTAAATAATTCAAATATCTTGTAAATCATACCAGGTTGTACAAGATCTAAGACGATTAAAATCTAGAGAAATAGATTATTGGTTTTCTTCCAATGGAGTTTGCCCAATAATTGCATGTTGATCAAGTGGAAGTGGTACATGATACCATGCATCAACCCAATCCAACGATTCACATCCATCCCAGTCACCATCTCTACATGAGGGGGTGCATTAAGCTAATTTTCTAGTCCATACATCAAATACAACATTGTCAAAGCTTTGAATCAAATGAAATACATGAGACATGGTAACACTCTTGCATTCCTGTGTGTGTGAATGATCTACCTCAACCACCTCCTAGAAAATATTTGTACATGTATTTTTCTTGTGAATTATACTCTCATAGTTGAATCCTCTCGCATAGTTGGTTGACCATGGCTAATGGTGTTTAACCATGTTTGTTCATAGTTGACTATGTTGCACCATAGTTGAACATGGAAAACCATGTTTGACCATGGTTGATCATAGTTTCCCATAGTTGACCATGGTTTCCCATAGTTTCCAATAATTGACACAATGCAATGTTAATTGTCACTATGTGACATCAACTGTCATAATGTGGAGTGAATTGTCACAACACGACGTTAATTATCACATAAGGATGTTAAGGATGCTAACAGTCATAATGTGACATTAATTGCTACAATGCTATGTTAATTTTCACAATACAATAATGGTTGTGACAACACAACATTAACTATCACAATGCAAGTTTGGTTGTCAGATGTGACATTACTTGAGACAATGTGACATTAGTTGTCGCAATGTGACCTTAATTGTCACAATGTTATGTTAGTTGTCGCAATGTGATGTTGGACGTTCTCTCAATGTGACATTAATTGTCACAATGAAATGATAATTGACATGTGACATTAATTGTGACAATGTGACATACATTGTCACTATGTGAAATAAATTGTCACAATGGAACATAAATTGTGATAATGCGACATTAATTGTTAGAATGTGACATACATTGTCACAATGTGACCTAAATTGTCACATTGAGGAGTTAACTTCCATAATGCAACATTGTTTATATCATTTTCCATGATTGACTGTAGTTGAACATAGTTGAGCATGTTCAAATATGATTATCCATGGTTGACTATGTTTGACTATGGTTGCCCATGCCTGACTATGGTTGAATATGTTTGATTATGGTTTCCCATGTTTGACAATGGTTTAGACTGTGAAGTCTGAACATGTGAATTGCACCTTTTGGACTATGTGTTCATCTTCCAAAGTTGTGCAAGAGTGTCAACGATCCCAGGAGAGGCATCAATTCCAATGCCAAGTCTGGATGAGTATATTTCAGTATGTCGAGGTTGCTACAATGTCTGTCATGAAGCTTTGACATGAAAGAATAGAAATTGGCAGTCTAATTGTGATGAATCTACTCCCAAGGAAGGTATACGCGAGTATGAGAATGTGGAAGTTATTGTACATATTTTACTGAAACAATGGGAGGGAGTGTCGTCGCTGTCATTAAGCTTGATGGTCAACCATGGTCAACCACACAGTCAACCATAACAAATAATGGTCATCCAAGGTCAACCATAATCAACCAAAGGCAACTAAGATGAATGTCACAATGCAACATAGTCATGTTTAAACATAGTATACCAAAGTCAACTCTAGTCAACCATGGTAATCTGTTTATCAAGTATAGTTAAAATGGCCAATTATAGTCAAACACTATCAACTGTTATTAACCATAAACAACCATGAACAACCAAAGTTAAACAAGTCAACCATTATACCCTTCATCACCCATGGTGACTAGATCAACCATGCACTCCAATCAATCGTACTATCGGGGTCAACCATG
>LPNX010548899.1:212637-321815 GCA_001517045.1 Pseudotsuga menziesii
AAATTATGAAATTTATCAACTATCAAATTGTAAACTATGAAATCTATCAAATTGTAAACTATGAAAATGAAAATCAAATTGCATAACTTTGAAATTATACCTATATCAATGGGATTTGCTTCCTCCATCATAGCTTCATTTGGAATTTCTTCTTCTCTCAAGATTGTTCTTTTTCTCCTCTTCCTTTCTTTATCTTTCTCTCTTTTCTCTTCAATTTTGTTTTGATTTCTTTCATTTCTTCTTGTTCGACGTTGGTTGCTTCCCATTGTGATTGATCAACAATCCAAATTGATACCTGCAAAACAATCTACAATGCTAAATTTGTATTACAAAACAAACATTTTTTCAAAGAAATTAGGCAATTTTGAAGGATAGAGTTAGCTTAGTATGAATTATGTTTATATAGAGTTTCATCAAAAATTCGGGTGGGAAAGATGGTTGGGGTGTCATTAATGTTTGTAGTTGGAGTGTCATTAATGTTTGAATTCACTCCTGAGCTTTTGCTCCAAAGGAGTTTACATGAATAGGACCTCGACCAAGCTAATACCTCGGTTGAGGTCTTAACGAAACCTCGACCGAGGGTTTGTTAAACCCTCGGTCAAGAGATTTACTAACCCTCGGTCGAGGTTTCGTTAAGACCTCGACCGAGGTATTTAAATACCTCGTTCGAGGTTCATACCTCGGTCAAGGGCTTAAGAAAATAGACTTAGCCCACATTCAAACAAATGAAAAAATTTATGTGCCTTGCAGAGGTGTACACCCTGCCATTTCTAACACATAACTGAGCGGAGTTGATACCGATAAATTCACCAATGAATCTTCTATCCATTGAGGTATCATACATGCATTTTGGCATTCATATGAAATTTATTTTTTAATTACTTCTAAAACTTATGCTTAAAAAACCACACAGCAACTTCGAAGTAGCTCAAAGAAAAATCCGCAGAGTTAAAAATACACAGCCAAAAAATTCTTAAAAATGCACACATCACATATCGACGTGTCCTCTTCAAAAGGGTATCTTTGGTTTTTCAATTTTTGAAAAAATAAAAAAAATTACTTTACATGGACAAATATGTGTTTAAAACGATGCTGAAATCGAATGTGGTCACTTTCGAAAAATAATAAATAATTGTATAATGCGAAAAAAAATTAACAAAAAAATATGCACATCACACTGCATTTTATGTAGATCATCCTCATATATATATATATATATTTTTAAATTATTAATGCAATATTGAATTACTCTACGTGGACATGAGCCACTTATTAGCTTCTTCAAATTTTTAAAATCACACAGTTCATTAAATGCAAAAATTCACACATTAAATGACATCGGAATATTTTTAAAAAAATATCACTATGAATCCAACATAATATTCTACAATTTGTTTTTTTACTACAAGTCAAAATTCACATGGCATATATGCGTTTTGAGGGCTTCTATCTAGCACATGAGTAAAAAATCAGGTTTTCATCGCCAAATTTGGCCAAAAGGTGTTACCCATCTTCATGGAATCACCCAATGACCTTATCTGGTTCTAAAAGAATTTGTTAATATGTTTTCATCCTTGATCCATACCTGATTGTATCCGAATCTTACATCTATTTTTGAGAATATGGTTTCCCCTCGAAACTAATGAAAAAGATCGTTAATTCGAGGAAAAGGGTATCGATTATTAATAGTCATTTTTTTAATTGACGATAATCTGTACATAGCCTTAAAGTGCCATTTTTTTTCTTTACAAATAAGACTGGTGCTCCCCAAGGGAAACACTAGGTCGAATGTACTTTTTATAAATTAGTTCTTGTAATTTTGATTTAATTTCAGTAGGCTATACTATATTCATCTAATAGGGAAATTTTGATGTTGGTACCGCCACTGGTACCAAATCGATCATAAAGTCTATATCCCTCTTCAGAAGTAGTCCTGTAATTTCTTCCATAAATATGTCTTTAAAATATTTTGAAATTGGTATATCTTCTATTCTAAGTTGATTATAATTCTCTAGGTCGTCCATTACATAGACTGCAAAAACTTTGCATCCCTCATGTATAGACATTTTCATTTGTAAGGCAGAGATATCTCATATGGTAACCTTTCTGGGAATTCCTTTTACTAATGGTATTACCTTTATCATCTAAACATGTGAAAGTTTTATCATAGAAATTTAACATAACTCTATATTTCTCTAACCAATACAAACCTATCAACAAATCATAATACCCTAAGGTAATATATTTAAGTCAACATATGTATTTAAATCATTCATAATAAATTCACAGTTTTTTACATAACGAGTGACTTTCTGTTTTGTGCTTGTAGCAAGTTGTACCAGCCAATATTTTCAAACTTATATTGTTGTAATTTATATAATTCTACAATTCTAGGTGATACATAACTTAGACTTGCACCTGGATCAATCAATATAGAAATGGGTTTGTNGTCCCAGCCAATATTTTCAAACTTATATTGTTGTAATTTATATAATTCTACAATTCTAGGTGATACATAACTTAGACTTGCACCTGGATCAATCAATATAGAAATGGGTTTGTCTTTTATCATACCTTCGATTTCGACCATTGATGTTTGATGTTTGACGCATTGATTATGGGCATGCTTCTTGCCATATCCCCAAGTGTATTAAATTCTTGAATTGAGTGAACATTATTAAAAAAAAACTTTCTTATGAAAGAATCTTTAAACTAATGTGGCTCACCACATTTCCAACATTTTAGTGGTTCCCTCTGTGCAGTATTTTTATTAAAGGAAGTGGGTGGTTCCCTTTCTTTTGTTGCAGTAATTAGTGGCTTAAATTTTTTATAATTATTTCCCTGATATCCCCAGTAGTTATTCCCATTATTCTTATAAAACTTAGTATTTTTATTTTTTCTGATCAAATTTTTCACGTCTTTTAGTTTTCCAGATAGGTATGTTTTCCCTTTTATTCATATTCTAACCATAATAGAAGTTTGATTTTCTCATTGCCTCTTCTAGAGTCTTGGGATTATCTATTGATGTATTTTTTACTTCAGAATGTATTCACTTATGTATTTCATATATTGTATTTGACCGATCCCTAATGATCCTATCGGGAGAATCATTACTGTAAACAAGTCATGTAAAGTCATAGAGGTTAACCCTCGTTGATCAGGGGGAAAAGTCTCTGCAGTTTTGGGGCACTAGGGTTATTAGACTCTCCTAGAGAAGTCAACCCTGGTGAGTTAATGTCACGTCAAAAACTAGTATAAATAGAGAGTGAGCCTCTCTATGTTAAAACACACACTCACACTCGGTTATAGCGCATGAGTGAGAGAGAGAAGAAGCTGGGATAAGAGAGAGAGAGAGAGAGAGAGAGAACTGTTGTCGGGAGATCATCTTTGTATCTTTGGTTTTACTTTTGGTGCTCATTATACCTCTAAGGCAGTTGCAAGGTTTTCTCCTTTATGGTTTCCCTGAGGAAAATATTTTTGTCCATTGTCTCTTGTGATTGATTGTTGTGTTCATTATTCTCTCAGATAAGATACTAAGATCATATTGCTTAAAAGATAAAAATATAACATGGTATCAAAGCTAACCTAAGAAGAAGACACTATGCAGCTGCGGAAGCTAGGGATTCTTAATTTTTGGTTCTCTCTCCACAATGCATCAGCAAAAGGAGGCTATGCCGAATCTCCATTGAAGGGCACATCTTTCTGTCGAAGCAGAATCTGATTTTGAGCACTTTTAGTTTTTTACCTACCACTGCATTAGGAAATTAGGGATTTTCACTAAAGAGTAATTTTTGAGTGATCCCATGCTAGGATTTCTATCCTCCTCAAAATCGAAGTTTAGAGACAGAAATTGAGGTTTTTGGTTGAGTAGAACTCCGAGAAAGTCAAACCCTAATTTTCCTTGGAACCAAAAAACTAGCATTGTAGAAGATCAGCTCCAGATCTAGTTTTCATCTTCTCAAATTGGTAAGATCTAAATCTTTTGTATTTCCATTTGATTTCAATTAATATGTCTCATCACACCAAGCTTGATGAAAAGCTTTAGGGAGTTGATAAATTTTGAGCCTGGCAGTATAGGATCTCCGTGGTCCTGGAAGAAAATGAGTTCGACGCTTACATCAGTGAAGAGGTTCCTGTTCCAGAGGGAGATGAGGCTAAGTCCTTACACGAAAATAAATTGGTCATGGCTAAGAGAATTATTGTTGATTGAATCAAGGATCACCTCATACCACAGGTGTCCTCCCTAAAGACACCTAAAGCAATGTTTGATTCCCTAACCAAGATATTTGAAGGGAAGAACATAAACCAGAAGATGACTTTGAGGAACCAGTTGAAGAGTGTGAAGATCCAGAATGCAAAGACCATACAGTCATATTTTACAATGGTCTCCTAGATCAAAGAACAACTTGAAGCAGTGGATGAAGAAGTGGAGAATGCAGAAATTGTGATGACCACCTTGAATGGTCTCCCTAGGTCATGGGACTCTTTCATTCAAGGAATTTGTGCTAGAAGAAAACTAGTCACCTTCAATAGGCTATGGGAGGAATGCTCTCAAGAAGAAGCTCGAATAGTAGCTTAAGAAGAAAAGATGGAAAATGAAGATCAAGCTCTCACAGTACACACCAAGAAAAATAGAAGGGGCCATCATCATCCTAAATGTAATCATTTTCATCCTAGAAGAGAACTATATAGTATTAGATGCTACACATGTGATGAGAAAGGACACATCTCTAGATACTATCGTAGAAACAAAAGTGTCTCTCACAAGAATAAGGGAAGTAATAAAAGACACCATGCTCACACTGCAGAGGATGATGAACCTCCCAAGAAGAGAGCCAAATAAGAAAGAGAAGATTCTTCAAGTGATGAAGAATATGTTTGTGTATCTTCCCTTACAGGAATAGTATCACATGGAAGCAATTATTGGCACATAGATAGTGGAGCTTCCAAGAATATGACAGGATTCTAAGAATCCTTTGTGAAACTATCAGAACATAAGTCACCCCACAAAGTGAAACTTGGAGATAACTACCAGTATCCCATAAAAGGTAGTGGTGAATGCTCCTACAAGTTAGACTCTAGAAATTCTATGAATATGAAGGATGTCTTGTTTGTACCAGGACTAAATAATAACCTCCTCTCCATATCTGCATTGGATGCAAAAGGCATGAGGGTTGCATTTGTATATGGCCAAAGGGAAAGACCATAGATGATTGAATTGTGAACGGGGAGCAAGAGGGAGGATTATACAAGCTAAAGGGCCAACCAAAACAAGCCTTGGTCCCTGACTCAGTAGAGCCAAATGAACTTTGGCACAAAAGGATTGCACATGTGCACTATAGAGCACTACCACTTGCAAGAAAAGTTGTTGAAGGTCTTCCAGAAATTTAGGCAAAACATGATGGTGTCTGCAAAGGATGTGCGAAAGGAAAGAACACAAAGAAGACATTTCCAAGTAGCGAGGGCAAGGCAAAAGGAATCTTGGAAATCATCCACTCCAATGTATGTGGCCCGATGTCATCCAGTTCATTGAGTGGGTATGTATACTATGTTTCTTTCATTGATGATATTTCTAGGAAGACATGGATATACTTATTGAAAAACAAAGATGAAGTATTCAACAAGTTCAAAGAGTTCAAAGCTTTGATCGAAAACCACACAGAAAAGAAAATCAAGACCTTTTGATTAGACAATGGCAGATAATTGACATCAAATGAATTCAAAGAATTATGGAGAGATTTGGGGATTAAGAGGGATTTGACCACTCCATATAATCCACAACAGAATGGGGTTGTAGAAAGAAAGAATAGAACAATTATGGAAGTTGTAAGGGAAATGCATCATGATCAAGATCTTTCCCATGCATCTATGGGCAAAAGCTGCTACAACAACTGTGTATGTATAGAACCGTACTCCACATAGAGTTCTCAAGAACAAAACACCTGTAGAAGTATTCTCCGGAAAGAAACCAGAAGTCAATCATCTCAAAATATTTAGTTGTCCAATGTACATACACATTCCGAAAGAAAAGAGGACAAAGTTAGATCCTTCAGAGAAGAAGGGTATATTTGTTGGATATAGTGAAAGCTCGAAGGCTTACAAAATATAATTCCTAGGATTCAAGAAGATTGACATCAGCAGGGACTTAAAATTTGACGAAGACTTAGCTTACAACAAATTTGGAAAGAGACCTGCTGAAGAACCTGAAGAAACAAAAGTACCCAGAATTCAAGATACAACTATGAACAATGCAACTCAAGAAGATGATCGAGAAATAGAATAACCCCAACAACCTATAGATCCACCCTAGGAGAAGAATCCTCACAAGAGGAAGCCTGCATGGGTACAAGAGGCTATCCAAGGTGCAGAAAGATATGGGGCTCCAAAAGAAATGCACAGAGAGAGGAAGAGAACTAGGTCCTACTCCAGATATGTAGCCCTATTATGTGACATCATTGATAAAGAACCTTCCAACTATGAAGAAGTCACAGAGAAGAAAGAATGGAAGGATGCTATGATCAAGGAGTACTAGTCGATCATGAAGAATGATGTCTGGGATGTTGTCCCTAGACCAGAGGGGAATTCTATTGTAACTTCCATGTGGATCTACAAGTTCAAGCATGCTGCAGATGGTAGCATAGAGAAATATAAAGCAAGATTTGTGGCTCGTGGTTTCTCCTAGAAAGAAGGAATAGATTATGAAGAGACTTTTGCACTTGTAGCCAGATACACTTCCATTAGATCAGTACTTGCTTTGGCTGTAGTAATGAAATGGAAGATACACTAGATGGATGTCAAGACTACCTTCTTGAATGGTGTAGTAGAAGAGAAACTATTTGTGGAGCAACCACTCGGTTTTGAGACACATGCCAGGGAGACTCATGCATGCAAATTGAAGAAATCCCTGTATGGTTTGAAATAGGCACCCAGGACATGGTACGTCATAGTTGACAACTTCTTGACTAGTTTGGGCTTTACCAAGAGTAAAGCGGATTCCAACCTTTACTACAAGGTTGAGGAAGGGAACCCGGTGATACTCTTACTATATGTAGATGACTTGTTTGTAACAAGTGAGGATGGGTTGATTGCTGACACAAAGAGGAAGCTTTTTGCCGAGTTCGAGATGAAAGACTTGGGTATGATGCATTACTTTCTAAGCATGGAGGCGTGGCTAAATGTAGATGGAATATCCCTAGGACAAGAGAAGTATGCAGTAGAGATCCTGAAGAGGTTTGGGATGATAAACTGCAAGGCCATGACCACACCTATGGCATCAAACCTGAAGATATTGAGTGATGCTTCATCAGAATCGATTGATGCTATGATGTATCATCAGATGATTGGGTCCTTGATGTACCTGACGAATACGAGACCAAACATTTTCTTTGCTGTGAACACATAGAGCCAGTTCTTGACAGATCTTAGACATGTTCACCTGATTTCACAGCAAATCATATTTTGAGGTACCTGAAGGGTACAGTTGATTATGGGCTCAAGTATGAGGAGAATCAAAAGATTAACCTAGAGGGTTATGTGGATTCAGATTGTGTAGGAAGTGCCATTGATAGGAAGAGCACTTCGGGGTGCTGCTTCAGTATGGGATCAGGTGTGATCTCCTAGTTTAGAAGGAAGCAGTCCTCTGTGGCACTGAGTATAGCCGAACCAGAGTATGCTGCATCTTGTTCATCTAATTGTGAGGCAGTATGGATGAGAAAACTATTGTCTTATTTGTTTGATCTCCAATTGGATGCTACTTGTATACATTGCGACAACTAGAGTTGTGTGAAGTTGTTGTAGAAACCAGTTTTCCATGACAAGTCAAAGCATATAGAGATCAAATATCACTATATCAGGGATATGGTGCAGAGAGCAGTAGTGAAGATCCAGTATGTTGCGACAAACAAACAGACAATTGATGTGTTGAAAAATCCATTATCCAGAGTGAAGTTTTGAGTACTTCAGGGAGAATCTTGGTGTTCTCTAGATCGAGGTTCCTTCCAAGGGGAAGTGATGAGTCATTGTGCCTTTTTGACATGGTGGTAGGATTCGTTCATCCCATGGTCAAATGTAAGTGTTGTGCCTTTCTGACATGGTGTTAGGATTGGTTCCTCCCATGGTTAGATGTAAGTGATGTGCCCTTCTAACATGGCAACAAGATTGGTTCCTCCTATGGTCAGATATAAGTGTTGATGATACATCTAGTATGAAAAAGGATTGGCTCTGTGATGATACGTCCAATATGAAAAAGGACTGGCTCTGTGATGATACATCCAGTATGAAAAAGGACTGGTTTTGTGATGATACATCCAGTATGAAAAAGGACTGGCGCTATGATGATACATCCAGTATGAGAAAGGACTGGACCTATGATGCTACATCTAGTATGAAAAAGGAATGGCTCTATGAAGCTACACCCAACATGAAAAAGGGTTGGCTCTGTAGAGGACTACACCCAGTATGAAAAAGGCCTAGCTCTATAGAGTTACATCCAACATGAAAAAGGGTTAGCTATATTTATGAAGAAATACATGGATGCTAGGCCTACAACCAACATGAAAAAGGGCTAGCTCTGTAGAACTTCCTGTGATAAGTAGAATTGAGAGATAGCACCATTTGTTTGAGATAGTGAAAGTAGTAATGATCTAGCTTTGATGATGATTCAGTGATGATCCAGCTTTGATGATGATCCAGTGATGATCTAGACTTGATGATGATCTAGTGATGATCCCGTGACGAAGACTTTTGTTGATGAATTGTGTCAAGAGAATACCTTCCTAGTTAAGAGGGAGTGTTGATGTATTTGTAACTTCGGAATGTATCCACTTATGTATTTCATATATTGTATTGGATCGGTCTGCGATGATCCTATCGAGAGAATCATTAATGTAAGCAAGTCATGTAAAGTCATAGAGGTTAACCCTCCTTATTGATAGGGGGCAAAGTTCCCAGAGTTTTGGGGCACCAGGGTTATTAGACTCTCCTAGAGAAGTCATCCTTGGTGAGTCAATGTCAAGTTAGAAACTAGTATAAATAGAGAGTGATCCTCTCTATTTTAGAACACACACTCACACTCAGTTGTAGCACATGAGTGAGAGAGAGAAGAAGCTAGGATAAGAGAGAGAGAGAGAAACAACTATTGTCGGAAGATCATCTTTGTATCTTTGGTTTTACTTTTGGTGCTCATTCTATTTCTGGGGAAGTTTCTGGGTTTTCTCCTTTATGGTTTCCCTGAGGAAAATATTTGTGTCCATTCCTTTGTGATTGATTTTTTTGTTTGTTATTCTATCAGATAAGATCCTAAGATCATATTGCTTAAAAGATAAAAGTCTAACATTATCTTACACAATACTCTCTTTGAACATAAGAGGTAAACAATTGAGAAAGTGTTGTATTTTTGTTTTTTTGTATGATATAAGGCACATAATGAAGTAAACATAATAATTTAATGCAGAGTTTTTTCATAGACATGGAACCTAATCTTAACTCGTAAATTCTTTAGCTTTTTCTTTGTAATACTGTTCTGAGAGATATTTTCATTTAAAATGTTTCTGGAAGGTTTTCCATGTTACATAACGTTCTTTTATCCCTTTTACTTTCTTTATGTCTTTCCACTAGTGTAACACCCCAGTTTTGGCCCCATTTTCATTAATGTATGTGATGTATATATTGTAATGAATTATAGTGTGGAGCTGAAGGCAAAAGCCCCACCATCGATTCGGTTGTGTTATGTTTCAATAATTGGAACTATTACCGATGGTACATCGGGATATGCGGCATACTTATTAAATTGTGGCATCATGTGAATGTGCATCTTAATTAATTGAACCCAGCCAACTATGTTTGCTGCAACTAAATTGAGAAGGGGCATGATTCCAAAGGATAAGGAGGGGGAATGCTGAACATTGGGCCATGGGGGGGGGGAAGCCATGTGTCACCACTCTCTTCACTCACCTTCCCTTGTCTCATTCAACCACCATCCTTAACTATTCTGTTGTTGGTTGGAGCATCTATTCATTGACAGAGAGACCACTACACCATGTTGCCATTGTCACCATGCCTGCTCTCACTCTCCACGATGTTCCTTTTGGTAGCGGATGGTTTGTCCACTATGGGGATGGAGAGTCTGTTAAAAGGGGCCACAATTCATTGCTTGGGGGTTTGGTTCTCCTCTTTCTCATGGATTGTTGGCCTGTGAATAGGTTCGTTCTCCTCTGCCTGATGGATTGCTAGCTTTCGACTAGTTTTTCCTTTCTCACCAATTGTTAGTCTGCGGTTGGACCATCCTCAGGTTCACGTAGAAATTTGTGTCTTTTACCACCTTTGGAAGACTGCGTAATGATCTGTTATTCCATCGTGGAATCATGGTTGTGATTTCATTCATAGTTCTATGCTTTGGCTGTGTCCTTTTTTCCATCACGCAGAGTTTGGGAGTTTGTCCTTTTTCCCCATTTTCTAGTATGTGTAAGTTCCCAGCGACTGCAGTGGGAATTGTGTGCTATGGGCTCAGGGTTGCTCATGGGAGATTATTTTCCATGATTGTTGGACTGTGTTTTTCCCCTGTTAAAGCTTGAATAGCTATTTGGTTGCATGCATGCAGTGGTTTTGTCCTTGGACTACATTGGAGTGGTAAATGAGGGCTTGGGGTGCTTGATAAACCTAGTGGGTTAAGAACCACATAAGCAAAGCTACTGAGCTGGATTTATTCTCCATAAGCCCTTAATAGCACTGGAATGGATATTAGGGTCTGAGGGACTGCGTTGTAGAGAAATGACTGGTTTCCTTGTGTTGGGTGTGTGTGGGTGTCCAATAAGTCAAACTAGTTTTGGTGTGGGTGTCCTTAGCTATTTAATGAGCTCACCAGCTTAGCAGCTAGCCTTCCCCAGCTCCTGGATGGCTTGATAAAACCAACTGTGTTTGCTTGGCTGATCTGTTGTTCACCTAATAAACACAACTGTGTTGGCTTGGCTGAACTGTGCCTCCATGTGGTGTTGTTTCCCTTGGCTATGTGTCAGCCTACTAGTTCCTTACTCCTTGGGAAATCATGCCTGGTTCGGGGGTGGCAGCGTTGCTGATAGATTAAAAAGCACACGGACCATGGTTGGACGAAACGTTACAACGACGTAGCTGGTTGCGGAACAAGCTCTTGTTAAAGATAAGTATCTTCTTGTGATTGAAATCCTTGCAATTGTGTTCGTTTTATAAATCAATATGAACATGTTAAATGCTGTGAATGAATGAATGTGATTTTGTTGTTTGATAGTAATTATACATCTGAGTATGTTAAGTCAATGCATTTTATGTTTTCTTGTTTGTGAGGCTAGATGCCCGTATGTTTGGTGTGTAGTACTATCCTCTTGCCCGGTCGAAGGGTCCGGGACGTTACAGTATGGTATCAGAGCCAAGTTGCAGCATGGGCCTAAGTGGGCCATGAAAGATCAATTAACAGAGGTACGTTTGCCTATTGCCAGAAGGAACTAGGAGAAATGGGTGATGATAGAAAATTCTCAAAAATTTTCTAAGTGCCAGAATTTTCGACCCATCGGAGAACTTAGTACGAAGTTCCTCTGATACAGCGGAACTCATAGTTTGAAGCTCATCGGACACCGTGGAAGTGTTAGTCTGAAGATTACCCACAGCTAGAGAAATTTTGAAAATTTGATGAAATAACGAAATTGTCAACGATCGATGACGATTAGTTGATCGCGCCCCCAATTCTTAGCTGATTCGGCACTGCCATTGCGGACGACTAGAGGACTATCCTTCTGACATATAGATCCTTTGACTGCCGATGCCACGGAGGAAAGACATTCTGGTAGCTGACGCAGTGGAAAATGTTTTAAAATTTCTCTAACTAACAAAATCATTAGCCATCGAAAGATGTTAGTGGTTCGTCCGCCTGCCGTTGCGGAAGCCTAGAGAACTAATCTTCCGACGAGGAAATGTTCTAACTACCAATGCCAATGTGCTTCAGTTTTCCAATCGGAAGGGAACAATTGATTTGATCGGCAATGGTAGGAGATGGTCGAGCCGATGAAGCGGCAGAAGACAAGGCAAAAAGTTCCCAAATTTTTTTCTAAGGAATGAAATCATCGACGATTGGAAAAGAATACTTGTTGACATCGCCAATGAATAGTCGAAGTAAGAGCCGATCGGAAAAGGATCAAAGTAGATGAACCGTCGTTGCGGCTACTGAGTCAACTATTTAGCCAATGCATTAGTCCTTCCACTCGCCAACGTCGAGGTGTTAGTGAATAGTAGTTCCGGGTTCCGATACATAACTACGGTGGTGACAAATAGTTGGTTGGATCGGCAATGTATAGGTGAATATAGAGCTGATACACCGATAGATAGCTAAACATGATTGACGAAGAATAAAAGATGGTTGAGCCGACGAAGTGGTGGGAAAGAAGACTAAAGGGAAAATTGTGAAAATTTTTCTAAGTCATAGACTCATCAGCCATCGGCGATGAATAGTTGTTCACATCAACGATGATTAGAGGATTCAGTTGCCGATGAGCTATGTCGGATAAAATCAATTAATCGAACATCCACCATTGTGGCTCACTAGTAGACTATTCCTCCGATGGACAGTTTCCCTGATCGTCGATAGGTCAATGAATGTGGAAGACATAGAGAGATCAAGGGCCACCATTGTAGAAGCTGAAAGGACTAACAGCCTGATGCCCAATACATCTGATCGCTGATGCAGTGGATTAGTGGGTTCCCCGACAATAAAGTCTGGACCGCTAGATAGTTATGAACCTGATACAGTGGAGGAAGTTAGAACAATGGATCACCGATAAAATTCGGAATAGTAGACCACTGCAGGCCCGATACAGTGGAAGCAAATAGATAAACAACCCGCCGATACAGTGGAGTAAATTAGAGGTTTCAATCGCCGAAACATTGAAATATTAGTCGGGATGAGACTTGATCCTATACAAGGAAATATGGGTTTCAGTGGATTTTTCAAGCAGTTTTCAACTTTTTTTTGGATTTTCAGCATAATGTCGGTAGATTACAGGGTTGAAAAGGAAGATAGAGAAAATTTTGTGTCTTAACATAATTGTTGTTTTATAAATTTCCAGAAGAAGATGGTAAGTAGTTTTGATTTATATTAATGAGATGCATCTAACAGTTTGCTACTAACACATTTGCAGAATTATAGACCATTTCCAAGAGTAGTATTCCAAGAAGAACAGTATGGTAAAGAAAAAGGTGGTTCAATCATGAGCACCCATGATGGATATGATGCTCAGAATTCTTACGAGCATGCGGGGGATGCCATGGGAGAAAATGTCCGTAATGGGAATGAAGACATAGAGTCTAATGGAAGGATATTCCGAGAGACACCACCAGAGGTTGTAGCCACCATGAGAAGCTTGGTTAAAGCATAGGAAGAGAAACATCAGTTGAATGCTGCCATGTTGCATATTTTGACAAACTTGTAGAAATATATAGATTCTAGGCGAGGTATATCAAGACCAGAAGGAAGTAAGAGCAACACTAGGAGAAGGAGAAGGGCTTCTAGTGGATCATCTGATTCTGAAGAATCCAGTGGAGATACAAGTTCATCTTTTCATAAAAGAAGAAGAAAAATGCACCATAGGGATCATGCTAAAGATGAATTTAGGAAAGCTAAACCTCCTACATTTGATGGTGAGATAAAGGCTGGACAAGAGGATGAAGCTTGGCTTCTTGGGATAAAGAAGTAATTTCAAATGCAGGATTATTCAGGAAGCATGAAGGCAAGAGTTTCCATATTCAATCTGAATGGAAGGGCATCCATTTGGTGGGAACACTTCAAGCAAGTAAAGAATATCAGTGAAAGGAAGCTAAAGTGGAAACAGTTCAAGAAGCATTTTAGGCAGAAATACCTCTCTGACAGGTATTATGATGACAAGATCAAGGAGTTCCATGAGCTGAGATTGGGACAACAGACCATGGATGAATATGCAAATAAGTTCTTGGAATTATTGAGGTATGTCCGATACATCAGAGATGAACAAGTCAAGGTCCAGCAGTTTCTGAGTGGATTGCCTCTGTCTTACAAAGATAGAATTGAGTTTTATGAACCTAGAACTCTTGAAGAAGCAATAAGGAAGGCTAAGTATTGCTATGAGCAAAGCAAAGGTAAACCTGATTACCATAAGGCATGGAAGGACAAAAAGAATGAGAAGTTTGACCAAAGAAATAAAGGTTTCAAACCTTCTAGATTCAAGAATTGGCAAAAGTAGCCATCCCAAGCTGCGAGTGATCCAGTTGGAGTGTCAGGAGAAAATCCTAAGGAGCCACAATAGGATAGAAGGCCACTCAAATGTTGGAAATGTCAAGGACCCCACTTATGCAGGTATTGTCCACTTGAGAATGAAAGTGAAAGGCCAGCTTATAACATTCAGGGAGCAGAAATAGTGGGTCAGGTAGCCAGAGCAGTCCCTAGAATTTATGCAGCACTAGAGGACCGCCAAGCAGATCACCAGTCAAATATGGTTGAAGTTGTAGGTAATATTGTTGAACAATCTGTTTTTGTTTTGATTGACCTTGGTTCTACTCACACTTACATTAATCCTAGAGTAGCAGAGATGTGTGGTTTTAAGAAGGCCAAGCATACAAAATCTTGGTTAGTTCACCTAGCCACTGGGATTAAGAGAAAGTTCAGTTAAGTAGTTGAGAAATGCCCATTGGTTATGAATGGATTGATCACTTATTTAGATCTGAATGTTTTACCGCTTGTTTCCTATGATGTTCTCATTGGAATGGATTGGTTAGAAGCTCACAGAGTGAAGCTTGACTGTTATAAAAAGACTTTTGAATGCATGGATGAAGAAGGAAACCCAGTAGTTGTGAAAGGTATTCCGAAGGTAATTTCAGTAAGATAGGTTTCAACAATGCAGTTGAAGAAGTTATGTAGGAAAGGTTGCCAGTTTCATGCAGATCATATTTTGGAACCAACAGGAGATTAAATTCCTATGTTGGAGGACTATCAGGTTCTACAAGAATTCAAGGATGTATTTCCTGATGAGATTCCAGAGCTTCCTCCAAAGCAGGACATTGATTTCACCATTGAACTTGTGTCAGGAGCAGCACCCATGTCCAAGCCACCCTAGAAGATGAGTACACTGGAGATGTTAGAGTTGAAGATGCAACTGCAAGAGTTGTTGGAAAATAAGTATATTCGATCGAGTGTGTCTCCTTGGGGAGCACCGGTCCTGTTCATAAAGAAGAAATATGGTACACTCAGGTTATGTATTGATTACAGACAGTTGAACAAGGTTACGGTGAAAAAAATACCCTTTGCTTAGAATTGATGACCTCTTTGATCAAATGAGAGGAGCAAAGGTGTTTTCCAAGATTGACTTGAGGTCTAGTTACCATCAGGTGAGAATCAAGGATGAAGACATTCATAGGACATCCTTCAGGATGAGTTTTGGACATTATGAGTTTGTAGTGGTACCATTTGGTCTCACCAATGCACCAGCTACATTTATGTGCCTTATGAACAATGTCTTCAGTAAGTATTTGGACAAGTTTGTTCTTGTTTTCCTTGATGACATTCTTGTTTATTCTAAGAATGAGGAAGAACATGAAGAGCATTTGAGATTGACATTGCAATTGCTCAGGGAGCATCATCTGTATGCAAAAGTGAGAAAGTGTGACTTCTATAGAGATAGAATTCAATATTTGGGTCACATTATCTCGGAAGAGGGTATATCAGTGGACCCTAAGAAGATTGAAGCCATTATGAATTGGCCTACTCCAAAAAATGTGACGGATGTAAGATCTTTTATGGGACTTGCAGGATACTACAGGAGATTTATTGAAGGATTTTCCAAAGTTGCACATGCCATCACTTCTTTGCAAAAGAAGGGGGTAAAGTTTGAATGGACTTTGAAGTGTGAAGAAAGCTTCCAGCAGTTGAAGAACCTTCTCACCAATGCACCGGTATTGAAAGTTGCAGACCCGGAGAAATATTTTTTGGTATGTAGCGATGCATGTGGACAAGGGCTTGTAGGAGTCCTTATGCAGGATAACCACGTGATATGTTATGAGTCAAGAAAGATGAAGGAGCATGAGAAGAACTATGCCACTCATGATATCGAGCTTGCAGCCATAGTACATGCTCTCAAGATGTGGAGGCATTACTTGATGGGTAGAAGATTTGAACTCATAATAGATCACTGTGGACTGAAGTATTTGTTTGATCAGCCTACTCTAAATGCTAGGCAAGCAAGATGGCTGGAGTTTTTATGTGAGTTTGATTTTGAAATCAAGCACATTAAAGGGAAAGAGAATAAGGTAGCTAATGCACTCAGCAGGAAGGTACAGGAAATGCATGTGGCATCTCTTAGTATTTGCCAATCAGATTTGAGGCAGCAGATCGTTAATCATGTTGTTGGAGATGAATTGTATGAGTGGATAAAAGACAAATTGCAGGAGCAAAGTCTTGAGAAAAGGTATGAGGGATATACATTGGAAGAAGATGGACTTCTTACTTATAAAGGTAGAATTTATATTTCGAATGTAGCAGATTTGAGGAAATTTGTTATGGATGAAATCCATCAAGCTCCGTATTCTAGTCACCCAGGATATCAGAAGACAATTGCTATAGCTAGAAAGTAGTACTTTTGTCCAGGAATGAAAAAGGACATGGCTGAATACATTTCAAGGTGCATGCAATGTCAACAGGTAAAGGTTGAGCATCAATATCCTGCAGGTTTATTGGAGCCTTTGCCAGTTCCGGAATGGAAATGGGAAGTTATTTCCATGGATTTTATTATAGGATTGCCGATGACTTGGAGACAACATGATTCCATCATGGTTGTAGTAGACAAGTTGACAAAGGCAACACATTTTATATCGGTTAAGTCTATGCATAAGACTGATGACATTGCTAATATCTTCATGAAGGAGATTTTAAAATTGCATGGATAGCCGAAGGCAATAATTTTCGACAGATATGTCAAGTTCACTTCCAATTTTTGGAAGGGATTGTTTACAGATTTGGGTACAAAGCTAAACTTTAGCACTGCCTACCATCCTCAGACAGATGGACAGACAGAAAGAGTTAATCAGATGCTTGAATATATGCTTTGCATGTATGTGATGGACAAACCAACCAAGTGGGAAGATTACTTACACTTGGTAGAGTCTGCTTATAACAATGGACAACAGGCATCCTTGGGGATGAGTCTATATGAAGCTTTGCATGGAAGAAGGTGTAGAACACCAGTGACTTGGGATAATCCAGTGAACAGGGTTGTGCTTGGACCAGAATTGCTCAAGGAAATGGAGCAAGTGGTTGTAAAGATCAGACAGAATCTGAAAGCAGGACAGGACAGATAGAAAATCTATGCAAATAAGCATAGGATGAACAAAGAGTTCAGTGTTGGGGATCATGTCTACCTCAAAGTGAGGGCAAAGAGAAGTTCCTTGAATCTTGGGAGTTGTGCCAAGCTGTTGCCAAGATATTGTGGGCTGTTTGAAGTGCTTGAAAGAATAAGGCATGTTGCATATAGACTTGCATTGCCTACTAGTACTAGAGCTCATAATGTTTTTCATGTTTCTTTGCTTAAGAAATATGTACATGTTCCTAACCATGTGATAAATTGGGATGTTATTCAGGTGGAACCCGAGGGAGAGTTCCAATTCGAGCCAATGTGTATCCTTGACAGGAAGGTCACAATGCTCTGGAACCGAGCCATAGGGTAGGTAAGGGTGCAATGGGAGCACTACGGACCTGAAGAGGCTACGTGGGAGCCAGAGGATGCCATGCAATTGGCACATCCATTTTTGTTTAATTCTGTGGAACATTGAGGCGATACCAGTGTAACATTTTGTTCAATTTTGTAAAGCACTAAGGACATTGCTATTGAAGGAGGAGGGGAATGTAACACCCCAGGTTTGACCCCATTTGCATTAATGTATGTGATGTATATATTGTAATGAATCATGGTGTGGAGCTGAAGGAAAAATACCCACCATCAATTCAGTTGTGTTATGTTTCAGTGATTGGAACTATTACCAATGGTACATTAGGATATGTAACATACTTATTAAATTGTGGCATCATGTAAATGTGCATCTTAATTAATTGAACCCAACCATCTATGTTCGCTGCAACTAAATTGAGAAGGGGCATGATTCCAAAGGATAAGGAGGGGGAATGCTAAACATTGAGACAAGGGGGAAAAGCCATGTGTCACCCCTCTCTTCACTCACCTTCCCTTGTCTCATTAAAATACCATCCTTAACTATTCATTTGTTGGTTGCAACATCTATTCGCTGACAGAGAGACCACTACGCCACGTTGCCATTCTCCCCACTCCTACTCTCACTCTCCACGATGTGCCTTTTGGTAGAGGATGGTCTGTCCACTATGGGGATGGAGAGTCTGTTAAAAGGGGCCGTGACTCATTGCTTGGGGGTTTGGTTATACTCTTTCTCACAAATTGTTGGCCTACGAATAGGTTTGTTCTCCTCTGCCTGACAGATTGCTAGCTTGCGGCTGGTTTTTCCTTTCTCACTGATTGTTAGTTTGTGGTTGGGATCATCCTCAGGCTCACATAGGGAGTTGTGTCTTTTACCACCGTTGGCAGACTATGTAATGATCTGTTATTCCATTGTGGAATCATGGTCATGATTTCATTCACAGTTCTATGCTTTGGCTGTGTACTTTTTTCCATCATACACAGTTTGGGAGTTTGTCCTTTTTCCCCATTTTCTGGTCTATGTAAGTTCCCAGGGACTGCAGTGGGAATTGTGTGTTGTGGGCTCAAGGTTGCTCGTGGGCGATTATTTTCCATGATTTTTGGACTTTGTTTTTCCCTTATTAAAACTTGAATAGTTGTTTGGATGCATGCATGGAGTGGTTTTGTCCTCAGACTGGATTGGAGTGATGAATGAGGGCCTGGGGTGCTTGATAAACCTGGTGGGTTGAGAACCACACAAACAGAGCTACTAAGCTAGATTTCTTCTCCATAAGCCCTAAATAGCACTGGAAGGGAGATCAGGGTCTGAGGGATTGTGTTGTAGAGAAAGGACCGATTTCCTTGTGTTGGGTGTGTGTGGGTGTCCAAGAAGTTAGACTAGTTTTGGTGTGGGTGTCCTTAGCTCTTCAATGAGCTCACCAGCTTAGCAACTAGCCTTTCCTAGCTCCTGGATGGCCTGATAAGCCCAAATGTGTTGGCTTGGATGATCCGTTGTTCGCCTGATAAACCCAACTGTGTTGTCTTGGCTGAACTGTGCATCCGTGTGGTGTTGTTTCCCTTGGTTATGTGTCAGCCTGCTAGGTCCTTACTCCTTGGGAAATCATGCCCGACTCGGTGGTGGTGGCATTGCTGAGAGATTAAAGAGCACGTGGCCTATGGTTGGGTGGAATGTTGCAGCGATGTAGCTAGTTGCGGGACAAGCTCCTGTTAAAGATAAGTATCTTCTTGTGATTGAAATCCTTGCAATTGTGCTCGTTTTATAAATCAATATGAACATGTTAAACACTGTGAATAAATGAATGTGCTTTTGTTGTTTGATAGTAATTATACATCTGATTATGTTAAGTTCAATGCATTTTATGTTTTCTTGTTCATGGGGCTAGATGCCCATATGTTTAGTGTGTAGTAGCATCCTCTTGCCTAGTCGAAGGGTCTGGGACGTTACAACTAGAAATTTTATTTTCTTGCTAAGTTATAAATGGTGATTTTTACTTTGAATTCATATGAATAGTTACAAATATGGAAATATTTCTTTATTCCAAATAACCAAGATCCCGCTTCTTCTCCCTTCTCGATCTCCCCGTTAAACATAGGAGGTTTGATTTTTGTGAGTTCACCCAATATTTCTTCATATGGTTTGTATTTCTTCTTATTTTGGTTACCATCACTACTTTCACTAGAATATTTATGTTTTCGGTATTATGTTTTGTTGATTCTTCACTTGAAGATTCGGTATCATGTTTGGAAAACTCTAGTTTCCTTCCCTTATGTTTGTAAGGTGTAATTTCTTTCCATGTTAATTTCTAGTTCTTTCTTTTTCTCTTTTTCATTACTGTGTAGTTTACATAACATAATGTTATTTAGCTCTTTTTTTTCTTTTAGGATACGTTCATTATCTTCTTTAACACGTTTTAGTTCTGCCCTTAATTCCTTACATGTTTTTTGTAATTCAGACGGGTTATCATTCCTACCTTCATTTAGGTTTACCCATATTTCACCATCCCTTATGTTACCTTCTTCATTGTTTACTGGATTCCTAGGATGTGATTCCACTTCAGTAGACATTCCAACATCTGCAATAATTTCTTGCAAAAAACAAGGTTATTCTTCTATTCATGATCGTAAGAGCGTCAAACCACAATAAGATAAAGTTAGTTTTATGTTTTATCAGTGTCAGTGTTTGGATTGTTCAAGCTAAGTGTTGTACCCATGCTCTGATACCATTCGGTCACAAACCTATAAAATCCATAAATAAATAAAAAATATGCTTCTCTATTATTTATTATTTTGTCATAACATGGAAATGTTGATCACAAAGTCCTATAATTGTCATCACATGTATTTATGCATGTAGTTTTAACTTGCAAAGATTCTATGTTTGATGGAAAAGTTATGCCACTTGTAGCTTTGTCTTCTGGTGATGATGACCATATAACAAATTTTTCAAGGTGATGTTTTCAGTGCTTTATGTTTATTTTAAAGTAGATTGGGTGGTTGGGATAAATGAGTGTTACCTTCCCCACCTAAGTTCAAGTAAAATGGTATATGGAGGCTGCGCTCCGACATGGAATTGAATACCAAACTAAGTGGCAGAACCAAGAAGCCAGCACATCAAACCTAACAATCCTGTCACCAGCCTTCCCAGGACGGGTCGAATGGCAATACTGTGCTGAGGATGTTGGTTGTCACGAAGCTCACACCCGGATTCTTCCGAAGTCCACAAACACAGCGAGGCTTAAAATCCAACAATTGGGAAGCAATCAATTTGGTGGCGGTAGCGTTTTAATTGCCTTAAATTCCTGTACTAAGGCCAGTATCGGAAATCGAGCTCCACTCGGACAAGATTTTCGTTAGATTTGGTGCCTTCAATGTACCATCCTACCCGATTTGATTGATGGCGTGTATAAGAAGATGCCTGAGTTAGGGAAAATTGCATTCTGCATTTCTTCAAGATTTCCGAGTGAACCCATGACAACAAAATGAGAGATTGACAATTTGGTCAGAGAATTCGAGCAAGAGGGTCTGATAAGCTGCTCTAATCGGCCGCCTACCCTTGCTCCCTGTGAAGAAGCTTCCCCAGCACCACCACGGCCGATGCAGACATAGTCTGCTCAGAAAAAGATCAGAACCGAAGTTCGCTCCAAGCGAAACCAAGACCGGTCGAGGCAAATAGGGCAAACACCAGCCGATCATCCTATGGATCCCACCGGTTCAGCACAGGTTCTAGCTGGGGGTAGGGAGAATATTGCACCACCACGGCCACCATATCTACAACCTGTTCGCCCAGGTGCCACGTTACCCCATCAAACAAAGCAGTTCACGTTAACCACACCCTCGCTACCACAAGGAGTTCAGCTGATCGGAAGGATGACAGGGAAGATCGATCGGCTGAAGTACAGTGATCATGACACAAATGACCATGGCAAGTTTCCACAGTTTGAACCAGCAGAATACTTGTAGCGCGTCAAGTACCCAGATCATAAGGTCACACTACTGGAAGTGCAAACATGGGCTGCAGGCCTGGACAAAGCTGGCCTACTCAAGATGCTTGATATTCCCCATTTCGGTCACAGCATACATGTGACTGTAGTGAACAAACATTTGCTAGAGTTAGTGCATGACGGATATTTATGGATAGGGGACCAACAAATTCCTATTGACTCCGCGCTCATCCATAAGATCACAGGTTTACCAATGGCAGGACCTGATCCGAGAACTGAATTTCTGTCCAAACATGACGATACAAAGCTCGCGCAAACTATAAAAGAGCGGTTTGGTCTGATAAAGGGGAAACAAGGATATCACACTTCTGCAATCCAGGAATAGCCCATTCGCTTTGCAGCTGAAATCTTAGCCTGCAAACTCATACGGAAATGCAGGCCAACTGAAGTACCTGCTCCGGTTATCCGGATTGCTATGAACTGCGCTGAGGGGTATACTTATAATTGGGCCACATATCTTGCAAAGGAGTTCCTGGAGGATGCCCGCGATGCATAGGAAAAAGGTAGACCTTTTCATTATTCCTGGCTGTTAATACTTATTGCATTAGTTGGGTGGAAAGAACCCACTGAAGCCCAGTTTGTAGAGTTAAACCCAGGCATGCCAGGGGCAGCGAGGTACGCCTCCCTATGGATATCCTCAGATAAGGTATCTCAGTAGATGACGAACACTGTTTTCATCTTTTATGTGATGAGTATCCACTATGAGATTGTGCAAACACCACGGCTTACCAATGAGGTGTTCTCTAAATACGAGGGCGCCACGCACTTCAGTGCCGATATGCATCATGTTTTCATTCAAGCCCGTGCAGATCCACAACGGTAATGCTTTAAATTACCATATGTAGTCACCGAACCAGATATCAGGGCTATAATTCAGCACTAGCCAACTGACTGGCTGAAAGATATAGGAAAAAAACCCTCTATTCCAGTTCCTCCAGCTACCAATATTGGCGCAGGTACCAGTCAGGTGCAGCAGCAAAGCCCATTGGAAGATAGCGAAGACCTAAGTGATTTGCAGATGGATGTTGACGGCCAGGGTGGAGATGGCAGACAGGACAAACATGATGAGGAGTTGATCAAGACCATATCAGATCCCAACCTAGCAATGAAGCGCAAGTCACCAGAAGTGGCAGAGGTAACCAAGCCACAGTCCCGCAAAAAGTCAAAAGCATCGAAGGACAAATATATTGAAGAAGAAACCACGATAACGCTGGATACGCTGAAGCAAGCTCTAGAACAGTCCACGGGAACGCTTACTAAAAATGGTCAGAATTTGCAGAACTGCATCTTGCTGGGCTCTCAGGTATAGCAAACAGGGTTTCGGAGCTAAAAGAATTAGCAGCAAAATCAGCGCACAGTACTGCGACAAGTAGCACTACAGCACCTACGCAGCAGGATATTAGGCAATGGCCACCCAGAGATCACCAAGGACAGGTATCAAGCACAGCTCTGATACTGCCCGATATAGATTCACGGCCCCAGACGAGTATGACCATAGGGCTCGATTATACAAAGATGTCCATGTCAGAATTGCACCTCTGCCAGCTCGCTATTACAAAGGAGATCCATGCACGAGACCAATTGTCCCAACTTCAATTAGAATACACCATCAAACAAAACAAAACATTTGCAGCACGCCTAGAAGCAATAGCACAATAGAAGAAGGAGGCCGAACATAAAACAACTGCGCTGATGCAAGCACTGGACGAGGCATGTCGGAGTCTTTCTGACTGTGACATACAGGGAGCAGAGGAACCAGAGCAGAGAATCGCTAAGCTGAGAGACTATGCCCAGCAGTCTCGCAGCGAGATTGAAAGGATGAAGACAGAACACCAAAACCAGATCGCAGAACTTCAACTGCGCATCCCTCTCGAGACTCCACCAGAGGTCCGAGAACAGCGCCATCAGGACATCAAGGCTTCAGCAGCAAAAATATCAGATAACATGGCTAGCATTGCAAAACTGATGGAAGACAGCATAGAAGCATGGGAGAACCTACAGGACCATCTAGATGTAGGTAAGATCCAGGAAACCATCAAGTTGCGCCAGGATGAATTAGATGCAATCAGAGTAGAAATCAAGACGCTACCACCTATGCAGAAGATGGCTAAAGTGAAGCGCAGCAAGGAACTTCAACAGGAAATCGAGTCCTACAGGGTGAAGGTAACACTGCTGGAGAATGCGTTACAGCCCCTAGTTGATGAAGCATTAGAATTGAGCAATACTGCAGAGAGCCAGCTCAAACTTTTGAATACCTATGACACTTTTGCGCAGGAATGGGATGATATAGAATCATCTTCAGTGTTACAGGAATTGGTGGAAAAGGAGAAATCCACTGATGATATACTACACAACCTCACCAGTCACTTCCAGACTCTTGCGCAGAAGATTCTCCCACCAGGGCCCTCGCAGAGTGTCCCGAGACGGGCCACTAGTGAGTCTTAGGGGCCTGTTGGGACGCGTACCCTAAGGATTATTAGTTTTGGTAACTCCGCGGTTGTTTGTAAGTGGAGTTATGGGTCAAAATAGTCTTAGGGGTGTCAGGGTAAGTCAAAACCCCTTTTTGTAATAAACCCATGGTTTAAATCCAGGGTTTAGGGTTTTGGGTGCTCATGGTTGGAAGCCATGGTTTTGTAATAACACGATGTATAAATAGGCATTTTTGTAAATAATAAAGGTTAGGTTTTATGATGTAAGAAAGACTAAGGTGAAGTTAAGGCTGATTTTGTAAGAAAAGGTTAAGTCCCAGCTGTGTGCGTGGACGACCTCTGCAGCTGTGTGCGCAGAGGGTTTTTGTAAGAAGATTGAGAAAAGATCTACAGCTATGTGCGCAGAGGCCTGCTACTGTGTGTGAGGCTGTTAAGGACTGAAGGGATCTACAGCTGAGTGTGCAGATCAAACTGTGGTTTTGTAGCAAGTTGAATAAAACACAGTTTGTGGGCATAGCCCCTACACTGGGGGTGAACCACATTATATTTGGTGTTGTGGTTTCTTGTGTTGTTTCTATTTCTATTGTCTTTTATGCATTAATAACTGTATACATTTGATAACTTAGATCACTGCTAATAACAAGCTTCGCTGTGAATTCCCTGTAGTGGGTTAAGCAAGTCACGGTTGTTTATCTATCTACGAAGTTGTATAAAAGTGAATGACACAGCTGTGTAATTATTGATTAATAAATTAGTAAAGGATAAGGTATAATAATATCCCTCTCTGCTTGCATAAACCTGATTCTGCGGCACCCCATTGCTGTTTCGGGTGAGACTGCAACCTGTGCGCAGGTTGTTGCCGAAAGGGCCAACACAGTGGGTCTTTTGTTGGTGCAACATAAAAGGATTAAACCCGGGTCTGCCCTATTGCCCAACAAGTACCTATTAGTGCTGGAAATTGTTCCTAGACTACCACAAGAACAAGCTAACACAATCTCAAAAAAAAACAAAATAGAATTGGTTTTTAATAGTTTTGGTTTAAAACTTTATCAACAAGGAGGTAAAAACATAAACATGCTAACACAGAACTAGATCATGAACAAGTTTGAATATTTGGGGATCAAACAGATATGAATAAATCATAAACATTACACAAATAATACTAATTCCATGCACAAGATACAAGCATTTGCATGAGTAAAACCTTAAACAAGAAATGAAGTTGTATGTTGAATAATCAAACAGATCAGAAACAAAATCAGCATAACAGGTAAAATGGATTATCAGTATGTATATAATCAATAACAGTATTCAAACTTACATAAGAGTTATAAGTTTTGGCTCTTATTTTTGGTCTCCAGTTTGATTCTCCTAACATTACAAAAGATTTCCCTTGAAACTTTACACTTGAAATTTGTACAGTTTTATCTTTCAATTCAGCTACCACATATTTTCCTTTAAGATTTTTATTTGGAATTGGAAAATTATCAGTCTTTAATTTAGCTAGAACAAGAACCTCTGTATTTTTTTCTTGTACACCTGTGAAACTCTGATTTCGTTCTAATGAAATCCTCCCTTCTTCCTGATTTATTGCAGCTGTCTGGTCCTCTTCTACATTCTCTGAAACCTGTTCTTGATTATCATCAAATACTTCTTTTACCTCTTCACACACAGGCTCTTTGAATTTCTGAGTTGAACATTACTCTTTAACATTATCCTTTACCAACTCATTAGTTATTTCTTTCTTTAACCTTTTTACAAGGCTATACTTCTTGTTCATCTGCCTCTTTTTGGGTTGGTCTTCTTGCTCATTATGGAAGCCTAACCCAAACAAAAAATGATCCAAATTCCTGCTCTTCTTCTGAAGGGCTGTGCAAAAAATCAACTTTATTAGTCCATGATGAAAAATAGATTGATGAGTATGATCCCTATGCCCTTTTATCATGTTTGACATCTTTTGCAGGCTTTTCAAGAAGAAAAAGGGTAAGTTCATCCTAGACTGTTCATTCAAATGTTTCAAGAATCTGACATGATATTTGAAAACCAGAGGCAATCTCCCCTCACGTGTCATATAAATTTTTAAAATTCTAATGGCTTCTCTCCACTTAGGCTTAAATTTGCCTAACTGTACACATTTCCCCTAATCTAGGGTTTCAAGCTCAGGTAATAGGAAATATTTTGGGTTGAAGGTAAAAGGTATCTTCTTAAACCACATTTCTCCATCATTTTCTATGCCTATAGCTTTCGATATCAATTCTTTTGTCAGTTAAAATTTTAGGGTATCAAATGTAATTGTGTCTTTCTCAAGACCCTGAGAAAAATGATACGACACTTCTGAGTCAAAACCTTTAATTCTCTCAAATAAATCCAACCATCCAGCTCTTTGAAACATTGTTGCACAATCAGGAAAACTACTCGTCCATCTTGTATTAGTGGGTTTGACTCTATTAGTATTTCCACCTTTCCCCATTTTTGCTCTGTAACCCTATCCTGTGTATTTCTTTAAAAAATCTTCAAAATTACTCAGACTCTTTCTCTGCAACAATAGAATTAACAACCAAACAAAAATCGTGATAGGTAGGTTTACAATTTGTGTCATTGCAAATCACAATTCTCTCCATGATTTACTTACCTACTCATACACCTATCATGTTAACAAACTAGGTTCATGAAAACCCATTATTATGCCTTCGACTGATGTCGAAAACTTCCATTATTTTACTCCATAGCAACCACGATTATCCACTGCCTCTTTTAATGAATTTTTTACCAAACGAAATCATGTTAGGTAAAACCACGATCCTCACAATAATATTGGCACCTTATCATATACTTGTCATGATCATCACTAGGTTTTGAATATGCATCATATGTCCTCACATGTGTCAAATCTTCCACTATTTCTGATTTCAAAGAACCACGATCGTCTGCCACAATTTTCAGTGTTTCGAGATTCTTGTAGCATTTCAATTCACTGAATTTCTGCTTTGCGCTACAGCATTCTTCCTTGTGGATATTTTTAACAAATGACTCCAAAACAAAGGTTAGGTCATAAAGCTAAACTTGGAATAAACTTTAACATAAGCTTTTCAAACTTTTTAAAGATATATACACCTAATAAGCCCATAGAAACTATAGAACCAGTAAAATGAAATAAATCAAAAGGACAATAAACATAAAATCAAACAAAAATGTGCTTATTACTATGAAACTAGAAAACTAGCTCAAAAATGGAAAGTAATAGGAAATCAATATTTTAAATAAAAAACACACATAACTTAAGAACAAAATCTAGTTATAAAAACTGGCTCCTTCTACGGGATGAAATCCTCCTTGTGAGGTTTCAAGAACGTGTAGATTAGTGCCTTTTTCCATCTTAATTAAAGATGTCTATTACTCTGCAAAATTTTCATTGGGTATGGAGTCTTTATTCAATATTTCTCACACTGGTATATACAATGAATGACAAGTCTCTTACCTTCAATAATTGTAAAAGTGCTTGAGGAATCATCCATTCACAGGATTGGACAATTCTTCACCTTCCATAGTCTGCAGTATGAAGGTATTGTTCTCCAAAAATTTTGAAATTATGAAAGGACGAAACCACAAATTATCAAATTTACCATGTTTACCTTTTTGCTCTTTTCTAGCATCCCACCTTAAAACCATATCTCCACAATAAAATGTATTTTCCTTAATCTTCATGTTAAACCTTTCCTTGATTTTATTCTTGTACATTTGAGCCTTTTCTTCTACAACTTCAGGTTCCTGTTGTAATTCAATCAGTGAAAAAATTATCCTTTGAATATCATTAGGTTCCTCCAAACTATCTTGAAAGAATTTCATTATTGGAAGACCTAACTGAACTGGAAATACATCATCAGTGCCATATACTAACTGAAAAGGAGAAGAAGCAATTGTTTTCTTAGTAGTTATCATATCTTCCCAAAGTACATATTTTATCATTGAATCCCATGACCTTTTATTCCGACTTAAAAGTTTTCCAATGCTCTGAATAATGTCTTATTAGTTGATTCTGCCAACCCATTTCCCTGAGGGTAATAAGGTGTAGAATGCCTCAAAAAAATTCCATTTTTTTCACAGAATGTAACCATATATTTAGACTTGAAGGCTTTAGCATTATCAGTCAGTAATTTCTTAGGGCACCCAAATCTACTTAGAATATTCTCCTAAATAAAATTGATTATCACCTTATCAGTTGCATTCTTTATAGGAATGGCCTCTACCCATTTTGTGAAAAAACATGTGGCTGTAAGTATCCATCTATGTTTCCTAGAAGAAGAAGGATTTATTTAGCCTATAAATTCTAATCCCCACTACTGAAAAGGAGCATTAATAGAAATGGGCTTCAATGGCAAGGACACAAGTGTTTTTTTACCAGGAAACTTTTGACATTGAAAAAAAGCCTTAACCTGCTGATATACATCAGAAAACAAAGAAGGCCAATAGAAACCAGACCTCAAGATTTTATAAGTAGCAGCCTTCCAATATTTGTGACCTCCACAAGCACCCTCATGTTATTCTGAAATAACCTCCTCAATCTCTAGCTTGTCTAAACATATGAGCAATACTCCTCCTAGATCCTTCCAAAGTAACTACTGATCTATTAAACAGTATTTAGTGGCCTTCAATTTCAGTGATCTAACTGCATTTTTATCTAAATGTTCAGGACACTGTAAATACAATAAGAAATAAACAATGTCAGCATACCATACTAATTCTGCATACCTTTCCATAATCTTCTCTTTCTCTTGCCCTTTTTGTAACTCTTCCCGGCTTGGTTGTTCTTCCATCAAATGAAGACGAAGAGCTTCACAATTTGAGTCAGCCAACAATTTTTCTAAACCCTGTTCTTTCACAAGCTTAGTAGGCATGATTTCCACATCATACTCCATAATATTTGCAATCCATTTTCCCCTCTTTCCTTCACTATCTCGCTGAGTTAAAATATCTTTAACAGTTGCATTAGGTACATAGGAAATGACCTTTGAATGCAGAACATAAATTCTAAAAAATTTCACTGCTTTTACTAGTGAATATGCATGTTTCTCCAATGTACTATACTTAAATTATGAATCTCTGAGGGTCTTACTGAAGAAATCAATAGGATGCTCTAGCCCATATGCATTCTTTTGTAACAAAATAGCAGCTATTGTGTCATGTGATGCAAAAGAAAAGGTCAGAAAATATTTTGAAAAATCTAGGCTCACTAACACTAATGCTTCTGTAAGGGCCTGTTTTATCTTCTCAAATAGCTCTTGGCCTATGTTGTCCACTTCACCTCGTGATCTCTCCTTAACATAGATGTTATCTACTTTATAGTTTCAGCAAAATTTGGTATAAACCATCTCAGAAAATTAATCTTCCCAATAAATAACTAAACATCCTTCTTACTTCTAGGAAAAATAATTTTTAAAATGGCTTTGACTCTCTGGGGATCTATTCTTATCCCATCCGCTGAAACCAAATGTCCTAGTAACTTACCCTCCTGAACAGTAAAATGAGATTTTTTTGGATTTAAAGACAGTTCATATTTCCTGCATTTCAAAAAGGTTTGTTTGAGGTGTTTTAGGTGTTCTTCATCAGACTGTGAAAAAAATGCGATGTCATCCAAATAAATCACAACAAATTTTTCATTTTCCCCAACAAAGGCTATATCCATAGCTCTTTGAAATGTCACACCATAATTCAACACACTGAATGGAATCTCGTAATACATGAAGGTACCCCAAGGGGTAGTGAAAGAAGTCTTCTCTCTGTCATCTAGATGCATATCAATCTGATTGTAACCTGAGAATCCATCCGCCATTGACATTTTTTGAGCACCCACTACTTGCTTCAAAACCTGGTCAATCTTAGGCAATGGGTAATTATCTTTTAGTGAAGATATGTTTAAATTACGAAAATCCACACACAATCTCATCTCCCCATTATTTTTTTGGATTTGAACTAAATTTTCTACTTGAGATGAGTATCTAAGTGGCACAATTATCTTGGCATCCAACAATTTCTTAACTTCTTTCTCTATTACTGGAAACAAAGCTGGATTGATTTTTCTTAAATTCTGTCCAAAGGGTTTTACATTAGGCTTTAAAGGAACTTTATGCTGGATAATATTAGTATCGTAGGTTTTTAAATCCTCATAATACCAAGCAAAAACATCAACGTATTCCTTTAATAATTTAATGTACATGTTCCTTTGCTCGGCTGAAAGTGACTTCGAAATTTTTACCATCCCGGGCTGCTCTTATATGCCAATATTATAGTCTACAACATTCTCTTCTAAAGATTGCATAGCTGGTTTCAATGGAGTATCATTTTTTGAAAAAATTCTTTCAAGGGGGACCAATCCTTTGGGAATAAAATTTCCTTTCAACTCAATAATTTTATGTCCAGCAATTTCCTTTTCTGAATATTCATTAGCATCTTCAACTTCCTCAGTCTGGTCTTGATCAATCAGTAAATTAGAAATCTCATGAGTTAATTCCAAAAACCTCTTAATATCTAAGTCATCTTCAAAAACCCTCCATTGCTTGATATTATCTGGTACTGAAGGTTTGTGTCTAACTTCAATGGGATACTTTAACTGAGTTTGTTTCAAAATTCTGAAATGTGTGGCTGCTAAAGCAAGTGAATCATATGTCTTATTATGATCTCTAGGAATAAATGAAATATTAAATGCAATAAATAAATTATCAATCATGTCCCAGACCTCATTTCTATATAACTTTCAACAAATCCTACTTTACTTGATATTTGTCCCTTACCTGCTGGAGAACTAATTCAAAGTCGCCATAGACAGAAATTTGTTGAATGCCCAGGCCTTTTGCAGCATTTAAACCTAGTATCAAGGCCTCATACTCTGTTGTATTGTTTGTAGTTACAAACACCAACTTATACATCAAACTTATCAACTCACCACTAGGAGAAACCAAAACAATACCTGCTCTTGCTCCCTCTTTGGATGAGGAGTCATCAAAATACATTTGCAACAACTCATATTTTTGTTCAACAAAGAGTTTGACTATTTTTTTCTTCTCAACTTGTAACATACCACTTGTATATCCTCACTGAGATGTAACATGCAAGATCCCAAATCCTTTTCTACAGCATAAAGTGGATGCTTTATTAGGTTCTTATCATCAGTGAAAATGTAAGCATACCTGTAATTCTCTATACAATCTCCTATTCTCTCCTCCAAAAATAGGAATTATGCATATGATAAATCCATTTGTAAAGTAACCCGCACCTTCTTATCCCGAGATCTTGAAAGTAACATTCCGAACTTAGGATTAATATCTGCCACCACCACATCCATGATGACACCTTTCATAGGTAACTGAGTCAAATTAACCACCATATATTTAATCACTCCCAAACATTTAACATCTCTGGAATCAAATTCATATAAATCATGATATGGTTTTGTGATACTCAAACCCAAGGCTTCCATAACTACTTTTGGCATCAAATTATGAGAAGCACCAAAATCAAGTAAACAATTATGAATCATTTGATCTTGAATATTCAATGTTATATAAAAAGGTGGGGATGAACTTGAATCATTTTCAGTTTTATCAGCTAGGTAAGAACCAATAAAAATCTTGATCTTCTTGTAGATTTACTGTATCTGAAGGTATTTGACTAGCTGATGAACCAAGCATCTTTAAAACTAGATTTCTATAGCTAGGATTTTTCATCAACTTAGTAAAAGGTACTGGAATTTTATTCTTACGTAACTCATTTTCAAAATTAAAATCCTGTCATTTTTATCCACTTCTTCAACTTCAGCAACCTTATCTGGGTCACCATGATCAACTCTTTTTTCCTGTGTTTGATTAGATGGTTGTTTTGGAGGAGGAACTATTTTATTTTTAGGAATATGAACAATCTGTTTTGGACTAGACCTTAAATTTATAGCCTTCTTCAGTTTAGATTGGCATATATCAGCTAAAACCTCAGGTCTCAAATCACTCTCTATTTGATAAATGTTTGCATCAAGAAATTCAGAATCTTGATATTCATGTTCAGTTAGGAAACCCTCTGATAACAGATCCCCAAAATAATTCAAATCTTGATTTGTATCTTCATACCGAGAAACCTCACCTTCCTCAATGTCATCAATTACATTATTTTGGAGTGGAGGGGGCACTCTCAGATCTTCATTTTCTCTTCTCTCCCTCTGAATATCATTGTTTCTTCGCTCTCTAGGAATAAATCTAGGTGCAAACTGGTGCCTAAATTGATTGGGGTTTCTTTCTCCTTCCTATGCAGGCTTATTTGAATTTTTTTCTAACTCCAATTTGTTAAGTTTTGTTGTTAAAATTTTGAATAATTTGGCCATATCATCAATTTTACTACCTACTGACTGTGTTATAGAAGCTGTTGGAATCACCTCTTTCTTACCTTTTCTATCATATATTTGATGATTTGAGTTTTCTCTCAGCCTATTAGAAGCTAGAATATTTGACTTTACTTCCAATGCATCCTCCTGCATGTTTAATAAAGATATTGGCCTTCTCTCTCTTAGATGCAAGGAAAATTCATGGTCAAAGGCATTTGCATAGGTCAACTTAGCTGAGGTTTCAGAAGGTTTGATTTCAATAGGAATCCTACCATACATATTATTAACGCGCTTGGAAAAAGCTCCTATAGTTTCTTCCTTTTTTCTTCTTAAAGCTCCAAATTCTGTAATATAATAAGTGTGATATTTTGTATCTCCCCACTACCTCATAAATAAATCCTGTAGCTCCTCTATAAAGGTGATTTAATTTGTCGGTAGTTCCCTGAACCACTTCCTAACCTCCCCATCCAGACTTTGCACAAAATTCCTCATCCATACATCTTTTGCTTCAAAGTTTTGGTTGTCTACATAACTAAGGAATGCATCCCAATGCTCCTCATCTATTGTCTCACCCCGACTGTTGAATCTAGGTAAGTACTTCTGATAATATCCTCCAAGGAGAGAATTCAAGGGCCGAGGAAGGACTAATGGTGCATATCTAGCAGCCACCTTTCTATCCATCATGTCTAGAGGTTGCTGAGTTTCCATTTTGAAACTACTAGGGTTTGGTGAAGGAAAGGGTTTATTTATTTTACTTGAACCTAGTTGAAAAGGGATTTTGCTTGCTTTGAATTGAAACAAAGGGATCTTTCCAGGAGACTAAGTTTTTGCTCTTTTAAAGGACTTTGGATCAGTAAAAACTTGGAAGCTGCTAACTGATATAGAAGGTATTGACCATGATAGACTTTATTTTTTCTCCTCTAAAGGTGAAAAAGGTTATACTAGGTCAAAAAGATCAGAAGTACATAAAGAAGGAGAAGACTAGGATTTCTAAATTTTTTTAGCTTCCTTTAAAATATGTTCTAGATCAGAGACACCTTGATGCAAAGGTGATGTAGGGTTTCTTCTAGTTCCAATCCTCTTGGTAGCCACTATAGACAATGCTTGGTGAAAAAGCAGTCTGAAAGATTTGCTGATTTTGCTCACCTCTCAAAATCAGTTGAAAGGTAAAAACCCAGGGAAGATATGCTTCCATTACATTCCCCGGAAATGGCGCCAAAGATGTTAGTGCTAGAAATTGTTCCTATACTACCATAAGAACAAGCTAACACAATCTCAAAATAAAACAAAATAGAATTGGTTTTTAATAGTTTTGGTTTAAAACTTTATAAACAAGAAGGTAAAAACATAAACAAGCTAACAAAGAACTAGATCATGAACAAGTTTGAAGATATGGGGATCAAACACATATGAATAAATAATAAACATCACACCCATCCACAAGATACAATCATTTTCATGAGTAAAACCTTAAACAAGAAATGAAGTTGTATGTTGAGTAATCAAACAGATCAGAAACAAAACCAACATAACAGGTAAAATGTCTTATCAATATGTATATAATCAATAATAGTATTCAAACTTACATATAAGAGTTATAAATCTTACCTTGAGATACATCAGCTTTAGATCCTCTCCTTGATTCCAAATTCCAACCCTACCTCTAACTCATGTCCTACTTTTATCCTTTCTCCATCAAAAATAGTTACATAACTCACTAAACTAACTTTTTAGGTCAGGATTCGAAACAATTACAAAATAATTGTCTTTTCAAAAATAAACTATTTGACACTTGTCGCTAGCAATATTCATAGATTCTTGGTTGCCTCAGCCAACAATGAAATTCCTTCTAAGGCATTTGACTTCCTTTTACTTCTCTATTGCTTTGCTTCTAATTCTTCGATCTTCTTTAAAAACACCTCGTTTTGCTGGGTCAAACTTTGAACCTTTTGGTTCAACTCTTCAAACAAGCTCTAATTTTGTCTTTTTCTCTTCAAGGCCTCTTTTGAAACATCAATCAATTCATGGTAATGAGTATTGATATCATCAAGTTCTTCTCTCATTCTTCTATTAGTCATAACCAATCCCTCATTGGTCCCACTAAGAAAACCAATCTGATATTTATATTGCTTCACAGTCTTATTTAAGTTCTCAATTTCTGAATCTATGCATATTCCTCCCTATAATGTAGAAGCTTTATCATACAACCATGGGATATCAATTTTTCTAAAAATTAGGTCATCGTCTTCTTCATCTTTGATTGCTTCTTCTTCAACAAGAACTTCTAAAGACCTCCCTCTTTCAGTGCTGAAATATATTGGTTATTTTGCAACCTTATTTCTTCCTCGAGATGACTCTAAAATCACTGAATGTTCTTTCTTAATATGAAATTTCTAAGAACTTAGGATTTCTTCTTCTTCCATATCTTCCTAAGATGAAGAATCTTCAATCACAGTGATCTTCTCCTTCATTAAATTATGGTTTAGAATCATTTTCATGTTAAGTCTCAGTTTGTTTGTGCCTCTTGTTTTTGGTCTCCAGTTCAATTCTCCTAATATTACAAAAGATTTCCCTTGAAACTTTACACTTGAAATTTGTACAGTTTCATCGTTCAATTCAGCTACCGCAAATTTTCCTTTAAGTTTTTTATTTGGAATTCGCAAATTATCAGTTTTGAATTTAACTGGATCAAGAACCTTTGTTATGTTTTCTTGTACAGCCGTGAAAATATGATTTAATTCTAATGAACTCCTCCCTTCTTCCTGATTTATTATAGTTGTTTGGTCCTCTTCTGCATTCTCTGAAACCTGTTCTTGATTATCATCAAATACTTCTTTTTACCTCTTCACACATAGGATCTTCGAATTTTTGAGTTGAACATTCCTCTTGAACATTATCATTTACCAACTCATCAATTATTTCTTTATTTAACATTTTTACAAGGCTATACTTCTTGTTCATCTGCCTCTTTTTGGGTTGGTCTTCTTGCTCATTATGGAAGCCTGGCCAAAACAAAAAATGAAAGTCCTACTCTTCTTCTAAAGTACTGTGCAAACAATCAACTTTATTATTCCATGATGAAAAATAGATTGATGAGTATGATCCCTATGCCCCTTTATCCTGTTTGACATCTTTTGCAGGATTTTCAAGAAGAACAAGGGTAAGTTCATCCTAGATTGTTCATTCAAATGTTTCAAGAATCTGACATGATATTTGGAAACCAAAGTAAATATCCCCTCACATGTGATATAGCTTTGTAAAATTCTAATGGCTTCTCTCCACTCAGGCTTAAATTTGTCTAATTGTACACCTTTTTCCCAATCTAGGGTTTCATCCTCATGTAATAGGAAATATTTTGGGATGAAGGTAAAAGGTATCTTCTTAAACCACATTTCTCCATCATTTGCTATGCTTGTAGCTTATGATATCAATTCTTTTGTCAAATCAAATTTTAGGGTATCAAATGTAACTGTGTCTTTCTCAAGACCCTGAGAAAAATGATACGTCACTTCTAAGTCAAAACCTTTAATTCTCTCAAAGGAATCCAACCATATAGCTCTTTGAAACATCGCTGCACAATCATGAAAACTACTTGTCCAACTTGTATCAGTGGGTTTGACTCTGTTAATCTTTCCACCTTTCCTAATTTTTGCTCTGTAACCATAGCCTATGTATTTCTTTAAACAATCTTCAAAATTACTCAAACTCCTTCTCTGCAACAATAGAATTAACAACCAAACAAAAATCGTGACAGGTAGGTTTACGATTTTTTAATAATCCCTTACAAAATCAGAATCATGTCACTGCAGACCACAATTGTCTCTATGATTTACTTACCTTCTCATACACTTGTCATGTTGATGGGCTAAGTTCATCAAAACTCGGTATTATATCTTCGACTGATGCTTGAAACTTCCATTATTTTACTCTGTAGCAGCCACGATTATCCACTACCTATTTTAATGATTTTTTGACGAAATAAAATCGTGTCAGGTAAAACCATGATCCTCACAATAATCTTGGCACCTTCTCAAACAATTTTCATGATCATCATTGGGTTCTGGGTATGCATCATATGTCCTCATAGGTGTCAAATCTTCCACTATTTCTGATTTCAAAGAACCACGATTGTTTGCCACAATTTTCAGTGTTTCGAGATTCTTGTAGCGCTTCAGTTCACTAACTTTCTACTTTGCGCTACAGAAATATGCCTTGTGCATATTTTTAACAAATGAATCCAATACAAAGGTTAGGTCATAAAGCTAAGCTTGGAATAAACTTTATCATAAGCTTTTCAAAATTTGTAGAGATATATACACCTAATAAGCCCATAGAAACTATAGAACCAATAAAATGAAATAAATCAAAAGGACAATAAACATGAAATCAAACAAAAATGTGCTTATTACTATGAAACTACAAAACTAACTAAAAAATGGAAAGTAATAGGAAATCAATCTTTTAAATAAAAAACACACATAACTTAAGAACAAAATCTAGTTATAACAGGACCTAGGCCTAAAAAGTGTTGAAATATTGTAACTTCGAAGAATATTCTATATGTATCTTTTTTTTGTGATCCTTGATGCTCCTATCGGGAGAACCACTTATATTTCATTGTACCCCAATGCTCCAATCGAAAGAACTAATAAGAGTCATGAGGTAGTCCCCTCTAATTGTAAAGGTGGGTCATCAGCACCTCAGTGTGGTTACTTGAGCCTACATGTGTAACTCGAGCCTACATGATTTAACTCGAGCCTACATATCAAATGAGTTAAATTAAGTGAACGGATGAATATAAATAGAGGTGCAGTGCTCCTCATTTGAGACACACACTCTCTCACTTGTTTAGCGCATTAGTGGAGAAGAGAAGTAGCTAGAGAAGGAGGAGGATCAGGCTTTGATCTCCTTGATGGTTTTATCTTTTATCTTTTTCGGGCATCTATATTGAGGAAGCATTTTCTGTGTTTTTCCCTTTAGGGTTTTCCCAGGATAAATCTTTGTGTTCCTTTTTTATGGTTGTGCTTGTCTATCTTTCAGTGATCCTGTTTATATTCTTTTGTCATGAAAATGAAATGAAATACTGATGTCTTAGCTAAGCATATGAAAATTTAACATGGTATCAGAGCCACCCTGAAAAGAAGACATTGTGCAGCTATAGAATCTGGGGCTTCTTCCGTTTTGTTTCTCTCTCCACAATTGATCAGCAAAAGAAGGCTAGGCTGACTCTCCATTGAAGGGCGCATCTTTCTGTCGAAGCGGAATTCGATTCCAAGCATTTTCAGTTTTCGGTGCGAGAAATTAGGGCTTCTTGCAGAAGAAGAATTTTTGAGTGATCCCAGCATAGGATTTCTCTCCTCATCAAAATCGAAGTCTAGAGACCTGGATCAAGTTTTTTGGTTGGGTGAAACTCCAGGAAATTCAAATCCTAGTTTGACCCCAAGCTAGAAAAATCCTAAATACTAAAAATGCTACGTTTTGGTACATTCACTATATCCCGATATTGGCGAAGTTTCAGGAGCTGAAAATTGCAGAGGCCGTAGATAAAATCCTGATATACACTATATACAAACTTCAGTCTTAGATGCGCTATATTTTTGGAGATATGATCCCTCCAAGTTAGGGTTCTAGCGTCTTTCAGAATTCATCCCTAAACAGGACACCTGGGGAACATTGCTATAGCTTGGGCTGCAGAGGTCCAAATTGAATTCGTGAATATGTTCCATAAATATCACAGACTTTAATTTCTGTAGTCCTAATTTCAGAACTAGAAGATGAAACAGTGACACGTGGCAGTCCGTACAACTTCGTTGTTTTGGACAGTCCTGTAACAGGTCACTGTGGGAAAAGGATCATAAATCCCAATTGGTGAAACCAATTCTGATGAACGATATGGTTTTGGATCAGGTACATGTGAGGTTACCTCAGTGCGAAATTTCAGACACGTAGGAGCATTAATTTCAGAGATATCACAAAAACAGTGATAGGAAATTCTGCAGAAGAAATTGGAAAACTAGGGCTTCCTGTTCCGGGAGCTTCCCTCCACTGTTTTCAAAAAAGGAGTACATTAGATAGCTCAATTTGAAGAGATATATCTTTCTATCCAATCAGATCTTAAATATTCCAAGTTTTTAAAATTAGGGTTTCTCTGACAAACCCTAAATCAGCTAGCTTTGGAAGTAGGACGGACACCTCAAATCGGTAAGATCTAATCTTTTGCTATTTGCATTTGAGGTTCTCATTTCAAAGTGATCTATCACATCAGCTTGATGATAAGATTGGTAAATTTGACAACTTCCAAGCATGGAAGTATTTTATCTCTCTAAAGAAAATGAATTGGACACCTACATAAGTAGAGACATTCCAGTTCCATACAGAGATGAGGCTCAAAGCCTTACACAAGAAGAACTTGATCAAGGCCAAGAAGATCATTGTTGATTCAATCACGGATCAACTTGTACCACAAGTGTCTTCCCTAAAGACACCAAAGATGTTTGATTCCTTGATCAAGATATTTGAAGATAATAACTTAAATCAGAAGATGGCTTTGAGAAAACAGTTGAAGAATGTGAAGATCCAGAATGCAGAACAACTTGAAGCATTAGAAGAAGAAGTGGAGATTGCAGAAGTGGTGATAGCCACCTTGAATGGGATCCCATGATCATGGGATTCATGCAAACAATGTATGCTAGAAGGAAGTAATTGCTTTCAGCTCGACTCATAAGAAGAGAAGAAGAAGATGGGAGCAATTGAAGATCAAGCTCTCACCATTCAAAGAAGATCCCTCAAGCGATGAGGAATATGAAGAACTCAATTCTTGTCATGATGATTTCATGAATGAAGAAGATGATAAAGCAGAATGATCAAGATGGAGTCTACCCACAAAACAAATAAAATATAAGTATTCAATTGTCATTTCATGATATTGTTTTGTTATACATTTGATTATATTCAGTTGATGTGTTATGCATGATAGATTGTTTGCATTAATGACTGTATACTACTAATATGTATGTGATGGGTAAGTAGCTCATGGTGCTATACAACTCTCCATTGGTACTTATCAAACCTCTTTGCTGACATATTGGATTAGTGCACAATCTCAATAATGTCAAGGTAGATATGGAAGGCATCTAGAAAGTTTATGTGAGATATGGATGAATGTTGTATTGACTAAACAGTTGCATGATGCATAAGAATTTGTCGTTATGCATATGTTTTATGAAATAGTTCTAACCATGCAATTGGTGCATTTGAATTGTAGGAAAGGTCCTGTACAACCTCCTACAAGAAAAGAAGGATGAGACTTGTTCTGAAGAACAAGTGATGACAATTCAAGATTCACTCCAATAAACATGAATCTAAAGCTCCCAGGGTCAGAGACACCATGACAGAAGAAAGAGCTTCAGAAAGTGGTAGATCCACCTTGAAGGATGAAGACCACCATGGGTAAAAGAGATAACTCAAGATGAAGAAAATAATGCTATGAAAGAAGCTATGATCCAAAAAAATAAAAAAAATAACAGTTGATCATGGGGAATGATGTAAATGATATGATTTCGAGACATAAAGGGAAGTACGTAGTATCTTCCATATCGATCTACAATAACAAGTGTACAAAGCAAGGTTCGTGATTTTCCTCAGAAAGAATAGACTATGACATGACATACTCTATTGACCAGTATATATCAAGCATAAAACCACCTATACAGAATGAAAAGGGAAGATGATACTCCACTTCAGGGGGAGTGACTACAAAAAATTATATCTGAGTTTGACATGGTATGACATGATGGATAGCTTCATGATGGATCGAGACTTTACCAAGAGTAAAGTGGGTTCCAACCTTCAAGGTTGAATGCAGAAGACTAGGATATGTTGATGACCTGAGAAGACAAACTCATAGAAGATGTTATGATACTAGAATGATGTTTGGGATATAGTACTCAATCCAGAAAGCAAGAATGTGGTATCTTCCAAATGGATTTGTAAGATAAGATATGTTGCTGATAGAAGTAAGGTAAGACTTGTGGCTAGAGGTTTCTATCAGAAAGAGGGAATTAATTCTGATTAGACACTTACTCCAGGAAGCAAGGTACACTTCCTTCAAAACTATCATGGTAGTTTCTTCCATGATGAAGTAAAGACAAGCCTTCCTTAATGGTATGATTGAGGAAGAGTTTTACATCGAATAGTCATGAGGATTTGAAGTTGAAGACAAATGGAATCAAGTATGCAAGTTGAAGAAGGCCCTCTATGGCCTGAAGCAATCTCCCAGAGCTTGGTATGGAAGAATAGATAGTTTCCTGATGAGAATGGGCTTTGCCAAGAGTAAAGTCGATTCTAACCTTTCCTACAAGGTTGTAGAAGATGAACCTATCATTCTATTACTATATGTGGATGACTTATTCTTGACAGGGAATGAGAAACAAATCATGGAATGTAAGAAGAAACTAGTAGAAGAATTTGAGATGAAAGACCTTGTGTTAATGCATTATTTCCTAGGTCTGGGAGTATGGCAAAGTTCAGAAGGAATATTTCTCAACCAGGGAAAGTATAGAGATATTGAAGAGATTCAATATGTTGGAATGCAAATTCATGGCCACAACCATGGACTCCATCCTAAAGCTGTTAGTTGATGACTCATTAGAGTTAGTGGATGTGACTCACTACAGACAAATTGTTGGGTCATAGATGTACTAAACAAATACCAGACCAGACATTTGTTTTGTTGTGAACACCTTAAGTCAATATCTTGTTCAACCAAGACGGGTTCACCTAGTAGTTGAAAAACATGTGATGAGATATCTGAAAGGGACTATAGACTTTGGTCTATACTATGATGGTAGCCATGAGTATAGATTGTATGGATACACAGATGCAGATTGGGTTGGAAGTATCTCAGACAGGAAAATCACATCAAGTAGATGCTTTTGTTTGAGGTCTGCTATGATTTCATGGTTTAGCAGGAAATAGTCCAGTGTTTCTCTTAGCATGGTTGAAGCAGAATACATAGCAGATTGCTCTACTAAGTTGTGAAGCCATATGGCTTCAAAAGCTGATATCAGGTCTCTTTGACCTGAAGATGGATACTACAATGATTCTATGTGATAACCATAGTTGTGTTGACAAAGAACCCTGTGTTCCGACGTAACACATAGAAATCCGGTATTTCTACATACAAGATAAGATGCAGATGATGATACTGTAGATGCAGATGATGGTGATTCAGTATTTCTATACTGAATATAGAGATGATGATGTTTCAGTATTCCCATACTGAAGATATAGATGATGATGATTTCAATATTCCCATACTGAAGATATAGATGATATTTCAATATTTACATACTGGAGATATAGATGATGGTGATTTTGTATTTCTATACTAAATATAGAGATGATGATGCTTTCAGTATTTCTATATTGAAGATATAGATGATGATTGTTTTAGTATTCACATACTGGAGATACAGATGGTGATAGATCAGTGTTCAGATACTGAAGATGTAGATGATGATGGTTTGGATGATGATGTACTAACAAAGCCTCTACCTCGAGTAGAGTTCGAACAGTTTCGAGACAAGCTTGGTGTTGTTCAGAAAGACCTTCCTCGAAAGGGGGAGTAGTGACGTTGCAGTGGGATTGTATCATCCCTAGGAATTTTCCCTAAAGTGATCCGAAGACCTCGGTCCTTGAGAATGAAGAGGGATTGTATCATCCTGGGACATCTGTCCACAATAGATCCAGTGACCTCGGTCCTCGAGAACGTGGTGGGATTGTATCATCCCTGGGCACTTTCCCTAAAATGATCCGAAGACCTCAATATTTGAGGATGAAGAGGGATTGTATCATCCTAGGACATCTGTACATAATATATCCGGTGACCTCAGTCCCCGAGAACATGGTGGGATTGTATCATCCCTGGGCACTTGCCCTAAAGTGATCTGGAGACCTCGGTCTTTGAGAATGAAGAGGGATTGTATCATCCCGGGACATCTTTCCATAATAGATCCAGTGACCTCGGTCCTCAAGAATGTGGTAGGATTGCATCATCCTTGGAGATCATCCTAAAGTGATAGGGACTAATTCTCCTGTAATCAATCTAGTTGATTTGGTCCTCGAGAATGTGGTAGGATTGCATCATCCTTGGACATAGTCCTAAAGTGATAGGGACCGATTCTCTCGTAATCAATCCGGTGGCTTCGGTCCTTGAGAATGTGGTAGGATTGCATCATCCTTGGACATAGTCCTAAAGTGATAGGGACTGATTCTCCCGTAATCAATCCGGTGTCTTCGGTCCTCGAGAATGTGGTAGGATTGCATCGTCCTTGGACTTACTCCTAAAGTGATAGGGACTAATTCTCCCGTAATCAATACGGTAACTTCAGTTGTCGAGAATGTGGTGGGATTGTATCATCCCTAGACTTTAAGTCGAAAAATGATCCAAAGACTTTTTTCCTTTGAGTTGTGGATTGCAGGTTGTTGTTGATGATGATGATGCCTTACTGATCGAAAGATCAGAGTATGATGATGATGACATATTGATCGAAAGATCAGAGTATGATGATGATGATGTACTGATCTAAAGATCAGAGTATGATGATGACGCACTATGATTATGATGTTTCTGATCGAAATATTAGAGTATGATGATGATGTTTCTGATCGAAAGATTAGAGTATGATGATGATGTTTCTATGTTGATGATGTTTCTGATCGAAAGATCAGAGTATGATGATGATGTTTCTGATCGAAAGATCAGAATGTGATGATGATTATGATCGACAGATCAGAATATGATGATGATGATGTTGCTGCTGATCAAAAGGGCAAAGTGTTGATGATGATATTGCTGATCGAGAGGTTAAAGTACTGAAGATGTTGCTGCTGATTGAAAGGTCAAGGTGTTGAAGATGTTGTTGCTGATCAAAAAGTCAAAGTGCCGAAGATGTTGCTGATCGAAAGGTCAAAATGCTGAAGATGTTGTTGCTGATCGAAAAGTCAAAGTGTTGAAGATGTTGCTGATCAAAAGGTCAAAATGTTGAAGATGTTGTTGCTGATCGAACAGTCAAAGTGTTGAAGATGTTTCTGATCGAAAGGTCCAAGTGCTGAAGATGTCGTTGCTAATTGAAAGATCAAAATGTTGAAGATGTTGTTGATCAAAGACTAAAGATGTTGCTGATGATGAAGACTGAAGATTGAAGATGAATACTACATGATGTTGAAAAGCTTCCAATGATTTATAGATGTGTTACCCTGCTGATGTTGATGATGTCCCCTATCTATACTCTTTTTGTTGTTGATGTTGTTGTGGAATACCCTTCTCGTTAAGGGGGAGTGTTGAAATATTGTAACTTCGAAGAATATTCTATATGTATCTTTTTCTTGTGGTCCCTGATGGTCCTACTGAGAGAACCACTTGTATTACATTCTACCCCGATGCTCCTAATCGAAAGAACTAATAAGAGTCATGAGGTAGTCCCCTCTAATTGTAAAGGTGGGTCATCAGCACCCCAGTGTGGTTACTTGAGCCTACATGTGTAACTCGAGCCTACATGATTTAACTTGAGCCTACATGTCAAATGAGTTAACTTAAGTGAATGGATGAATATAAATAGAGGTGTAATGCTCCTCATTTGAGACACACACACTCTCACTTGTGTAGCACATTAGTGGAGAAGAGAAGTAGCTGGAGAAGGAGGAGGATCAGGCTTTGATCTCCTTGCTGGTTTTATCTTTTATCTTTTTGGGGCATCTATATTGAGGAAGCTTTTGCTGGGTTTTTCCCTTTAGGTTTTTCCCAGGATAAATCTTTGTGTTCCTTTTTTTATGGTTGTGCTTGTCTATCTTTCAGTGATCCTGTTTATATGCTTTTGTCATGAAAATGAAATAAAATACTGATGTCTTAGCTAAGAATATGAAAATTTAACAAAAAGTAAAGCTTAGTCCTAACTATCATTAAAGGTTTACTCTTCATTATTAAAACCCACCATTGAAAATATATATAATTGGCATGGGGGTACATTAAAAGGTTTTGTTTAAGGGTTTATGATGTTGGAAGCATAGAGCATGTATTGGTTCAAAAGTTTTGATTAGAAGCTTGGTCTATGGTGATAACTTATTAGAGGAAATTTGGGGTCTAAAATGGGCCTTATAACAAAATGCGCCAACAATAAATTTTGTGGGTTGGAATTCAAGAACCAATAGAATTTCAATAAAATGAGTCAACCATAATGGTTGAATTGACATATTTGTCATAAAAGAAAACTACTTTTTTTGTTCGTATTTTTGACATATCTCCATTTGTTTTTACTCAAATTTCAGGCGAGAGAGCTCATTGGATACGGAATTTAATTTTGCATCCAAAGAGTACCCACATTGCATACTTTTGATGGACCCTGTTACCCCAAAAATAAGAAATACCTGAAAAAACATTATCATGACATCATCATCACGTTTTTTACAGGAATTTATTATATTTGGGGTAGCGAGGTCCGTCAAAAGTATACAGTGTGGGTACTCGTTGGATGTGGAATTAAATTCTGCATCCAACGAGCTCACCTGCCTGAAATTTGAGTTAAAACACAGGGAGATATGTCGAAAATATGAACAAAAAAAGTAGTTTTTTTCATTATTCCTCCAAAATTAATAACTATTATTTTATTATTTTAACTATTATTTTATCATTTTCCTTAGGAGGCCCATTTTAGACCTCAAATTTCCTCTAATTGATAATCACCATTGTCGTGACTCTAGCCATGGCCATACAACTTTGGGTGCTATGTCAAAGGTTTGGTTTGCAAAAAAAATAAAAAGGGAGGTACAAGGGAATCTCAGCGCATAAACATTTACGACTTGAATTAAGGTTTAATTCAGCCCTGGATGCGATTTGACAGTGCATCTAGGCGTATTCAATGGAAAGTTTAAATTGTGCATGTGATGTGGACCGAGAGGGATCTCAACCCTCCACCTATTGAGATCTCCTACAAGGGTTTTACAATGGTTTTAATGCGTATTTAATTTGTCTAAGGGTTTATTGTTGCATTTGTTTGGTTTGTAGTTGTTTATGTGGAAGAAAAACGTATCTATTCATGGGTGCACTACGCAGTCTTGCTTGTTCCTTGCACATTCTATTAATGAAGAGTTTCTTCTTGTATCTAAGGTTTACTTGAAGGTTTTTATTTGTCTAGTAAGAGGTGAAGCATCCTACATTACTGCCTCAACATGTCTAGTTTATCATGGGTTATGGAAGGAAGTCGACCATTCCTTGAGATTTAGCAAAGGCCTTGTAGCTTACCTAGCCTTTAACCAGGTAAATGAGCAAATGCTCAGTTGATTCGATACATTTAGATCTTTTAAAGCTTAAAAACCAATACCATGTTTAACTTGGGGTTTTTTATCGTTATGCAGGCAAGGAGAAATAAGGAGAATACAAGAGGAGCTGACCCTTGGCCCTCTCTGTGTTTAGTTGAGGTGAGTTTCATTCTGAGAGTCCTTCTTAATTATTCATTTATTTTCTAAGGACGTGGTTTTTTAAACTCTGACTTTCCTTTTTAGGTGGATTTTGGTAGCTATAGAAATATTTGATTGAATTCTAAATTCGATATCCGATACCATGCTTCATTTATCCAGGTAAGGGTTTTACCCCGCCATGATTTTCCTTATTTAGTTATAGTTTTTATTTTTATTTTTGACCATGTATAATGTGGAATGCAAGTTTTTTAATCCTAGCCTAGTGAGAGCAGATACATGGTTACCTCCTCTCAAGACTCCTTCTTCTCTATATAGAGGTGAGGATTTTAATTTACGTTGTTCTGAATTAGAAGTATGCATTATATACTTAGTCATTACTAATAATATTAACACTACTTAGTTTTGGTGCATGTTTCCACCAATGCAATGGTTTGTTGGACACAACATGGATACCTCAACAAAATTACGGTAAGGCTCCGATAGATTAGGGGTTGTAATGGTTTCCCATTGGGTTTGCAGTCCACATGTGGAAAGGGATTTTACAACCACTACAAAGATAAGTTTTAATTTGCCTTCTTTAAACCCTTATGGGTTTGTACTAGCTTATAAAACGGCTTCACAACCTCTCATGTTTTAATGTGTTGATATGCCATCCTATTTAAATGTACATTACATTTTTGTTCTATTTGGTGGATTCCAAAATATGGGCTTATAACCACGATAATGTTTTAACAATTGGTAAATGTTGTTGATCGAGATAATAATATTGAAGATTGGAGCTTAATAATGATTGTCATTTTAGTTGATATGATTTCATTGTGGTTGAATTATTTAATAGAGATAACTATCCTGGGGTATGGATACATGTGAAGAGTGACTGTGTATTTAAGTTCATTTGATCGAAATAGATTTACTCGGTAATTAACTAGATCTGATTGTTGTTTGAGTTATTATATAAATATGTGATATGGACATGTACTGGTTGTTTATAAAAGAGTTTAATTCAGATTTGGTTAAAAAATGGTATGAATATCCAATTGAAAGTCGTCATATTTTTTATTAATGTTGATTTAAAACGTCGATCTAGAGATTCACGATTTAGATGTTTTGAGTGAAAAACCGTTTCGACTCTACTCTGTATATTTATGATAACTTATACGATTGTATGCAAATCATTTTGTTTAGTAATTATAAACTTTGATTTCTCATTGGGGTTATTCAATTTTTGGTTTACTTAGTAATTAAATATTTAAAAATCGTTGTTAACTTCGGTAATGAAATCTAGTCATAACTGTATGTACTCTCAAAATAAAGTTTTAATTAGATCTAAGTTATAAATTAATAAAGTCCAAAACAGAGTTATTATGAGAAGCCTTGGTTCCTAGGGTATATGGTTAGTTTTAAAAATAGTTAGATCTAATATACATTTAAAATATTTTAAAAGAAAAATATGCAACTTGCTTTAAAAATATTAACCATATCTATGGATTGGGCACTACTGTGGTTGTATGAGTATTGGGTTGGTTGATTATGATACATTCGTTCAGATTCCTTAGTTATAATAACATTAGATCCACTCTAATACGGGTATGGAAACCCAAACAAAGATTAATTGAAAATATAACTAAGAGAATAAGATCTATGATTCTTTTACATTCTGTAAAAAAAGAACTGTTTATATTAAATCACAACATGAAAATGGAAAAAGGTTGGGAACATATGCATAGTATAAATCACTATAAAGAAAATTGAATTTATGATTCATATCTATACTCAGTTTATAATTTATCAATACTAAACAGATAATAAATTTAGTATGGAACCTGACACCACTGTCGGAAAAAAAACTGAAGTTTTCGTTCCTCCCAGCCAACTCCTAGAACAACCAAGTCTTACTTGCTCCAGAACCCCCAATCGTATTTGTTGACCCACAAGGAAAAAATATGATCAATGAGCCATCTCTTACATCAATAGATCAATTCCTCATCCATCGCTAGTCTCCTACTTTCTTGATGGACATACTATTTTATAGTATTTTTCCTAGGACTTGGTCATTTATGAGCCTCCTACTCTTTAGCACTCCACAAGGAGTCTTGACCTGATTTTGGGGAAGATGCCTCCTGCATCACTTGAGTTCTCACTCAGCAGCTTCCACCACTTGTCATTTTCCCCTTGTGGGTCAACAAACACTCTTTCAACAACTACTTCAGTTTTTATTCCTCTTAGTTTCTTAATTATTAAATAAAAATAATCCATTTTGACTTTCTTGTCAAAATATTTAAAAAAAAATCCATGTAAAAATAAATTACATTTATTTGGTGTGTTACATAATGGTTGCTGGTACTAGAAAAATGGTGCTACAGATCATGAAGTAAATGAAGAAGAAACCAAGATGTTGATACAATACCAAGTGGAATTTAGTGACATGTGAATGAATTTTAAGGCAAGTGTTATATTCTTAACCTAAATCTAATTAAATGGTGTTAAACTAAAAATTGAACCGTTATAAATGGAACAATTTGAGAATGAATGGTCACTGTCCTTGGTATTATTCCCACAATTATTAAATATAGATATGATAGTCAAAAAATTCAGCAAGAGGGAGAGAAGGGAGCACAAAATATGATATTGAGTAGAGGACTCATGGGGGGGAAGAAGGAAGAAGATAATCCTACAAGAAGGGGTGATATGATAACCAACAATTAGAAAAGGTTTAGCAGGAGAATGGGAAGTAGAACGCATTGGTCTTTGGCATAAGTTCTCAATGCCAATTGCTATAGAAGTAAATAAAATGTGGATTTCTAGGCCCTGGCTCTATTGATCCTAATCTACACTAGTTATTTAAATAAATAAAAATGCATTATGCTTAAAATTCTATTTTGGGACTCTAAGAGAAGTTAGGTGTCGCGCCAAGTTACCTATGACTTTGGGGCCAAAATGGTTACTCTACTATCCACTTTCATGTTGTTTCTCAAATATGGAACAATACATAACATAAAAAGAATGGAACCCCTTCTTATCCTTATGGAATTGTATTTAACACAGCCCAATACTTGTCAAGGGTTAATATTAGGTTTTTTTAATACCTCAACTCTTATTTAGGGTTAGTTTTTTGGACCTTCTAGAATGTTCTTAAATTGCACATGTAACTAGTTCCACATGTTTGAGAATGAGAGTTGATATGAAATCCTCTCGGTACCATGGTGGTCAACTGGACAAGTCAACTTGTAGGAGATATAAATTTTGCATTTAGACTACATTTGAGGAGATATTTGGACCATTGGAAAGGTATCCAAGTGTAGAATCACATCATGACTCGTAGAATCAACGATGGGTTGTTTTACCCCCAAAAATGTTGTTTAGATGCTCAAATGGGTCTCAAAAAGGTCTTAAATGCTAAATATGCAAAATGAGACCTTCACATAAAATGGGCCCTACAAACCCATTCATCCAATCGTTCAACCTTAAAAGCTCCAATTAGGTGACAAATTATATATTGATCCATTTTAGATTAATCCGGTACACAACACATTCACATCCTCTAAAAAGATTGGTGTGGAGTGGAATTCTTCTAAGGCAATTAAGAATGATCATGGGCTCCAATGATAGTATGATATGCTTTGATTTCATTATTTTCATCAAATATTTCAATATTTTTGTTAAGAGGTATAGAATGCATTTTTTTAAGTAAATGTTTCCATTGGAAAGTGAAAAGAATGAATTTCTACCAAAGGGTATGAATTCTCTTGTGAAAGGTATATTCATAGTTTTGAAAGGAATATTATTTTCAAAATTAGATATTCATGCATTGTTAACCTTGGAGGAAGGCACAATTTTGTAATTTAAAAATATTTTAAATAAACAAAGTTTGTAAAGATTCCATAAGTGTCTATTTTATAGTCTTGGCTTCAACAATGACTACATACGAAATGGAAACAACAATGATTGTCGAAAGGATAGCAGAAATTGCAAACATCACTTCTTCATTAGTGGAGAAGGTTAACAACATCTCTGATAGAAAGTCTCCTTCTTGGTGAATGAAATGTGAGGTCCCTATCTATGATCAATCAAGCAAAGTTGAAGTGATTGAAAAATGGATTTTGGACATGGACACTTGGTTTGAGTACAATCTTGTCCTTGATGGTGACACGGTCCCATTTTCTAAATTGAAGTTGACGGGTCTGCCAAGATTCTACTTTTTAAATTTAGTGTTAATCAAAACCGCATTACCACTTGGACTAGGCTTGTTGAAGCAATCAATCTCACTTTATACCCTTCCAATTATTAACAATACATGTAGGTAAGGTGGATTTGTTTGTTCCAAGTGTTCAATATGCTATTACAAGAATAGATCTATCAATTCAACAATTTGAGGATTCTTCTTGGCATAACTAAATCTGTTGCAAAACTCATCCTAAAATTTAAGAGTGTACTACAAGAAAATTTATACTAAGAACTATAGTACGTGGAGATCACCATCATCGATCCAACATACAATCAAGCACAATTGGAGGAAGAATTTATTTTGGATCAACACAGGATACAACAACATTCATCCTCCAATTTTTTCATATCAACAAATCCTACAACTACTTGTACTACAAGATAATCATCTTTATATTATTTTTCTTCTTATCCTTTTGCTAAGTTTTGTCAATATTCTAAGAAATAAGGATTGTCATGATAAGTTCACATGATTCCAATTGAAGGAAAAAAATTTGATTGTACAGTCTCCCATCAAGGATGATGATGATCTTACCATTGATATCTCTAGAAAAACCAACATCTACGATGACTTGAAGGGTCAAAACAAGAAAGTTACCTTGCTACAACATGCCACTTCCTAGACAACAATATATATTCTATTTATCACATGTGCTCATATCACTCATGATTTCTCCTCCACTTGTATCTTTGACAATGGATCCCAAGAGAACTTGATTTCCAAATCCATTATCAATCAGATGCATTTTATTATTAATGGACCCCCATCCTCATCGTTTTGCACTTGGATGGAAGGATGAAGGTACCTCTTCCTCGATCAAACACACATCCTCTATCTAATTCTCTTTTGGTCCTAGATTCGTGGACAGAGTCACTTGTGAAGTGATCGATATGGATTGTTTTGTTGTACTACTTGGTCAACCTTATCAATATGCTATAAAGGCCCAATATGATGCATTAAAAATACTTATATCTTACATAAATATAACACCAACTATATTATTCATGGTACATTATAACTACCATAGTAGACTACTCCTAAAAAGCATTCATTAACTTTCACCCAAAAACCCTATCCAACTTTACAGCATCATGTTTCTTCAAAAAAAATTAAGGCCACTTGTACACCTTCTCCTAGAAAATTTTCTTTTCACTCAAAATTCCACCTCAAGAGAACCTAGAAACTTCAAATTTTATTACCCATTACAATGTTTTCTTCTTTCTTGGTGGTTCATATATGGAAGTCTCTTTTCATAGGTTCATCACTCAATTTGAAATCGATCATCACCTAAAAAATTCCTTTAGGTTCCCAAAGTTTTTTGTTCTAATCAGTTGAGCATTCATGATTTCATCAACACACATTGTAAATCAACATTGATTACAAAGATCCTGATCAATAATCCTATAGATAATTTTCTTTATTTTCAACTTCCACTTATTATAGATCAAGTTTTTGACACCAAGGATCGCTAAATTCATCAAAGATCCACTAGTTTTGTAATGTCCAATTTGAATCCTAGGTTATATATTGTATTGATGTGTAACTATTTTGTATACGCGATGTGTAATTCCTAGTGTGGAATATGTAAAAGCATGTAAATATTTATAATGCCAATAAAAAGTATAAAGATGTTTATGGAGGCAACAGAAAATGATGTGGATGTATTTTATCCACTGGGGAGGGGTAAGGGGGTGTGATAGAGTCAACCCTCTATTTCCATGTGTCCATCTTGAGAACCTAGATAGGCATCCTTTCTACTCTTAATTCTATTGTAAGAAGGAAATTGAGAGATTATATCCTACGTTTAATGGAGTATGGGCTTAAGTTCAGAATTGTTATGGCCATGTATGGGATGAATTGATGGACACAATAGTCAAGCACCTTAGGGAAATGTGTTTTTCTAGTTTCCCATAATCCAATCATGGGGTGGAGCCAGGACCCAATTAATAAATGTGGGATTCGTTTTCCTTCATCCAAAACCCTGTGTGGAAGAACCATTGTTGAATTTTCCATGTGTCGAATTCCTAGTATCAACCATTGTAGAATTGGTATCCTAAGGGAAAGTCATATTGGGAAGCGTTGAGAATTATAGTAACATGTGTGGATTGAGAAAACCTATGAAGGAATTAATTTTGTCTCAGTTTAGTAGTCGAGACTGGCCATACCTTCCAAAGTAATGCTGAGGGAAGGGGAACCTAAGGGACTATGTTGTAGAAAAGGAGACCTTCCTTAGGATGAGTGTGGAGGTGATGGAGTTTCCAAGGATGGATGAAGCTGATTGAGATTCCTGTAAATCTATGGTTGAGATCATTGGATTTACATCCATTTTATTTATCATTATGTTGCCTTGATAAACCCATATATGCATTGGCCTAGCTTGAGTGTGTGTGTATCCATTTTTGTGAATGAGCCTTAGTAGTTCTCCTTAGTGGATAACATATCCCAACTAGTTAGTGATTGAGAAAAATATGAAGATAATTGAAATTTAAAACTTTAATCCACAATAACAGTGTAGATGAATCTAATAAATAATCCAAAGACATAAATCAAACCATAGAACATAGTATATACCTGGGTAAAACCCTCCACTGATTCAGAGGATAAAAAACCAATAAAACAATCTTAGAGTATGATTGATAATTGGTAGAGAATGATTACAACACAATATTATATTGCTTTCACCAAGAGCACCAGAGAGTGGAGATCAAATGGAACACCGTATATAACTTTCCAAGTGCATAACACTTTAATAACAAGTAAAATTTGTTTATATAACAAAAATAGAATGGTTGCATGTATCAATAACTTATTAACACTTATAAAATTGTCACATCTTCAATCATGTGCCCCCCATTGACCTGGTGCCAATATGGCACTCCATAATTATCTCCCACTAGAAGATATGCACCCTCCCTGACTTGGTTCCAGGTTGGAACTCCATAATATCTCCCATAAGAAGATATGTTTCTTCCATTAGTAAACTAACTCTAACTGAGTTGTTAACTTAGTGTACTAAACTGAACTAGATGGAACTGCATGCAATTGAGTGTAATTGCATACAACTGAGTGTAACTGAACAAAATTGAATGTAATTGAACATATATGAATGTAACAGAATAGAACTAGTGCTTCTCCATCAATGTCATATTTAACAACCACTTGCATAAATTAAGGAGTTGATTTCTTAATTAATTGAATTGTTTTACCATAACTAATACTCAATTGATGTCTTATCATTTCGAGTTCACTTGGTGGCAACATGAACAATTCAAATTATCTTTCCACCTGTGTGCTTATATTAATTATCTCTACATGGTCCATATGTGTTTCATAAATTCTATATCATATTATACTTATAAGAATTGTTTCGAACCTATGATCATACGTATTACCCCGGGTCATATATTCACATGCTAAAGTAAATCGCTGTAGGGGTAGGTAATCCCTAAAGGAGACTTGTATTACTTATTGACCATTACTATCCATACATCACATAGTATATCCACTTTACATAGTAAAGTACACCACCTCAGAACATGAGGATATTTGTAAAAATTGATATTACTCATAAGTCTATTGACTTGATATTACTCACTAGTCTACTATCTTGATATTACTCACAAGACTCGGACCTTAACATAAGGTCATGATCTTAACCATAAGATTCTAGTACAAGCATCTCTCCCGAATATGACAATGTCATGTGAACTTAATATAATATAAGTTCAGAAATTGATACAACACACGTCTCAGACCTTAATACAAAATAAGGTCGTGGATAAGATATGAATCTAATTACAACATATATTCTGAACTTGATTACAATGGCGCAAGTCTCAGAACTTAATACAACATAAGGTCATGGAGATTAAATCCTGAATCTGTACTCTCAACACTTCATCTCAACGAGGGAGACATTCTCTGCCATACCAAGCTTATCTCGGAAGTGTCACAACTTCATCACATACAGATGCTTGTCACAAATTTGAATCTGCTCATTAGTACCTATGTACTGGAATTCATGACCATGACTTCAATGAAGTAAAACTTCATCTCGAATGTGTTTTATCATAAAACATGTATATGGTTTTCTAGAAATATTGACTATTAACACCTAATGTAACAACCCCGACCCTCTGACCGGCGATAAGGACGCCACCAAACCATAAAAAACCTCCGGGCAGATAGCCCCGTGAACATGAACAAGCATATAATGCTGAAATATAAAGATTAAAACATAAAACATACTAAGATGCATAATCCTTCTGTTGAGGCATGGAAATTCGCAGGCGGCAACAGTAAGGGATTCTCCCCAATCAGCGTTCCCAACTAGCCCGCTGACTGTTTGGTATAGGGAATCCGTCTGATTCATGGTCCGGCTACCGTAGGTCAAAGTAACAAACACAGGCTTTACCGGTTGCGGCCCGGCCCACCAAGTTTTTGTATTTTGACTTAAATAAATGATATGCACATGCCTAAATAAATGCAGGGTGATCCAGATGCAAGGAGCGGTCACAAAGTGATGCGCAAGTTCTTACCTCTCGTCTTAAGCTCACAAACAACTAAACCAGATACAAAACATAAATAAACTAACTACCTAAACTATCCCTAGGGAGCGAGGTTATCATCTTAACTGAGCAATACAATATCACATACGGTGAGAAAAATCACAGGTAGCTGATACTCTTCTCATGGTACATAACAGAAACTTACAAATATTCAAATAACCAGATAGCTGATCATTCTATAACAACAGTTATTGCTCTTAGTGACAATGCATCCCAGAAAATAATGAAGAATAGTTAACAAGAACTTAGGCTCAAAACGTCAAATATCCTTACAGCAAATGAAATACAGCTGAAAACAAAAAAGTTCCTCTTCAACATCATTCATTGAATTGCATTGGTACATTTCACTTCTTTACTCTTTCCAATAGGCAAAATTGCAATTCACTTTGCAAAACGAAGTAATTCCTCTTACAAGTCAACCATTACAAAATTTTCTAAGGGAAAAAGCCCTTTTCCAGTCTTCATTCCCCCTATTTAAACTACAACTGATGTCCTCTCGGTTCCCTCATCCCGTGACCTTTCAGCGCCCTTAACGATTCAGTTTCTCCTCTGGTCGTTGCATTTTCTTCAATCATTTCAAAAGGCATTTTACCCTCTGACAGTAACTGCTGAAAATGCCTCATCGACGCCTCTGTCATCCACTTGGGTTGTCCTTTTCCTCGCCGTAGGCCACTCTAGCGATCCATGTGATTCTCCCTGCATACAATTTAAACGCATTATGCACTAACTTGAGACATTGGACATCACAATTTTTTAACTATGGTGAAAAATCCACAAAAGCTGGCCTGGTTCATTCGGGCGAAAAGTTCACAGTAAAATGAAACGGCGGTCGGGCAGTACTTGGATCGGATGAGACAAAGTTTCTGCACCGGATGGGAGAAAGCTCCAAGAGCCGCAACGGCGGAGGATCACCAGAAGAGGGGGAGTGAGAACGCAGGCGCCATAGGAAATCAGGCAGCAAAGAGAAGTGGGGCGGAAGCTGAACAACTCTGCCACCTGCAACAGCGGACGGAATGCAGGACAGAGGCAGACGACGGGAGCGGTAGGTCGGATGTCGGACGACAAACGAAACAGAGGCCAACTTCCCCCTTCCGGCCGCAACGGCGGGTGAGATAGAACTCTGGAGCAAGCGATCCACACCCACGAATCGGGCGTCGGGTGACACTTCAATCGGGCGGAGACTTTGGTCTAGGAGCCGCAACGACGGGTGAGATAGGACTCCACTTCTTCCAAAAGAGGCCCGATCCAAAGGGAAAACTAACAGCGCTAAGGCCCGATTGCGGCCGAAAAAGCAAAATCTTGCTAAGGCAAACTTTTACACTCTATGGGCATTAAAATAACCAGACCACATGACTCATATCGAACTGAACGAAGCAAGCAATCAAAGGACGTTCAACTTCAAACGCAAAGATAATCTCAGAGACGCCAAGCTTTCAACAGTTGATTCAGGCAAATAAAGATAAGGAGGGGTCCCAGATTTTAAATGAAAAACTAAAATCGGGGAAAAGGTTGTGGCAGCAACAATTGGCGATTTCCTGGTGAACCTAGATCTCTGGGTGGTTTCTTCCTTGAAAAGCAGACTGTCCTACAACAAATGAATCCAATGAATTCTTCCAACTATACGGATCTCTCAATAACAGAAGTGTGTACCTTGATCATTGATATCAGTCCAATTGGGCGGTGAAAGTCAAGCTTCTAGAGTCTGGATAACTCTGCTGAGGCCAAGATATGAGTTCATTATTAATTTTTATTCAGGTAGCTGGTAACATTGGACACCACAGGATTGTAGCAGGTGATGAATAGGAGCGTTCATTTGTTCCTCATTCCCATGCCGCCTTAGCAACTTTTGTGCTTTTCGGATTTTATCCTCTTTTAGTGAGAGTCTTCATGCATGCCTTTCTTACTGAATTTTCATTCAGGATCCTCTATCCCATAGTGCCCTTTTGTGTGAGTGATGTGCTTAAGGTTTCAGCTCACAGACGGAGAGGATCATTGGCAAATTAGTACTTTATGATCTGGATTTAGCTTTCGAGCATGATTCTTTTATAGGAATTCTGACTCTTATCTGCCTTTAGGAATTTATTTCCCGGCATGGGATTATTTAGATTTAACACCCTGTTCATCTTGCTCTTCTCCGTGGGTCCCCTGTCATTGCCCCCTGAGATTACAAGTGTAAAGTGCACGGAGCCTCAGCATAGTATTCTAGACTTTCGAACCTGATTGGACCTCAATCCACACAAAGATTTCGAGAAACTATTTGGTAGAAGAAATTCACATGGAAAATTACAGTCTACTATTCAACAAATGTTTGCCATTTCCAGAAATGTGAATTTCCCCACATAACCACGAGTTAAACACCTTTATTGAAAACAAAAACTCACTTAAAACAAATGAAAGCATAACTCAACACAGTTTATTTATGTACAAGTCAGAAAGCTCAAAAAATACTTAAGAAAAATAAGGCTTGAGAACCAGACCATTAACTGGCAGGTTCTCCTCCCATCCCTGTAAATCCTGTCACATATAGGTAGCAGGGCCAAGTTTAGCAGTGATTTGAAACGGACCTACCCATAACTGTTGGAACTTAGTGTGCTTCCCTTTCTCATCATGGGGATGATCCCATTTTAGGATAAGGTCTCCCACTTCCAAGTCCTTCTTCCCGGCTTTGTGCTTATCAAACCATCTCTTCACTACCTCCTGCTGCTGTTGGAAACGTTCTCTAGCTTTGCATCTAGCCTCTTCTGCTTTCAGAAGATTGTATATTCTTACCTAGAGAACTTCATCATCCGACCCCCTAGACTCTTGAGCTAGTATGGAAGACGGGAGCAGGACGTTGGGAGGAAGGATGGCTTCCTTTCCGTATACAAGGGTAAAGGGTGACACTCCCATGGCAGACTTAGGGGTAACTCTATCAGCCCACAAGGCATTGGGTAAGGCTGAGTGCCAACCTCGCTGGTTTTCTATGACGGTCTTCTTCAGGATTCTAATAAGGTTTTTATTTGAGGATTCGGCTAGGCCATTCCCTTGTGGATAATAGTTAGCAGAATAGTGTAATTTTATCCCTTTCTCATGAGCAAAAGCAGTGACCTTAATGGATGAAAAATATTTAGCATTATCAAAAACTAATGAACTTGGAACCCCAAACCTGGTCATGATATGATCTTGTAGAAAATTGATGACTTCATCTTCATTTATCTTGCATAGTGGAATAGCTTCAACCCATCGATTGAAATAATCAGTTGCAGTAAGAATATATTTGTGTAGCAGAGAGGAATTTGGCTTTATTTCTCCAATGACGTCTATTCCCCATTGCTCGAACGGCTCTGTGATCATTACAGGCTTTAGGGGTGCTACCGCTCTAGGTAGTCTTCCACCTCATCTTTGGCAGGTGTCACATTTTCTGACGTGCACATGGGCATCTCTGAAGAGCGTTGGCCAATAGTAACCGGCCCTAAGGATTTTAAGGGCTGTAGTGTCTCCTGAATAATGTCCACCGGCTGGTCCATCATGTAATTCAGACATTACTTTCTCAGCTTCTGCCTTTTCTAAACATCTTAGAAGGACCCCATCATAATTTCTTCTGAATAGTATGCCTTCTACGAGTTGGTAGGAAGCTGACTTTAGATGCAAAGCTCTTCTCTGTTTGGAACTCCAATGTTCAGGCAATACCCCTGACTACAGGTAATGTACAAGATCTCTATACCAAGATTCAGGAGCTGTGAATAAAGGACAAACATCCATTACATGCAGTTCAACTTCATTATCCCATGCCTGTTCTTCATCATTCTTGCTTCCAGTCATCAGCTTGCATAATCCCTGACCTTTCACTATAGTGGCTGGTTTGAATTCTAAATCATATTCTTGAAGGGCTGTTACCCAGTTGCCCCTTCTTTCTCCCAATTCCTTTTGAATGAGAAGGGATCTTACGGCTGGGTAAGGGACAATTACCTTGGTTCGATTTTTAAGTATGTAAGGTCTGAATTGCTTGACTACTTTAAATACTGCATATGCCTATTTGTCAATGGTTGGGTAGTTTAACTCGGCCCCTTGTAGCCCAGTGCTCATAAAAGAGATTGGAAATTCGTCACCTCCCTCTTCCTTTTGTGTGAGTACAACTGCTAATGAATCATCGGACGCGAATGTATACATAATAAAATCCTTGTCGAAGTCTGGACTTTTAAGAGAGGGTGCATGTGCAACAGCATTCTTGATTTTACTGAAAGCATTCTTTTCAGTCTCAGTCCATTTGAACTGTGCATTTTGCTTGACCATCTGCTGCAATGGTTTAACAGTCTAGGCGAAATCAGGCACGAATCTTCTTACAAAGTTGATTGTCCCCATGAAGGACTGCATTCCCTTCTTATTATGAGGCATGGAAATTTGTTCAATGGCCTTAACCCTTTCTGGGTCTATAGAGATACCTTCCTTAGACACTATATGCCCTAGTAACTTGCCTTCTGTGACAGCGAATACGCATTTTTTGGGATTTAGGGAAATGCCATACTTCCGACAACGCTCGAAAATTTGCTTTAGATGGAACGCGTGTTCCCCTCGTTTCTTCGAAAATATTGTGATATCATCAAGATAGACCACCACACTTCGTCCAATCAACCCGCGAAAAGCTATGTCCATAGCTCTCTGAAATGTTGCTCCTGCATTAATCAGTCCAAAAGGCATTCTCCTATATGCGAACGTTCCCCATTTAGTTCTGAATGTCGTCTTCAATCTATCTTCCTCAGCTACCAACACTTGATTGTAGCCAGAGAAACCATCCAATAATGAAAACATTTCAGAGCCGGAAACCATTTGTAACAATTGCTCCATGGGAGGTACCGGGTAGTTGTCTTTGTCTGAGGCGCGATTTAGATTTCTGAAGTCTACGCACAGCCTGATCTCTCCCGATTTTTTCCTGATGGGTACCAAGTTTGATACCCATTCAGAATGCCTAACTTTAAAGATAATTCTAGCCTCCAGCAATTTCTTCACCTCGCTTTGAATTAGCGGCTCCAGCTTTGGGTGCATTTTCCTCAACGGCTGTTGATATGGCTTGACGCCTGCTTTAATAGGAATTATGTGCTTGATGATATTAGTGTCATAGGTTTTTAAATCTGCATACGTCCATGCAAAGACATCTTTGTACTGTTTAAACAAACTGAGGAACTTGTCTCTTTCTATTGGTAAACAGCACTTGCCAAGGTTCACGAACTTGGGCTCCGTTTCAGTCCCTAAGTTTATTAACTCGAACTGTAAAGTTGAGCTGTGTGTCTTCACGTTATCTGGTCTCCTAAATTTCTCATTCAAGTCAAACATTTTCTCCAGCGTCTTGACACCTTTGGGAATGAAATTATTATATTTCATCTCAGCCTGATGTTCCTCATCATCTATGATAGCTCCTTTAAAAGTCTCATCATTTGTCAAGCACTCGATTATCTGTTGATCATCGTCAAATACTCGCAGGTTAGTGATCATGTCCGGCACGGAGGGCCTGAAAAGTAATTCAATAGAGCACTTATTATTAGTGGGAACCAGCCTGGCAGCTGATGTGGCTAAAAAATCAGCGGCTGCATTTTTTATCCTTGGAATTGAAATAATGTTAAATGCATGAAAACGTTTAAGTAATTCCCATACCTCGTTTTGGTACGCTTTCAAATGAGGGGAAACACAGTGTATCTGATTTTTTATTTGTTTCACAACTATTTCTGAGTCCCCGAAAACTTTTAAATTACAAACCTGTAACTCAATGGCCTTCTTGAGTCCCTACAACAGTGCTTCATATTCAGCTGTATTGTTAGTACATTCAAACTCTAATCTACAGGACAAGAAGTGTTTATTTTTTTGCGGATCAATAAGGACGCAGCCGGCCCCTGATCCTTCTAATGTTTTTGAGCCGTCAAAATATAAAGTCCAACAACCATTGTCTAATGAAAATGAATCTACTCCTACAGCTAAATCTACTATTTTACAGTCAAGCTCATCAGCCTGAGAAAAATGAAGGAGATCAGGCTGGGTGTTAGGTGTGCTGCTAGCCTCTTCTGCTTGATAATTCCCTGGTTCAAGTTCAAGAAAGTAGTTTCCCAATACAGATTCAACTGGTACATTCTTCCCATCCAATTGAGTGACATTGTACTTCATATGAAGCTCTCTCAAAACCTTGATCTGATTAGGACTCCCTTTGCATGGCAACCAAAGATGTGACCAATCTGTGGCGAAATACCCATTTAATTTGGCTAACCAATCTCTGCTCAAGACCAAGCCGTACGCATCTGGTATGTCAGCCACTACAATGTTGATGACTTGGCACACTCTATCATCGGATGCCAAGCGGATTAGCACGTCCTCCATCTCGCCAACCACCTTGACGTCGGTCCTATCCAACTGCACCACTTTCCACGTGGTTGGCTTAGGCTGCCCATTTATTTGCTTACAAATCGATATGGGCATGACATTGATTGACGCTCCTGAGTCCGCTAAACAATTGTGCACATTATGATTGAAAATTTCAAACGTCAAAAGGAAAGGTGGATGTTTGGTTTTAGACTTACCTCCACTACTAGCTTCCCCAATTTCTTCTTCTGGCTGTGGCTGATTGTCAGTGGGAAGATTTTCTCCTTTTGTTTCTAATGCTTTCAACAATCTTTCTTTCTGCTGAGGTATTTTGCACATTTCAAACAGCGGGACGTTTGCTTTTATCTTCTTTAAATCTTCAACAATGTCATATTCGATTAGTTGTCTAGTGGACTGAGGTTTATTTGCGCTTACATTTTCTTCGCTTGGCTTAGGCGGTGTTCTAAATTGCCTCGGATCCTGGCTGGTAATGGTAAAATCTAGAATCTGATCAGCCACGGATTTGTCTTGAAATTTTTTTTTTATATTTCTTTGCAGCCTTCGAATCTTTGGGAGCAAACGACTGTCATCACTAACCTCCCCTTTGCTCCTAGTTGTGACGTTAGCTTCTCTGATATCTTTGCGTTCCTGAGTGTTTTCTTCTTCCACATCTAGTACTGAAAATAGAGCTCCATAAGGCCATAGTTTCCTCTTCCTATTATTTCATGGGAGTGGATGCAACATTTTCTTTCCTTTCATCATCATCTTCCTCTGTCAACCTCGAATCCAACATCTGGTTCATGACTAACGTCATAGAATTTATCCATTGTGGACAGTTCTTTTCGGAATGAGGCTGTTGATGAAAAGTACAGAAATTGTCCATCCCTATTTCTGTTAGGTTCATGGATGCAGTTTTCTGAGGAGGAGGAGGGATCTGGTTGCTATCCTCCCTTTTCTTATAATATGGCCTGAAAAACTTTTGTGCTTCCTTTTCCTTCTCCAAGTCTATGACCTTATTGGACAGCTTTTGCATCATTTTAGCCATACTTTCATAATCTGGTGTTTTCTCCTCTTTGGGCTTAGTAAACAGCAGCGTTCTCCTTTTCTCCCCTGACTGTTCGGGATAATCTTCAATGCTCTCCCTTTCTGCTTCCACTACTTCTGCCTCTTCATAAGTCTCCGTCAAAGTGGGCTTGGCCCTACCTTTTACGAACATGGCCAGGTCAGGACCCAAAGCTGAAGTATAATACTCGATTAGGACCTTTTCTGAAGGTTTATCTGCATCAGAGAAGTTTTTAAGGTATGTTGTAAACCTTTGTGTAAAACTGTGCACTTTTTCCTTCTTTTCTTTTTTCAAAGCACAAAGTCCTTTCATAAGGGCAGCATGGGTCTTTTGGACCGCATACTTACTTCTAAACATTCTTTCGAAGGTGTTCCAATCTGGAATAGAATTGGCAAGCAAACCAAAATACCAAGAGGCTGCGGCTCCTTTAAGGGTATGTGGGAAGAGTCTACAAACCACATCTTCATGGTCCCCTGCCCTTAATCCTTCTATAGCTAAATAAAAACTCTGCAAGTGGTCGTCTATCAATATCTTCTCATTGGGATCAAACTTAGGTAATAACTTTTCGAAGGCTTGACGTAGGTCGTGCAAAGGAGGGGTCAGATTCAGAGGTGATCTGGCTTTCCATGCAGGTGGTGGGTTTGGAGGATTAGGTGGCTGGTTTGCGTTAGCTGCTGCCATTAATCGAGGTGGAGAGTGCGGAGGTGAACCAACTGGGGTGTGAATAGGAGAAATATAAGGGGTCTCAGGGCCTTCTTGATTCAAAGGTAGCTCTACTTCTTGTAAGGCAGTCTCCACAAGTTCTTGCCAGTCTCCAACCAACACCGAGTCTTCTCTTATAGGATGATCTTTCCTCTTGTATTCTCTTCTAGGCAATTCGGGAATGATAGGAAATCCTACAATCTTCTTTAAGTATGCCCTGGTGTGTCTTCTCAGATCGTTAACAATCTCGTTGCGGACAGGGTACAGATATTCTCTTTCTTCTTCTTCCGGAATTGAATTGCGTGGTACACTACTTCCAGAACTGTAACCAGTGGAATATTCTCGGGAAAATGGGTTTCCTCGGCCAGCCATGCACTGGCGGCCCTCCTTCTAGCACCAAAAACTGTTGAGGCCTGGAAATTCGCAGGCGGCAACAGTAAGGGATTCTCCCCAATCAGCGTTCCCAACTAGCCCGCTGACTGTTTGGTATAGGGAATCTGTCTGGTTCGCGGTCCGGCTACCGTAGGTCAAAGTAACAAACACAGGCTTTACCGGTTGCGGCCCGACCCACAGAGTTTTTGTATTTTGACTTAAATAAATGATATTCACGTGCCTAAATAAATGCAGGGTGATCCAGATGCAAGGAGCGGTCACAAAGTGATGCGCAGGTTCTTACCTCTCGTCTTAAGCTCACAAACAACTAAACCAGATACAAAACAGAAATAAACTAACTACCTAAACTATCCCTAGGGAGCGAGGTTATCATCTTAACTGAGCAATACAATATCACATACGGTGAGAAAAATCATAGGTAGCTGATACTCTTCTCATGGTACATAACAAAAACTTACAAATATTCAAATAACCAGATAGCTGATCATTCTATAACAACAGTTATTGCTCTTAGTGACAATGCATCCCAGAAAATACTGAAGAATAGTTAACAAGAACTTAGGCTCAAAACGTCAAATATCCTTACAGCAAATGAAATACAGCTGAAAACGAAAAAGTTCCTCTTCAACATCATTCATTGAATTGCATTGGTACATTTCACTTCTTTACTCTTTCCAACAGGCAAAATTGCAGTTCACTTTGCAAAACGAAGTAATTCCTCTTACAAGTCAACCATTACAAAATTTTCTAAGGGAAAAAGCCCTTTTCCAGTCTTCATTCCCCCTATTTAAACTACAACTGATGTCCTCTTGGTTCCCTCAGCCCGTGACCTTTCAGCGCCCTTAACGATTCAGTTTCTCCTCTGGTCGTTGCGTTTTCTTCAATCATTTCAAAAGGTGTTTTACCCTCTGACAGTAACTGCTGAAAATGCCTCATCGACACCTCTATCATCCGCTTGGGTTGTCCTTTTCCTCGCCGTAGGCCACTCTAGCGATCCATGTGATTCTCCCTGCATACAATTTAAACGCATTATGCACTAACTTGAGACATTGGACATCACAATTTTTTAACTATGGTGAAAAATCCACAAACGCTGGCCTGGTTCATTCGGGCGAAAAGTTCACGGTAAAATGAAACGGCGGTCGGGCAATACTTGGATCGGATGAGACAAAGTTTCTGCACCGGATGGGAGAAAGCTCCATGAGCCGCAACGGTGGAGGATCACCAGAAGGGGGGGAGTGAGAACGCAGGCGCCATAGGAAATCGGGCGGTAAAGGGAAGTGGGGCGGAAGCTGAACAACTCTGCCACCCGCAACAGCGGATGGAATGCAGGATAGAGGAAGACGACGGGAGCGGTAGGTCGGACGTCGGACGACAAACGAAACAGAGGCCAACTTCCCCCTTCTGGCCACAACGGCGGGTGAGATAGAACTCTGGAGCAAGCGATCCACACCCACAAATTGGGCGTCGGGTGACACTTCAATCGGGCGGAGACTTTGGTCTAGGAGCCGCAACGGCGGGTGAGATAGGACTCCACTTCTTCCAAAAGAGGCCCGATCCAAAGGGAAAACTAACAGCGCTAAGGCCCGATTGCGGCCGAAAAAGCAAAATCTTGCTAAGGCAAACTTTTACACTCTATGGGAATTAAAATAACCAGACCACACGACTCATATCGAACTAAACGAAGCAAGCAATCAAAGGACGTTCAACTTCAAACGCAAAGATAATCTCAGAGACGCCAAGCTTTCAACAGTCGATTCAGGCAAATAAAGATAAGGAGGGGTCCCAGATTTTAAATGAAAAACTAAAATCGGGGAAAAGGTTGCGGCAGCAACACCTTCATATACATAATGGAAGCAAACATACATTCATTCAAGCATACCACATGTTCATCATATTTATTAATCAGTAAATATAAATGCAGAGACAGAATAGTCAAGAACACTCATCTTAAAAAGAATTCATCCTGCAACCAGCTACATTGCTGCAACGTTCCACCCAACCATAGGCTAGCATGATCATCAATCTCTCAACAACACTACCACCCTCGATCTGGGCATGATTCCTCAAGGAATAAGGGTTAAAGCAGGCTTACACATAGCGAAGGTACACAAATCAGCCAAGCCCACACAGTAGGGTTTATCAGGCCATCAAGGAGCTAGGAAAGGCTAAATGCTAAGCTAGTGGCCTCAATGGAGAGCTAAGGATGCCTACACCAAAGTTAACCAGACTTCTAAGACATCCACACACCCATCAATAGGAATCAGTCCTTTCTCTGCTTCATAGTCCCTCAGGCCCTGACTTCCCTTTCCAATACTCTTCAAGGGTTGTGGAGAAGAAATCCAGTAGTATAAATCTATCTAAGTGGCTTTAAACACCAGTTTTCTCAGGCATACCCAGCCTCTAATCCTACTCTCAATAGTCCGAAGACCAACCACTGCATACCACAGTAAAACAAACAGCTCACAGCTCTATGAGGAAAATAAAGATAACAAGGTAACAACCCAAATGAAAGGGTGAACACAACTCATTTCCACAAGACGAGTCAGAGCTTTTCTTGGCCCTAGCGTGGCCAAAAAAACTCAGCAACAACCCCACAAGATAATTGCACATGCAGCAACCAAAATGAGGGAAAGATCTACAACCCAATCCCATACTGAAATAACGGGAACCTTACACAGTCCACAGATGGGGAAGAAGACAAATTCTAAGCAATGATAGGGAAAACATATGAACAACAAAGTTGTTCCCCTTAGGCCGCTCTTCTAGCTTGCTGCATGAGATCACAATCCCCCAACCCCTACGTGAGGTAAAACCATCCAATTTTTGGCCTGTGCGTGAGGATTAAACAAAACGATGGGGAAATTCCCCCAAGTGATGTGTGAGGAATTCCAGAGAGGGAAACATTCATGTGAGGGTGAACATTACTTAACCGCCAGAATGGAGTTGTAAGAGGAATGGAATTGTGGTATGTTCCCCTGGCCCCAGCGTGAGTGAAGAGGAAGACTCCACTGGTGGAGTGGGAACATGGGCAAGGACTGATAATTCTACCACACCCACCACTACTCAGCAATAATTTCTCCCAGGCAGCAGAAGTTTAAATGGGTGGCCGACACATGGAAAACTCCCAGTGACCCCCACGGGTTGGACAACCCCCCCTTAACCTTAGCAATCATGCCGTTTTCATTCAATGTTGCACCGTCGTACCTGGATGTAGGTTTATTTTAATTGATGTGCTTATTTACATCATGCCAAAACTATAATGTGTTGGATAGCATGATATACCATCGGCAACAATCCCTATTTCCGAAACATACATGACCAAATCGATGGTGGGGGTTTTTCCTTTAGCTCCACACCACGATTAATTACAATATATACATGATGTACCTTTTTAATGTAACTGGGTTCAAAACCAGGACATTACAATCCCCTCCCCCTTGGAATAACACCGTCCTCGGTGTTCCAGTACATAAGAACACATATACAATTTCCACATCCAAAATTTCAAAATTTTGCAGATCTGTCCCACGTTCAATTATTTACTTGAACTTTCAAGACCAAGCCCCTTGGCTTCCACGAGTTTCTCTTGTTGGTTTTCAACTTTCAGCTCATCCCCAAGTTGAGGAACTTTGTGGCTACTACCCTCTTTATGTTCCCTCGTTGGGCAATCCCTGCGTAAATGATGTCCTCTACAGTTCCAACATTTTTTGGTTGCTTCATATTTACTTGCTCAATTTCCTTTGAGTATTCATTCCTGGAACGTTTCTTAATGGGTCGCTTGGACGAATGTCCCATCATTGATCCACTTTCCTTTCCTTTACGGATTTCTCCCAGAAGGCTTTTTACCTTCTTTTGCAAACAAATAGAGTCTTCCAAAATATGGTGGTTCATCTCATTCTTCCTTTTGTATATCTTGAGCATCTCTCCAAGATTCTCTTGGGTCTTGGAAATTGTTTGAAGGATAATTCCAGCCAATTCCAATAGTTTTCGGTCAGCTGCCATGATCAATGTACACCACTGGATTTCACTTTTCTCATATGTGAAATGCACCATTGAAATTCTGTCAGACCAAGCATAATATAGGCTTTAAAATCAGTCAATTAATTGCCCAATTGGCACGACAGTCCAAGTCTCATCAAGGAGACTTTCATATTTTTCATGCCTTCCAAACAGGCACATGAGCTCATTCATGTCCATTCTTGGGCAGGAAGTTAACTATTCAGCATTCACAATTTACTTTAAGCAAATACACACATTCTATTTTCAGTCATACATGCAGTCAACAATATTTTGTTTTCACAATGCATAAATATATATATAATAAAAAAGGCAAGAGAGAGCAGCAAGAGTTTTTCCCCTCTTTGTTTTGTTCCATCCTGGAACCCACACCACCGCTGTGGTTTTCCTTCTCTCAGCCTCTTTCACTTCACCGTGAATGTTGGACCAATCCCTCTTGGCCATGACACTTAGTGTCTCTGATCTATTTCAGACCTCTCAACCATGGAGCCTCCCCACATGGTTTGTCTCAGCTACTAGGACCTACATAGTATCACTAGCACCTTTCTCATTACCACTCATTCTGATCTCTTCAGGACAGTCACATGTCCACATGCACCCCTGGATGCTCTCATAGTCCTCGCTTCCAGCGATACTTATATTCAAACATTGAATAGATTCACATGTTTAGTTTATTCTCAATGGTTTTTATCTCTTAAACAAGAGATTAAAACATCATAACCAAATCATATACACATGTATATTCATAAGCAAGAAATTGCAAAATAATCCAATACTTATCTGTATTGTGTGTTTCCTCTCTGGTCCACAGGATCCTACTTCGCTTTGCAAGCCTTGGGATTGCCTATGGACTTGGATGTTAGGTCAGCACACAGGCTGTTTCACAACATCCTTTTATATATATCAGGCATAGTCAAGCCAACATTCATTCGGGTTTATAGACCGTCAACAAATCACCTGCACTTATATCAACAATGCACTTATATCAACAATCAATCATCAGCCAAGCAAACATAGTTGGGTTTATCAGGCCATCAACAATAACACATGCACTTATATCAACAATAAATGACTATTTCCAGGTTTCATTTCCAGTCGTGAGCTCTAATTCCACTACCCCATACAGCACAAGAAACCACCCCCTTCTTTCCTCTTCGGTCCCTCGGGAATGTCCCCTTCTCTGTGCTCTTTAGTAGGAGGTAGGATGAGCCCAAGCCATTATCCATTTAGTGTACAAGACCAAACTACCTCTGTTTATCCTGACAACACAAGCAACATAAGCAAACTCATCAGCGTTATTGTTCTACAACTATAATCATATTTTACATCATTCACTATCAAGTATTGAGACACCAGGAGTGCATCCACTCCCTAGGGTGTAATCAATATTGAAAAACCTTTCATGATTTGACATCGGAAAAGTGTGCACCTTTTTTCGGTGTGTGCCATGTAGGCCCTATTCATACTCAAGAAATCAATCATAATGGAAATAAAATCAAAACATGATCTGCATATGGAATTTTAACAATTTGACATGCATATTCTTAGCTAGGGTCACAGAACACTTATCCATTTGCCGATGCAGTATTCCTTTGTTAAGGAGGAATGGGGGCTCATTTCTTTGAGTTGACAGTCCCTCGGTTTTCCATCCCAATCCCTCTTTACATTTCGTATCCACACATGTCTTACCGACATAACCTATACCATCTCACTCATGTTGCTTACCAAACATGTAGTGCAGATGAGACATTTCCATAGTGTCCAATGGAGTTTCATCCAAACCCCATTTCCAAGATAAGGGAAAACCTTCCCATGAAGTTTGGCTCCTGCAGGTCATCACAAATGATCTTCCTATAGTGTGTACCCCTGGCGCATTCATCAAATATACAAACAGTCAGTTATTATCTGATAATACAATCCAAATTTGATTGTTCCATAGCCAAGCAATGACATTAGTAATTCAATTCAATAGGAATTTGCAGCTCTGTCTACTATAGAAATTGATTTGCTTGGGAATGAGGTTATCCTCAATTGTGGGTCTCTTGTAAGCAGCACTACTATGCCCATTATAATTTTATGCTTACTATCATAACATGAATACCCACTTACAATGCGTCCACCTGACACAATCTTATGCAAGCCGATAGTGATTAGTAGTTGTCAGCAATTTCTCAAACCTGAAACGTCACAATTCAAATTTAACAACCCAACATGCAGACAAACTATTTTCACAGCCATGAGACTCTTCTCATAAGGTTTGGCTCTTGTACATGGTATATTTCGGCCTTTGTCATGTTCTTACCACAATTGCCATGCCCCAAACAATCTACCCGAAACCTGAACCTCAGTCAGCCAAACCCTTAGTAAGTCTTGATGCATATAACTTTTTCATTGCTGCAACAATCACTGAAGCATTTTCAGAATTTGTAAAATTCAAACACTTCGAGCTGTTAATCACATCAATATTACCAAAACTCATTTACTTCACGCAATCATTATCATACTAAAATTCGCAAGGTCACATCATTTATGCCAAAATGAAATGTTCAGATACTCCTTACTCCACAAGTGTATCATTGTACCATCTTTCCCTTCCATAGTGCATTTCCGACATCCAATCGATCATGACTACCCTCTTCATGCACTTACTATCCTGCATTCATAACAACTTTTGAAAAGGTTTTGGAATTGTCATCAATTCATCATTTCAGTCATTAGTTATTCATAATAACACATGCACTATCTCTATGCATTCATGCATTGCATTGCAACATTTGCACCCATACTTATGTATGCATATGTACAACATTTACTCATACTTTTCATATGCATCCATTCAATGCATAACTACAATATTGATGAAATCTTTTAATGCATATCCACTCAATGCTACCTTGCATTGATTCAGGAATACTTATGCATTCAAACATACCATGCATGGCCTAACCATGACTACTTCATATAGGATGCATTGCTATAATCAAGACCATCAGTACTTACTTTCTTTGGGAGATTAAGCTCATAACAACACATACAGGCATGACACCTTTCTTTATGAATGTAGTATAAAATTCAAATACCCACATGGTATGAGACCTCTTGCTTTTACCACTCCATGCAATTGTCATAATTAAACTCTTACCTTCATGGGTCCTACTTACACCCTTGACATTACCACTTTGGTTGGTCCTGTTATCCCTAAAGTTGGACCTAGAATACGGGATCCAAGCTTAAGGAAATCTTAGTTTGACAAAGACCAAATCAAATGAAATCAAATCAGGAAGACAGACTGGTATAAAACTTAAGGCTAACATATCTTCACAATACTTTAAGGTACTAGGCTGGTATCATATGTTTATACAGTTTTAGGTATGAGATCACAATATCACAGATATATATAGTTGATATATGTCACAGATAATTACATACAAGTATTCACAAGAAAATAAGAATATATGGTAGGCTGGTAAACCAATGAGGGCTGCAAGACAAATCATAGAAACCACATAACATAAAAATACAATACAGCATTCCAAAATAAGAATTCTATGATCCTGATAACATAAAGTGAAACTGTGACTGTGTATGAATATTAAAGATAACTGTTTCTTTTGATAAGAATTAGAGTAATGGAATGTGAGTGACCATATACCTAAAAGAATTACCAAAGAAACAGTTTATGTAGTACACAAACAAATCATCATTATATTTCATTCAAAGCTAGAACCTATTTGAAGCTGCAAAGATTTTATGCTATACAGAGATGTTTACAATTCATCCAGCATCATTCCCCAAAACTGCCAACCTACACCCTGCGCTTCTTCCTAAAAGAAATAACTCTCCCAATCGATCCCTGTCCTCACTCAAGACCCCCCCCCCCAATTACATTGAACAATGCTAGAATTTATATTAATTACATCGACTAACTAGTTACAATAAAAGAAATTATTTGGTCCTCTGCCTCTTTGATGAGGTCTGCCACCTATCAAGTTAGTTGCTGAAATGATGACTCGCTGCCTAGAAATACTAAACTTTGACAGCCATCTAATATAAAAATAACTCTTTGTTTTTAGGTGTCTGCCATCTGTATGATTAAATATTGATCAAATCCCTAATAGTCTGAGGATGAGTAACTAAACTCCTTGAAATCTGGAATTATTGGCAACGCTGTCTTCAAATTCAAAATACTCTGCCACCTGTTCACTGAACATGTTGTCCATCAATACCCCGAGCCAACAGGTCAGTTGTGAAACTTGATAATGATTAAACTGATTCCAGTCATGTTTACATTTCCTTGGTTCCATTATACACGCCAGAAGAAGAACTTGGAACGTGTGATTATTTGAAATCAAGTGAAACACCAGGAGACTGAATGCATGACAAGATACTGCATTTTATCCAACTGATCTAATTACAGGGGAAGCTATCTGCACTTTCCAATTTGACCTGAGTAAAATCAACAACGGTGAGAATGCTAGAGAAAGCATGCAAAACATGTGCTCTGAATTGCCCCATTTGTAATATAGAAAACGAGTCCTACACTACATTCTGTGTTGAAAGAGCCCTTTCATTCTCCGACAATTCGGATACTGGCACTGGCATGGAGAATAGCCACACTGAGAAGCATGCACCAGAAGATCCAACATTATCTAGAACTGAAGTACCCTTTGTTGTCGAGCTTCTTTATTTTGTGCATCACGATCAGTCGTAGATGGGTGAGTTGTCAGCTTATGAGGATGAGATGAACTGCCATCTTTCAAATAGCAAGCATTACATATGTCAAAAATCAGGGCATGTTTCACAACGCCATCCCTGCCCTGTCTCAATATCATGGTGGCACGTGTTGCATGTGATTACAAATGCAGGTGTTGTAGGATTATGCAGGTGATAGAGAACCATCGTGGAAGAATGCTTGGCATGACGCAATGTGTCATACTGATAGTGATTTCCTTGACAAAGGCTAAGAAATGCCTGACGGGTATCAAAGAATTCACTCTCCAAAATCTCATCCTTATCCCTAGTATCTGCAGGAACATCTGCTACTTCAACAGAATAAAATGCACGTTTTTCCCTACTGTTGGTAGGATGCCACTCCCTCTCATCAAGCTTTTGTTGTGCCTCATAACATTTATTGCATAGCTGAAAATTCTTACGCTGGCTGCAAGCCCAGCGTTTATCACAAACAATAAATTGATAACAATAAGAACACGCATATTGCAAATGAACCATAATAAAGTCTTCTTTCATAGGAGATATAGACTCCCCAAGTTTCTGCATTAATAAAGCATCCTTTGATGCATTGCTTGCAAGTTGATAAGATATTCAAATGTGATCAAAGCTTAGAATGCCCCTGTTTTACATAGTACAAGAAACTGATCGAGTGAGGGAGGGCTTCATATTCTTGTCCTCCTCCAATGCTATCTTACCTAAATGAGATGGATCTTCAAGCATCATCTTGGCTACGAGATATCCAGCAACTGACCAGGTTTTCCACTTTCGAACCTGCTTTTCAATATATCGTCCAAGCTTACCATCATAATATTCAGGCCAACCATCTTTAGACAATCTGCTCTCAGCAAGTTCAATGGCCCTTCTGGCCATTTGTGGCCTTCCCGTTTTAACACAGGCTACAGTGAATAGCCACAAAAACACTGGCCAAGATCCCCCGTTGTAGTAGCTCCATCTGGTGTTCTTTGGATCACAACCTATTACTATTCGCCATTCATGACCCTCTAAGGCAGGGTATGTAACCTTAAGAGGCATCTCAGATCTTCCCACCGCTCTTCAATAAGATCCATTATTCTCATAGACTGTTCAGGTGTTGCCAAGGATGACAAAATTACAATACAATTACCCAAACAAAATTACCTGAAGTCCATCCGAGCTAGGCTGACATTTCCAATAAAATAACCTCTTGTCATTGGCATGAAATCAAATACCCAATCTGTAATGGAATCAGGAATCACATTGAATTTATTTACAGCAGTGTGCGAATGTTCCTCGGTCTTGTATCTATATATGTTGTTCAGCTGCTGAAAGTCTAGCCAGAAATAATTACGCATGTGATAACTTAATGCATGCAGTCGTTTGTCAATTCGTTCTATGAACTCTTTTCCCCCACCTTCTGGTTTAAGGAGTATTCGAGCACACCTTAGTGCCATAAAGAACAAGGCTTGAATTTCAATGGGATATCCATAAATTCCCATTCTGTGATCAACCATACAGCATCCATCTGCACACAGGAGAGTAGAAAAGGTGTCAAAGCCTTCAGAGAGGCACAATGTCAAAATAAGCCTCATTCCACGCTGGCAGTCAGGCATGTCTGCTAAAAAATGATCTCCAGTAGACCAGAATCCAGAATCTACAGGAGCAACTCTCCCATTTTATATCTTATTAGCTCCTGGGTGAACATGTGCTGGGTATCAGGTGTTATTCGATGCAAGAACTTCACATATTCTGCTGAATGAAACTGAGCAAGTTCCACTGGGTATGCTTCATGTAATCAATAGATCTCCATCTTCTTATGAAGCTCGTAGGAAAACACTAGATGGTGTGTCATGCACAGTCGATGTGGCTTCATAGGATAATATGGACCAAAGTAGACATTTCCCACATCCCCATATGTACATTCAAATATAACCCCACCAGAAACATCAGATTTGGATATTCTGTCATTAAAATGCTGCCAGCTTGTAAACAAAAATCACCCTGTAACACATACTCTTTTGCACATACATAGGTTTTTAGTTGATGAATGGAACTTTTAATGATTTAAGGTACCTAAAGGAATGATAAAGGCTAAGAATCAATCATAAAACACAAAACAAAATAAAATTTAAAACAAGAAAAACCAATGCAAATCAAAAATTTGAAAATAAGCAGTAGGAACAACCCTAGAGATAACAGGTCCTTTGCAGGAGATTGCAGAATTTGCTCACCAACTTTTGATTCTGGACTTGTTGCCTTATCCCTTTCTCCATAGGGTTGCTAGTCACATTCGTCAGCATCAACAACATTTTCAGCCATGTCCATTTTTTCGTTGGTTTTTCCACTAATGCCAACACCAATGCAATAACTATCATTAGTGGCTCATTATAAATTGTTAGTTTTTAAACATTAAGCTAGCATTATGTTAGGATCTTTACTAAGAGAACAACAAGAACAAAAATCTAACACAAGAGACAATGAACACAGTTTTTTTCATCGGGGAAACCATAAATGGAGAAAACCCAGCAATTTCCTCAAAGATAGAATCAACACAAGATGTAAAACCCCAAAACAGTAAGATGCACTTCCGACGGCAATAATCTTCTTCTTGTCTAGCCCCAGTGTCTTCTCCTTCCTCAACTATGCACTACACTTGAGTGTGTGAGTGATGTGTACTAAATAGAGACCCCAGCTCTCTATTTATACTAATCCTGACATGACTAAAACCCTACTAGGTCCGACCTCTACTAGGAGAGTCTAATAACCCTAGTGCCTTGGAACTGCAGGGACTTTAACCCTTAGAAAATTCGAGGGCTACCCACTATGACTTGATATGACTTGTTTACATTATTGATTCTCCCAATCGAAACATCGGGGCATGACAACATGACTCAATTACATAATAGATACATCCCAGAATAAACAGCAGGTTACAAGACATAAGATACATAGATGAATACATTCTAAAGTTACAAATACATCAACACTCCCTCTTAACTAGGAAGGTATTCTTTCGACACAATTTTCAGCACTGGTCTTCTTCTCTGTATCACTGGATCATCTCGTCATCTGCATCTCGAGTCTTTTGAGTCTTCAATTCATCTTCATTCTTCGAATCTGGATCATCTCTTGATCTGGATCATCATCACTGGATCTAGATCATCTCTCGATCTGGATCATCATGGGACATCATCACTGGATCTGGATCATCTCTCGATCTGGATCAACATCACTGGATCTGGATCATCACTCGATCTGGATCATCATCACTGGACTGGATCTGGATCATCACTACTAGATCTGGATCTCTCAGAGTCATCATAACTAGATCTGGATCATAGCTCGATCTGGATCTCATCTGGTCATCATCATGTGTGCTATCTCGTCATAGGAAGTTCTATAGAGCCAACCTTCTTTCATGCTGGTTTTAGGCCTAGCCATTAGGTAGGTCTTCGCCCAACACTTACATCTGACCTACTCATCAGAAATGCATGCCCAGCACTCACATCTGATCATGTAGTAACCTACAATCACATCAGAAAGGCCCAGCACTCACATTCACTAGCATGATAGGACATCACATCACTAACATCCGTGAAAAGGCTTTAGCACTTATATCTAACCTGGAAGGAAACAAGTCCTCCACCCTCGCCAGAAAGGCTTGCACTCACATCTGACCTGGAAGGAACTTAATCCTCTCACCATGACAGAATGGCCCCCAGTCCTAGACTGAGCTACCTGGTAACAGACTAGGTGCCTCCATTCTCCCGGATAATGGCAATTGCCCTTATATCTGACCTGGTAGGAAACAAGTCTTACACCCTCGCCAAAATGGCCTGCACTCACATCTGACATGGAAGGAACTGAATCCTCTCACCATGACAGAATGACCCCCAGTCCCAGACTAAGCTACATGGTAACGGACCAGGTGCCTCCACTCTCCCAGAGAGTGGCAGTTGCCCTTACATCTATCCTACTCGACAGAATGGCCAGCACTCATATCTGACATGGAAGGAACTGAATCCTCTCACCATGACAGAATGGCTCAGCCCTTACATCTGACCTGCTCGTCAAAATGGCTATGAATCTCAACACTCATATCTGACATGGAAGGAACTAAATCCTCTCACCATGATAGAATGGCTCAGCCCTTACATCTGACCTGCTCATCAGAATGGATTTGGGACTCATCACTTTCCCTTGGAGGAAACCTCGATCTGGAGAACACCAAGCTTCTCCCTAAAGTACTCGAACTTCACTCTGGCCAATGGCTTCATCAACACATCAGATATCTATTCCTCCATCGCAACATACTAGAGCTTCACTACTCCTCTCTGCACCATATCCCTGATATAGTGATACTTGATCTCGATGTGCTTCAACTTGTCATGGAACACTGGATTCTATGACAACTTCACGCAACTCTGGTTGTCACAATGTATACAAGTAGCATCCATCTGGAGATCAAATAAATCAGACAGTAGCTTCCATAGCCATACTGCCTCACAACTACCTGAACAAGCTGCGACATACTCTGCTTCAGCTGTACTCAGTGCCACACAAGATTGCTTCCTGCTAAACCAAGAGATGACACATGATCCCATATTGAAGCAACACCCTGAATTGCTCTTCCTATCGATGGCACTACCTACCCAATATGAATCAACATAACCCTCTAGGTTACTCTTCTGATTCGCATCGTACTTGAGCCCATAATCAACTGTACCCCTCAGGTACCTCAGAATATGCTTTGCAGCAATCAAGTGAACATTTATCGGATCTGTCAAGAACTGGCTCAAGGTGTTCACAGCAAAGCAAATGTCTGGTCTGGTGTTCATCAGGTACATCAATGATCCAATCATCTAATGATACATCGTAGCATAAAATGACTCTGATGAAGCATCACTCAATAGCTTCAGGTTCGATGCCATAGGTGTGGCCATATTCTTGCAGTCCATCATCCCAAACCTCTTCAAGATCTCTACTACATACTTCCCTTGTCCAAGGAAGATTCCATCCGCACTCTGCCACACCTCCATACCTAGAAAGTAATGCATAATACCCAAGTCCTTCATCTCGAACTCGGTAGCAAGCTTTCTCTTCATATCAGTAATCAACCCATCCATACCTGTCACAAACAGATCATCTACATATAGTAGAAGCATCACTGGGTTGCCATCTTCAACCTTGTAGTAAAGGTTGGAATCTGCTTTACTCTTGGTAAAGCCCAAACTGGATAGAAAGCTATCAATTCTGCCGTACCATGTCCTGGGTGCCTATTTCAAACCGTACAGGGCTTTCTTCAATCTGCATACATGAGACTCTCTATCATGTGTCTCAAAGCCGAGTGGTTGTTCTACATACAATTCCTCTCCCACTACACCATTTAAGAAATAAATCTTAACATCCATCTGGTGTATCTTCCATTTCATCACTGTAGCCAGAGCAAGTACTGATCTAATGGAAGTGTATCTGGCTATAGGTGCAAAGGTTTCTTCATAGTCTATTCCCTCTTTCTGAGAGAAATCCCGAGCTACAAATCTTGCCTTGTATTTTTCAATGCTATCATCTACAACATGTTTGGTCTTGTAGATCCATTTGGAAGTTACAACTAACTTCCCGTCTGGTCTTGGGACAGCATCCTAAACATCATTCTTCATGATCGAATGGTACTCTTCGATCATAGCATCCTTCCATTCTTTCCGTTCTACCGCTTCTTCATAACTGGAAGGTTCTTTATCAATGAAATCACATAGTAAAGCTACATACCCGGAACAGGATCTGGTCCTCTTTCTTTCTCTGTGATTCTCTTCTGGAGCCCCATATCTTTCCACACCTTGGATAAGTTCTTGTACCCAAGTAGGTTTCCTCTTATGAGGATTCTTCTCTAGAGGTGGATCTACAGGTCTTTGTGGTTCTTCAAATTCTTGATCTTCTACTCGAGTTTCTTCATTCATGGTTGTATCATGAATTTTGGGTGCTTCTGCTTCTTCAGGTTCTTCAACAGGTCTCTTTCTGGATTTATTGTAAGCTGTTTCTTCATCAAATGTCACATCCCTGCTGATGTCAATCTTCTTGTATCCTAGGAAATATATTCTATAAGCCTTCGAGCTTTTAGAGTATCCCATAAATATACCCTTCTTTCCTAAAGGATCTAATTTAGTCCTCTTCTCTTTTGGAATTTGGATGTACACAGGATAGCCGAATATTTTGAGATGGCTGACTTCTGGTTTCTTGCCGAAGAAGACTTCTTCAAGAGTCTTCTTCTCGAGTACTCTATGTGGAGTATGGTTCTGTACATACACCGTTGTTCTAGAATCTTCCACCCAATGATGCATAGGTAGGTCTTGATCATGAAGCATTGCTTTTGAAGCTTCCATGATAGTTCTGTTCTTCTGTTATGCAATCCCATTCTGTTGTGGTTTGTAAGGAGTGGGAAACTCCCTCTTAATCCCTGATTCTTTGCATAGCTCTTTGAACTCATTTGAAGTGAATTCTCCACCATTATTTGATCGAATGGTCTTGATATTCTTTTCAGTATGGTTCTCGATCAAGGCTTTGAATTCCTTGAACTTACTGAATACTTCGTCTTTGTTCTTCATGAAATAAACACATTTCTTCCTAGAAAATTCATCAATAAATGAAATGTAATATGCATACACGCCGCATACATCAGAGTGGATGATTTCCAAGATTCATTTTGCTTTGCTTTCACTGCTTGGAAATGTCTTCTTTGTATTCTTTCCTTTCGCACATCCTTTGCACACCCCATCATGTTTTTCTTGGATTTCTGGAAGACCTTCGACAGCTTTGCTTGCAATAGGTAGTGCTTTGTAATGCACATGTGCAAGCCTTCTATGCCAAAGTTCACTTGGCTCTACTGTGTCATGGACCAAGGCTTGTTCTGGATGTCCCTTTAATTTGTACAATCCTCCTTCTTGTTCTCCAATCACTACCGCATCATCGATAATCTTTCCTTTTGGCCACATGATGACTTGACCATCTATGAATGCAACCCGCATTCCTTTTGCATCTAATGCTGATATGGAGAGAAGGTTCTTCTTGAGTTCTGGCACAAACAATATTGATTTCATTGTTAGAGATTTTCCAGAGTCTAATTTATAGGAATATTCCCCACTACCTTTTATTGGATATTGGTAGTCATCTCCTAGCTTTACCTTGTGAGGTGATTCATGTTCTGACAGTCTCACAAAGGATTCCTTGAATCCAATCATATGTTTGGAAGCCCCACTATCTATAAGCCAATCATCACTTCCATGAGTAATGTTATCTATGAGAGAAGATATCAGAACATATTCATCCTCGCTTGAAGAATCTTCACTTTCATATCTGGATCTCTTCCTAGATGGTTCATCATCCTCTATGGCATGAGCATGATGTCTTCTTTTGTTGCTCTTCTTCATTATCTTATGTTTGTTAGTACAATTTCTTGCATAGTGTCCTGCTTCATCACATGTATAACATATGATCCTAGATACATCTTTTCTAGTGTTATGTTTGTGAGAGTGCTTACCTTCTGGAGCTATGAGGTCTTCTTTTGTTTGACTTGGAGTGTACCGTGAGAGCTTGGTCTTCACTTCCCATCTTCTCTTCTCAAGCTACTATCCGAGCTTCTTCTTGAGAGCACTCTTCCCATAGTCTTCTGAACTTGACAAACTTCTTTCTAGCACAGATTCTTTGGATGAAAGAATCCCATGACCTAGGAAGGCCATTCAAGGTAGTCATTACAATCTTTACATTTTCCACTTCTTCATCAACTGCTTCTAGTTTCTCTTTGATCTGAGAAACTCTTGTGAAGTAAGACCGGATTGTTTCTGCATTCTAAATCTTCACATTCTTCAGTTGGTTTCTTAGGGTCATCTTCCGGTTTATGTTCTTCCCTTCAAACAATTTGGTTAGGGCATCAAACATAGCTTTAGGTGTCTTGAGAGAGGACACCTGTGGTATAGAATCAGCAATGATCCTTTTTGTCATAACCATCTTCTTCTTATGTAAGGCCTTTGCCTCATCTCCCTCTGGAACTGGAACTTCCTCATGGATGTAGGAGTCTAACTCATTTTCTTCCAGGACCAGGGAGATCCTATACTTCTAGGCTCGGAAGTTATCAACTCCCTCAAGATTTTCATCAAGCTTGGTATGATGATACATATTAATTGAGAAACTCAAATGGAAATACAAAATATTTTAGATCTTACCAAGTTCAACATGTCGGATCTGAAACTTGAGCTGAAATCCTGCAGAGCTGGTTCAGGAGTAAATTAGGGTTTTGCTTTTTCGGAGTTCTGTCCACCCAAATGCCTTGAAATTTGTCCCTAACTTTGATTTTGGGGAAGAGATCAATCCAGGCCTAGGCTCACTGAAAAATTACTCTTCTATAAAAATCCCTAATTTCCAACAGCAGTGACAGGTCCAAAACTGAAAAACCTCATAATTGGATTCTTCTTCGACAGAAAGATGCGCCCTAAGGAGGAGAGTTATTCCACCTTACTTTTGCTGAAAATATGTGGAGGATGATCCACAAACTAGGAATCCCTAGTTCCCGTAGTTGCACAGTGTCTTCTTCTCGGGTTAGCTCTGATACCATGTTAGTTTTTCAACATTAAGCTAGCATTATGTTAGGATTTTTATTGAGAGAACATCAGATGTTCTTTCAACTAAATGGAGCCGATGTTTCGGTGGTCTTCGGCTGATCTCTGCTGAAACGGTGGATCCCACATCCTATATCCTTTTTTGATGGCCATTGAATACTTAGAAAAATTTCCAAAAATTTCTTCCTCCATCGTCGTATCATCGGCTAGTCGATCCACTAAAATTCATCATCGCCGAGGTTTGTATCGGACGATTGTCAGACTAATCTGTCTGCCTCATCGAATGGACTTCCCACTAAGACTTTCGATGAGCCGACAGCCTAACTCTTAGAATTTTTTCAAAAATCCTTTTCCGCCTACCACTCATCAGATGACCTTCTGACTATGCCTTCCGACGTATCAGAGGGGCTTCTCACTTAGTCCTCCGATGATCCGATGGTTCTCGCACTTAGAATATTTTCCAACGAAATTTTCTAGAAATTTTAGGTCATTCATATCTCTTCTAGGAAGAGGAAAACTTGCCCCTACTAGCTGATATTTCATGGCTCTCTGAGGCTCATGCTGCAACCTATATGCTCTGTCATGGCATCTTCACGACCCATTCAATCCCATACTGCAACGTTAGCTCTGATACCATACTGTAACATCCCTGACCCTCTGACCGGTGAGGAGGATGCTACCAAACCATCAAAAACCTCTGGGAATATAGCCCCATGAACATGAACAGGCATATAATGCTTTAATATAAAGCTTAAAATGTAAAACATACTAAGATGCATAATCCTTCATATACATAGCGGAAGCAAACATACATTCATTCAAGCATACCAAATGTTCATCATATTTATTAATCAGTAAATATAAATGTAGAGATAGAATAGTCAAGAATACTCATCTTAAAAAGAATTCATCCCACAACCAGCTACTACGATGCAATGTTCCACCCAACCATAGGCCATCGTGCTCATCAATCTCTCAGCAACACTGCCACCCCCGAGCTGGGCATGATTCCTCAAGGAATAAGGGTCAAAGCAGGCTTACACATAGCCNACACAACAAGGTTTATCAGGTCATCAAGGATCTAGGAAAGGATAAATGCTAAGGTGGTGGCCTCAATGGAGAGCTAAGGATGCCTACACTAGAGTTAACCAGACTTCTAAGACATCGACACACCCATCAACAGGAATCAGTCCTTTCTCTGCTTCACAGTCCCTCAGGCCCTAAATTCCCTTTCCAATACTCTTTAAGGGTTGTGAAGAAGAAATCCAACAGTCTAAATCTATCTAAGTGGCTCCAAACACTAGTTTTCTCAAGCATACCTAGCCTCTAATCCTACTCTCAACAGTCTGAAGACTAACCACTGCATACCGCAGTAAAACAAATAGCTCATAGCTCTGTGAGAAAAATAAAGATAACAGGGTGACAACCCAAATGAAAGGGTGAACACAGCTCAAGTCCACAAGACAACTCAGAGTTGTTCTTAGCCCTAGCGTGGCCAAAACAACTCAGCAGCAACCCCACAAGATAATTGCACATGCGGCAACCAAAACCAGGGAAATATCTACAACCCAATCCCATACTAAAACAACAGGAACCTTACACAGTCCACAGATGGGGAAGAAGGGAATTCCTAGTATTGACAAGGAAAACATATGAACAGCAGATTCATGCCCCTCAGGACGCTCTTCCAGCTTGCCGCATGAGATCACAATCCCCCAACCCCTGCGTGAGGTAAAACTATATGATTTGCGTCTTGTGTGTGAGGATTAAACAAAACGATGGGGAAATTCCCCCAAGTGGTACGTGAGGAAGTCCAGAGAGGGAAACATTCATGTGAGGGTGAACAGTACTCAACCACTAGAATGGAGTTGTGGGAGGAATGGAATCGTGGTTTGTTCCCCTACCCTCGACGTGAGTGAAGAGGAAGAGTTCACTGGTGGAGTGGACACGTGGGCAAGGACTGAAAATCCTGCCACACCCACCACTACTCAGCAATAACTGCTCCTAGACAGTAGAAGTTTAAATGGGTGGCCAACACATGGCAAACTCCCAATGACCCCCACGGGTTGGACAACCCCCCCTTAACCTTAGGAATCATGCCCTTTTCATTAAACGTTGCACCGTCGTAGCTGGTTGTAGGTTTATTTTAATTGATGTGCATATTTACATGATGCCAAAACTATAATGTGCCAGATAGCATGATATACCATTGGCAACGATCCCTATTGCCGAAACATACATGACCAAATCGATGGTGGGGATTTTTCCTTTAGCTCCACACCACGATTAATTACAATATATACATGATGTACCTTTTTAATGTAACGGGGGTCAAAACCTAGACATTACACCTAATGACTATAAGCTAGAGTCTTTAACCCTAGTAGGTATCTTCCCAAGATACACTACTCCTCAGTATGTAGTACTATCCACAAAAAACATTTTTCTTTTGTAGTATTCTTAGACATACATCTTGCTTCTGTAGTACTAGTCATAATACACTTACCTTTTGTAGTACTAGCCTAAAATTACATTACTTATCTTAGGATGAAATAATATCTAGATAACACAATCAAATAATAGGCCTGCCATGTTTCAAATATAATAAATATCCTATTCTAATGTACCTCAAAGGTACCCAAACATATGCCTAGTAGAAAGCATAAAATACAACAAGTCTACTCAAAGAACAACCAACTACTTACACAAAGTAGCATCATCTAGATCCAATCAAGAATAAAGTTTCTCTAAACTAGAAACCATGGATTTTAAATCCATCACATACAATATTAGACAACAAATGTGTAATAACATCCAGAAAAAAAAGACTTGTATTTTCTTTCACTCTTCAACATTTGTTGACTTCTTGAATATTTTGCTATCTACAAAAGTTCTTTATGAGCTTTCCATTCTCTTTGATGTTCTTTAAGTCATGATCACTTTCTCAGTGATCCTTTTCATTATATTGCAGCACCCCAACTACCTCTGAGAGAGTTTTAATTGTTTCATTGAGAGCCTAGACTATAACTCTTCTTGAGTATCAATATTATGTGAGAATTTTAGCATGTCTATGCTCATGTGGATTCTCTCCACAAGATATCACAGCCCCTAGCTTCCTAAGTCATGTACCATGACTAACTGATGGGGATTTTATCTGTTGTTTCCTATGAAGACACATAAAAAATCCCTTTTCAACTGGAGGGGTTTTTCTATACTATACCAAGCTTGTCCTGGATAGAGGCTTTAGTAAGAATGTTGGCAATGTTGTTGATCTATGGATATGTACCATGTCTCAAATATAACTGACTAGAAACCTCAAAAATATTTACTTCTTTTCAACATGCTCTATCTAGAGAAACACATCTGATCTTTATCAATCACTATACTAGTCATATTTCATATATCTTTGAAAACCTATTTTACTGATCAAGACATGTATGAATCCACATACACTTGTACCAAGTAGGTGCCACAACACATGCTTTGTACATGTCTATGTACAAACTGAAAAGCAAATAAAAGATCCTAGGACCTGTTATTAACCAAATGCATTTCAACTGACTTGAGATCCTCCAAATATGAAATAAGAATTATAACATTTCATATTTACCTTCATATGCGTGGCCATGGATTTGTAGTCCATCATCTTGAAACTATTCAGGCTCTTTTATTGCACATTTTCCTTAATTGAGGAAAATATTTGTATGGTGACTGCCACACCACTGATCATAAGAATCATAACATTATTCTTGAATACAATTCACATATTCCTTCTGAATATGAGCATCATGCACATCTCCTTTTTACAGGAGGTACATCAACTAGTTACACTGGTTCTTCAGTAGCTAGCGAGACTAGCAACTCCCTCTCACCATGTAAATGTGAGAATTATAATTTGGGTACTCCATCATAGAGACTTATGCTCATCTATATATGAATATATTCTTTGACACATGAATCTAAATAAGATAGAATATCTTCAGAGTCGTCACATCTATCAGAATAGAATTAATCCATCTATTCTATATGCTTCTCAAGATACATAGGAACCTCCCAAATTGTTCTCTTTCATGCTCACCCATATGAATGAATCTGCATTCATTTCTTTCTTTACTTTTAGGTAAGTTCATTTTAATTTTCCCTACAAAAACTTTTATTCTAATGGTTAGAACCATTTCATACTCATGAATTTTATTAACATGAAATACTCTCAATATACTGATAATGATTTACATAGTTACAATTATTGACAAACTGGTTTAACATAACCAATTATAATCTTATATACTGATATGCATCCTTATATCAGTCCTATATCATTCCAAAAAAACCATTTTATAAAATAAATATACATCCCCATGTTCATATCTCATGAGGTAAGCATGAATCCCTCTATCTAGCCAATCGTGTAGTCTTATGTTCATAGTTTATGAAACAATCATGCTTCCCTAAATATAATGTCTTATGGAGTATGTTTTCAGCCTTATATCAGTCCTATATGAGTATATATCATTCCTACATATTCCTTATATCATTCCTATATCATCTTGCAAAACTTGGACTCATGAGATTGATAACATGCTAATAAAGATAGAAAAAACAATGTATATGCTAAACACAATTCCAAGTCTTGGAATACAGATCTATATGATAGTCATGAAACATAAAAGATTTTTAGATCTTTTTTATACCAACAAATAAAAAATAAGGTACTCATATTTATTGTTTGTGTGGTCTCCCTCTTGATCTCTTCACCCTTGCAGAGATAGGTGGCGTCCTTCTTTATTCACTGCAACTTTCAACACTACAAAAAGAAAACTTAATGCATGTACTAGAAATCTTGTATCTGCATGGGAATAAGGATCCCATGAAACCAAGATATTTTTCTCTTCTTCACTAAGGTAAATATTCCTTTCGATCATCCTCTTTCTTGGATGATTTATCTTGAGAATGTTCACCTCCTTCTACGGTGGTGGATGCATGAATTATTCCTTCTTTTATTTTCCTTGTATTGCAATCTCGTATGAAGTGACCTTCCTTTTTACAATAAAAACATATTAGTTTTGATTTGTCCATACCTTTATGGAACTCTTTCTTCTTTGCACGAAAAGTTTTATTGGGAGAAAAATGTTTTCTTTCTTTCTTGGTTCTTGTCATGAGGGAAAGATTATCCTCCTTAGTGCTCACTATCTTATTCTAGATATGCCCTTCTTATTGGATGTAATCATGCCAAAGTATTTTGAAATTTGGATTCTCTTCTCTTCCATTTACCATAGTAATATAGGTATCCCATGAGGTTCCATTTACCACAATAATAAATATCTCCCATGAGGAGGATATTCCGTCGATGGTATTTTGTAAAATATCATCCTCCTCCGTCTCTATACCGATGCTTACTAGTTGATCCTTCACTTGTGAAATATTTGTGAATAATTATGTAATGGTATCATCCTTCTCCATCTTCATGTTTCACAACTTGTTCTTCAAAGCCCTCTTTTGAGTAGGGGCATTCTTCTCATAAATATTTGTGAGTGTTTCGAAACACTCCTTTGTCGTCTTCAATGGTGTGATCACCGACATGAGGTTTTCCTTCATGGAGTCATATATGGTCCTCTTTTCCTTTGTTTGATTATTCTTCTAATTTTTTCTTCTTGCAATTGTAGTGGGATCTTTGACCATGGATATCACAAAAGAATCAAGATCATGCTCTTCAAGGATATTGATCACCCTCGCCTTCCATGTGTTGATGTTAGATGTTCCTTCGAGTCGATCTTCTAGTCGGACGAATATTGATGCCATTGTTTCAAGCTCTTTCTCAATGCTTCAATATCTACAGAGGCTTAGAGTGTTTGCACAAAACTAAGCTCTTGCACTCCCTTGATCTGCTACCATGTTAGTGATTGAGAAAAATATGAAGATAATGTAACTTTAAAACATTAATCCACAATAGTAGTGCAGATGAATATCATCAATAATCCAAAGAAATAAATCAAACCATAGAACACATGATATACCCTAGGAAAATCCTCCATTGATTTGGAGGATAAAAAACCCAACAAACAATCTTAGAGTATGATTGATAATTGGAAGATAATGATTGCAACACAATATCATATTTCTTGCATCGAGAGCAGAGATCAAATGGAACATCATATCTAACTTTCCAAGTGCATAGAACTTTAATAACAAATAAAATTAGGCTATACAAAAAATAGAATGGTTGCATGCATTGGTAACTTATTAACACTTAGAAAAATGATACATCTTCAATCATGCACCCCCCATTGACCTGGTGCCAAGATGATACTCCATAATTATCTCCCACTAGAAGATATGCACCCTCATTGACTTGGTTCCAGGTGGGAACTCCATAATTATCTCCCACAAGAAGATATGCACGTTCCATTGATTAACTAACTCTAACTGAGTTGTTAACTGAGTGTATTGAGCTGAACTGGATGTAACTGCATGCAACTGAATGGAGTTGAGTGTAACTGCATACAACTGATTCTAACTGAACAAAACTAAGTGTATTTGAATGAACTAAATGTATCTGAACAGAACTAGTGCTTCTCCATCAATGCCATCTTCAACAACCACTTGCATAAATTAAGGAGTTGATTCCTTGATTAAATGAACTTGTTTACCATAACTAATACTCAACTGATGGCTTACCAATTCAAGTTCACTTGGTGGAAACATGTGCAATTCAAATTCACTCTCCATATTTGTGCTTATATTGATTATCTCTACATGGCCCATATGTGTTTTCATAAATTCTATATCATATCATACTCATAATAATTGTTTTGAACCTATGATCATATGTATTACCCCGAGTCATATAGTCACATGCTAAAGTAAATCACTCTAGGGGTAGCTAATCCCTAAAGGAGACTTGTAGCACCTATTGACCATGACTAGCCATACATCACATAGTAAAGTACAACACCTTAGAACATGAGGATATTTGTAGAACTTGATATTACTCATAATTTTATGACTTGATATTAGTCATAATTCTACTGACTTAATATTAGTATATGCATGACTTGCACTTGTAGATCAATTGTATTGTCCATTGTGATTGTTTAATTTACACCTTCTGAAGTCCTTCAATTGGAGGCCTATATTCATGTCTTAGTTGTGTGCATGAAATGAGTAAGCATTAAGTGTTTGATTTAGAGGAACATTCATGTGTTTCCATGGTCGAAAATGCCCAAGGAAGGAAGAATAGCCCATATTTTTCATGGTAAAAAAAATACAAGGACAAAAAGGGGAATTGCATTGGATAATTTTTATAAACAACATGTTCGTTCCAATTGTTGAATAGATGAAGCACTAACATCAGAGTATCGATATTGGGGTCAACATGAAAGTTAGTGAAAGTTCGATGTCGAAGTGATAATGTCAGAATCAACAAAAGTTTTGTTGAAGGGTTTTTGTGCTTGTTCCAACACCAAAGTGTCGACACTAGGGTACTGATGGTGAAAGTTGGGGATCAAAAATACATAGTATCGTAGTGGTGGTGTTTCAACTCCCAACCTTTGATTCAGTGACTAGAAATTATATGGGTACGAAATTCACCGAATTTTTTATTTCGATATTAACATTAGATAAATCATGGAGGGTTGTTGTTTAGTAGTGACAAATTATAAGATCTGATGTATGGACGTCGGGGTGGACCTAGTAGAGGTGTTTTTCTAAGGATCAGTTTGGGGTACTGATTTATGACTCTTGATGTTGAAAACATTGAAGTCAAAAAGTTGGGGTTGTTTGTTGGTAAAAATTTTGTGGTCCCTACTTACAAATCTCGATATAGGGACATTGGAGATAACAAGTCGAAGAGGATTCATGGAAGAATGTATTTGTACTTCTAACTTCTGAATCTCGATGTATGAAAGATAGAAGTTGGAGTTGAGAAGTTGGGGTTTTTCTGTTGATATCCATTTTGCAATTCTGAATTTTGACTCCCAATGTATGGAAGATAGTAGTCAATGTCAGGAAGTCAAGGGTTGTTTGTTGAAATCTGTATTTCTATTCCGACATCCAAATCCCTATGTATGAAATATAGTAGTCATATCCAGGAAGTCAGGGAATGTTTGTTAAGAACCAATTGTGTGTTCTAATTTCTGGCTTCCAATGTCAGAAATGTCGGAATAGTGAGGAAACATTGGCAAGCTAGAATTTATCCATCGGAAGAGAAAATCAGTAGTCAAGATTGTTTGTAAGGTTGATTAAGGAGCCCATTATCCAAGCTTGAGGAGATAATAAACTCAAAACCTGTAATTTAAATGTTATGAGGTCGAAGGTGATGGATTGGGAAAAATTTGAAGGCTCGGTTTTGTGTAATGTCTCCTCTGATTATCGGTTTGGTCAAGAAAAAACATGATAGAACGATATAAAAAAATAAATCTTAATAGAAGTATTTTAGATCAGTCCCTTGAAATATCCAAAGGCCACCAAGGTGAAAAAGGACATTACAAAGTGGTATTAGAGTGAAGGCTGCAACACTCACGCTGCTTGGGATAGAATCTACACTTGCAAGAAGAAATCCAAGCTTGTTCTGGAAAATTTCAAGTTTTGTTAAGTGACATATGTGGGGAAGTTATGTGGGAAAGAGGTTAGATGTAGAGGCTCCACATGGGAAAGAGGATTTGATGTGGATCGACCAAATAAAATCCATGCATATGTGATAGTATGTGGTGGAGAATAATAGTAGAAGGTGGATGAGGTCTGGTCGTTGGACAATGAAGAGATGTTTCCTCTATACCTCAGTTAGTTCTCAAAGTTTGAGCATGGATGTCAAAAAATTTAAAATGGAAAAAATCCTAGTTGGATATGAGGCAATAGGGAATTTCCACTAATGAGTAGGAATAAGAAATTCCAATATGTGGACTACCATGTGGTTTATGATAATGACAGAGTGGCTATGTAAAGAATGATAATGAGGGAATGAGGCATTCTCATGTCTAAATCAATGGTGTAGTCTAGAATTATGGTAAGCATTTTCCAAGGGAAAGGAAGGAAGTATCATTTTTGGATGAGGAACAAGGACATATAATGGACCTTGAAAAGACTCCATATAGAGTTGGAGTGGAATAAATTGTAGCTCTAGTAAGTTCTAGTAACTCCTAGAAAAGTCAGTTGGACTTGGCTAGAATTTCTCAAAGCAATTGAGCAATAAGGGAAGGTGAGCATAGTGACATAGGATTGTTGTAAAGACTAAGGAAAGCTACATGATTTTGATAAAGAAATTGTAGCCTCAATTGGAGAATAATATCCCTAGGGAAATGCTAATAAAAAGGAAATTTCTCACCTTAAAATATTTATGTTTATAGAATAATTATTGTATACTTGCAAAGTAGCAAGTATGAATGATACACATATGTATATGTATTGAATCGTTTCTTGGTGAGAAAACCATATCGAATGATCCCTTGCATGGTTTCTAGAGAGGCCATGAAATTGGATCATCTATGATATGGAAGAGGAATTTCATGCTAAGATGAGAAATTGGAAAGTGAGAAATCCTAAACTCTTCTCTTTCTATTGTATTTATATTTTCGAAGTTTTTCGTACAAAAAATTATGGCATAACAATTATGAGAGTGCAAGAGTTAGATGGGTGAAATGAATATGAATCAATGGGAATAGTAATAGGTATTGCATGATACATATGAAAATTTGTATGCATGTCTATGATACTACATATTGGAAAAATTAGTGAGATTTTGCATATGCAATGAGCCACTAAAGAAAATTATTGTGGTTATTGATGATTGTATGACCAAAGTGTTTATGTATTTGTAAATTTAGAATGTATTCACTTGTATATCCTATATTATACCCCAATGTTCCTATTGAGAGATTCATTAACATAATAAAGTCATGTAAAGTAAATGAGGTTAACCCTCCATTGTAAGTCGGGGAAATAGTCCCCACAATTGAGTTGAGATTAACCCTCCTTGTTGATCAGGGGGGTAAAGTCCCCACAGTTGTGGGGCACTAGGGTTATTAGACTCTCCTAAAGAAGTTGGACCTGGTAAGTAATTGTTAAGTGTGGTCAACTTGTTGGATTGGAAATAAAGTGAACAGAAGAATATAAATAGAAGTGAGGCTCTTCTCATTTCTACACACACACTCACTCAAATGGGGAGCATGAATGAGAGAGGAAGTGTTGGCACAAGTGAGAGAGATCAAGCTGGTGGAGATGATCTTTATGTTTTCGGATTTTACTTTTTCTATTGGTGCTCATTCTATCTCTGAGGAAGTTGCGGGGTTTTTTCCTTTATGGTTTCCCCAAGGAAAATCTCTTTTGTCTATTGTCTCATGTGATTGATTGTTGTGCACGTTATTCTCTCAGTTAAGATCCTAAGATCATATTGCTTAAATGATAAAAATCTAACATGGTATCAGAGCTAACCTGAGAAGAAGACATTGTGCAGCTGCATAAGCTAGGCCTTCTTAATTTTTGGGTCTCTCTCCACAATCCATTAGCAAAAACAGGCTATGCTAACTCTCCACTGAAGGGCTCATCTTTCTATCGAAGCGGAATTTGATTCTAGGCATTTTCATTTTTTGTTGCGAGAAATTAAGGCTTTTCAAAGAAGAGGAATTTTTGAGTGAACTTGGCATAGGATTACTCTCCTCATCAAAATTGAAGTTAAGAGACCTGGGTTGAGATATTTTATTTGGTGAAACTGTAGGAAAGTCAAACCCTAGTTTGACCTTGGGCCTTGAAAACCCTAAAATACTAAAACTAATAAGTTTTGGTACATTCTCTATATCTCAAGATTGAAGAAATATTAGGGGCCGATATTTTCACGGGACACAGATACAATCCTAATGTACCATGTGCAAAAATGTCAGCCTCATACTCGCTATATTATCGGAGACATGATTCCTCCAAATCAGGGTTCAAGCCCCTTCCAGGACTCATCCCTAAAGAGGACACCTAGGGAGAATTGCTATATCTCGGGCTATGAATGTCCAAATGAAATTTTGTAAGATTTTCCAGATAGAGAACAGACTGTAATTGCTATGGTAAAAGTTTCAGACCCTGATGATGAAACAGTAACACATGGAAGTCTATACAACTTCTCTATGCTAAAAAGTTCTGAAACAAGTCACCTTGGGAAAACGAGCATAAGTCCCAATTGGTGAAACCAATTCTGTTCAATCCTATGGTGTTGGAAAGACGAAAGGATAGGTAACCATAGTAAGAAATTTAAGGCATATAAAAGAAGTTATTTTGGAGATACTGCAAAAACAGTATTAGGAATTTTTGGTGAAGAAATTGGAAAACTAGGGCTTCCTGTTCGGACAGATTCCCTCCATTGTTTTCAAAAAAGAAGTACATTGGACAAATCACCTTGAAGAGGCCTATCTTTCTATCCAATAAGATCTGAAATATTCCAGGTTTTGAAAATTAGGGTTTCTTTGACAAACCCAATATCAACCAGCTCCGGAACAAGGACAGACACCTCAAATCGATAATATATAATATTTTTCTATTTACATTTGAGGTTCTTATTTCAAAATGTCTAATCACACCATCTTGATGACAAGCTTGGTGAAACTGACAACTTCCAAGCATGGAATTATTGGATCTCACTCATTTTTGAAGAAAATGAATTGGACACCTACATAAGTGGAAAGGTTCCCGTTCCAGAGGGAGATGAGGCTAAAAACTTACATAAGAAGAACTTGGTCAAGGCCAAGAAGATCATTGTTGATTCAATAGAAGATCACCTTATACCACAAGTGTCTTCCCTAAAGACACCTATAAGGTCATGTTTTTGTTTTCCATCTTTTAATACTTTTGTTTAAGTTTTGAAGCTTGGTTTTATTCATTACTCCTAGAAAATTTTGTTTCTTAGGATAGTTTGAATCTTTTCCCTTTAGCTTTCATGTTTATTTGATTTCTTAGTTTTATTTTTTACAAATTTTGGTTTGATTTCATAGTTAGAGTGCTTATAGAATGGTTATATGGATTAAAAGGTCTAAATAATATCATAAAAGCTTGATTAAGGTTCCTAAACTAAGTTTAAGCCTTTATCATGTCTTTAATTTTTGCAAATTATTAACTCAGACTTTCTTGTTGTGCAAGCCAAAAACAAATGCACACATGCACTATAAGAAAGTCGCGCAAGTCAAAATTCATCATTTCTGGTTTATTTTTCTCTAGAATTATCACACATAAGATGTCAAACATACTGAGTGATGGATTTGATACGTGTTTCTTTTAGAATAATCACTGTGACAGGTGTGAATATTATCATGAGGATGAATCGTGGTCTTTGCTCGCAAAGGTGATGGAGTAATGATGGTTGAACATAATGAGACAAATGTGTTTTGAATCATGTATTCTTTGAAGTGCACGTAGAGAAGGTGAAGGTCATGGCGAAAAATCAGCACTTGGTAATCGAAATTTTTAAACAGAGTGAAAAATTAGGGCTTTCAAGAGCAGCTGTCTGGATTTATCAAAGCAGCCAAAGAACTTGATTGGGGAATGAAATTCGACACCTGACAATCAAGAGAACAAGATTCCAGCAGCTAGATTAGTCGTTTTAAAAGGTAGGCTGCAAACCAATTACCAAGGTTTATAAATTTGGGGTTTTTCTAAACAGAGGATTAATGACTGAATTGATGGAAAATTATTAGTTTTCAAGTCCAATTGATACTAAATGATGAATTCTCAGCCATGGAATTAAAGTATTTGTCAGTTTAAACGAGAGAGTTCAATTTAGGTTTTTTTTTAGTTTCCCTATACAGTATTGTCTGTCAGTTTATCAAAATTTGAAGAGATTCAGAGTGTGTTTATTGATAGAATCCATTTGACAATAGTTCAAAATGAAAAGGAGTGGTAATACTAATAGAGTAGAACCTTCAAACTTAAGTTGGGCTCAAACCTTTCCTGAGTGTGCAAAACTATTTGTAGAAGCAGGGTGGTTACTGTTTTTTGAAAAGATGAAGGTTATCACTCATAATTTTCTTACAAATTCACTCAACGCTTGGATAAGAATGTAGTGTCTTTTGATACTTTGAATTTTAAACTGACCAGGGAGTTAGTAGCAGAAGCAACAGGAATTCTGGTTCAAAAAGGTGCCTTTCACTTTTGATGCTCAGAGATATCTACTTCCAGGTGTAATAGCAAATTGGGGAAAGGGAGTACCTATTCAAAAGTTTAAACCTGAGTGGATAGAGCCTATCAAAATCCTACAAAGCTATATCACCTATGAAGGGAGATTTTCTTTTGTGTTTAAGTATCATTTTAGATTCCTTCAACATCTCAGTCATGAATCCAAAATGAATCTCCCCTTCTTCTTTTTGAAAATTTTACAGAAGATGTTAAGTAGGGTGAAAGAACATAAGGATCATACAAAACAATCAGTCTTTCATTATGGGCTTATTAAACTGGTTATAAGCACTATATTACAGAAAAGAGAGAAGACATGGGAACACTTCTTATTTTGGTCGGGTTTCCAAACTGAGAAGGAGGAGCAGTCTCAGAAGAGACAGTTAGACAAAGGTCAGAGTCTGATTAAGAAACTAATAAAGAAAGTCACAGTTAAAGATAAAGAAGCTGTTGAACCAGGAAAATTTTTGAATCAGGAAGATGAAAACATTGAACTTGAACAGCAAATTAATGTTAAGGAAAGTAAAGTTTCAAATTCATAGGTGAAGGAAGTTGAGCTAGTAGAAGATGTTTTAACTGTAGAACTAAATTAAGGTGTAAAGGAATATGTTAAGGAGCAGAAGCATAGCCCTATTACAGTACTATATGAAGAGGATGAAAAATACTTATATGATGAGGCAATAGTTCCTACTACTAACGAAGCTAGGGTTTGTTCTAAGCAAGAAATACACACCCATTTTGAAGAGGAGATAGTGTCACAAAAGAAAAGAATGAAGGTTGTTGAATTTGCTTCAATAACTCATCAAGGAAAGGTTCTGAAAATGTTAGGAGAGGTTGGAGCAGTATGGAGACCCAAGACAAGGCCGAAGAACAAGCTTAAGTTAAACATGAAGAAGCTATTAAATCCCAGACTGGCTGAGAAAAAGGTTACAGTAATAGAATATTCATCATCTCAGGAGAAATTGGAAGATAGTGAAGATGACAACAAAGAAGTTATGAAATGTGAAAAACCAATAGTGTCAAAAGGTAAACCAGTCTTCACTGATACTAATATCTCATACATTTTCATGGAGGTTTGAAATAAGATGATTCAAGAACAGCAACAAAATGATATAAAGAGTTCTTGTATGGAGAAAAGAAAGGTAATTAAAAGAAGTTCAGTGAAAGGTTGAAGCTGAAGAACATCCAGAGATTCCTATGACCTTCATAGAGCATATGAAGGAGGATGAAGAGATATACAAGAAGCTGAAGATCCCATGGATACCATAAGGGATGTAATTAATATCAGAACGTAAATGTATTGATTCTGAAAATGAAAATCTGCAAAGAAGCATTAAACAATACAAGCATCAAATTGAATATATGCATGAAACCAATGATGGATTAGTGACTGCAAATAAGAGACTTAGAGAAGACTTGGAAGAAGTGAATAGTCACTACCAGGAATTGATTGCAGTTTCTAAAGAGGCTCTTAAAAGAAAAAGACAGACAAAGAATCAGTTTACAGAATTAAGGCAAACTATCCAGGAGCTGACACAGCAGAATGAGGAGTTAACAAACAGAGTTGCAAACTTGGAAGCAGATCACCTGAAAGCTAGAAGGAAAGCTCAGGCTCTAGAGGGAATTGCTCTTCTAGCTGAGGCAACAAAATATTTGTAAAGTACTTTAAAGAAGAGCAGTTAGTAGTTAGTTTGATAAAGTTATTTTATTTTCACATAATTATAGTTTATATTCAACAATTATGATAGATGACCTAAAAGTAGTTAGGGTTCAGTTATGCAACTTTTTTGTGAAAGAACAAGATAAATGTAAGTCTGAAAATGGTTCAATTTTTGTTCCAAGGGGAGGCTATCAAGCTCTGGTTTATGAAGCTAAGTGTAAAGACTCTTATGTGTTTTTGATGACTGAATTATGAAATATATGCAACTATATGCCCTTTATACTTTTGACTGCTTTCATTTCTAATTTGTGTTAATTACTCAGTTAGTATACTCATTTCCTCTTTAAGGTTTTATGCTTGAAATGCTTGCTAACTGTGGGTGGAACTCAGTACTGTGATTTTTATGTTTGGATTATAGTTTATATGTTATTCATCTCAGTCTTTAAAATGCTCATGATTTAGTGTTTACTTTGGTTTCATGAAGTTTATGCCCTCTTGTCTATAAACTGTACAACCAAAACCCTAAAAAAACCTATTTTACTTTATTGTATTTATTGAGATTGTGTTGGCTTGTTCTCTCGTAGTCTGGGAACAATTTTTGGCACTAACATCTCCGGCGCCAATGCCGGGGATGAAGTTGAAAACCTATTTTCCTTGGGATACTCATCATTTCACTGGTTTTGAGAGGTGAACTTAAACCAGTAAATTTTAAAGACTACTTTTCACCAGTATTTCACAGTGGCTACTAAGGGAGTTGGAACAAGAAATAGACCTAGTTCACCTTTACAACTGGGTGTCTCAGACCCAAAACAAATATTGAAAACAGATAGGAAGATCAAAAATTCTCAGTCATCACCAGCCCTATGTAACCCTATTCAGTTAGATATTTCATCACCTTTTTTTGTTCTAAAGGGAGAAGAACCAGATTCATCTTGGTTAAAGCCTACAATTCATGTTAGTAATTTTCAAGTTTTCACTGATCCTCAATATTTCAAGAAAGCAAAGACTATATCTCCTGGTAAAATCCCTTTATTTCACCTTAATGTTGGTAAAACTCCATTTCAGCCAAGTTCTAGTCAAGTCTTTCCATCACCTAAACCAGTCAACTTAAAGATGGCATCCCAAAATCAGCCATTAGAAATGATGGACCAAATTGTGGCAGCTAGGTATGCACCTTTAGTTTTTCCTCAACCTTTGAATGCACTTCTTGAGGGTGATTACCAAAAATACCTACCTAGGTTTAATGGACAAGGTGAAACCACAACTGAGGAGCATTGGGATGCATTTCTCAGCTATGCTAATAATTAGAATATTAAGGCAAATGATGTGTGGATGAGGATGTTCATACAGAGTCTTGATGGAAAGGTTAGAAAATGGTTCAGAGAGTTACCTGCAAATTCCATTACTATAATAGAAGAGCTTCAGGATCTTTTCATGACACAGTGGGATGATACCAAGGATCACACATATTATATTACTGAGTTTGGAGCCCTTAGAAGAAAGAAGGATGAAACCATAGATGATTTTTCGAAGAGATTCAATAAAATGTATGGCAGAATTCCTGCAGAGATAAAACCTTTAGAAACTTCTGCAAAACTCACTTATGCCAATGCTTTTGATAATGAATTTTCCCTACTCTTAAGAGAAAGAAAACATGTTACTTTACTGAATATGTAGGAGGCAGCATTATAAGTGGAGTCTAATATATTATCTTCTAATAGATTGAAGGGAAATACAGCTCAGTAGATATATGACAGGAAGGGTAAGAAAGAGGCAGCTCCAGGAGTTTCAACATCCTACTCTACAGAAGGTAAAATTGATGAGATGGCCAAGCTAGTAAAGATACTAACAAAAAAATTAAACAAGTTGGAATTAGAGAAAAATTCAAATAAACCTGTTCAAGAAGGAGACAGAAACTCTAATAATCAAAATCAATTCTGAAGACAGTTTGTGCCTCATTTCATTCCTAGCGAGAGAAGAAATAATGATATACAGCGAGAAAGGAGAGAAACTGAGGATCAAAAAGTACCACCACCACTTCAGAATAATGTAGTTGATGAAGAAGAAATTGAAGAGGAAGTGTTCTTTGAGGATACAGACCAGGATATGAATTATTTTGGAGAGCAGTTAACTAAAGGTTTTGTGACTGAAGAAGAGTTTTTAAACTCAAAATATTATGATGCTGATATGTTTGAAACAAAAAATTATTTGAATCTTGAAGTGACTACTGTAACTACAGATACATATCAGACTGAGCCAAAGAAAACTTTAAATTTAAGATCAGGTCCAAAGAAAGTAGTTCAAAATCCAAAGAAAAAGGTTGTTTCTCCCCCTAAACAGCAGTCTGATCCAGTGTTAGAGAAAAAAAAACAGGATAATCAAAAGAAGAATGTTGAGATTGAATAAGTAAATAAAAGTATGCATAATTTTAACCTGGAAAATAAATTAGGCAAAATCAAGATCCCTATGCCTTTTACTGAATTGATGAAGAATCTTGCTTACAAAAATTCAATTCTGAAAATGATTGGTTCAGCAAACAGTCAACTTCCTTCTGACACAGTAAATTTACAAGAAGAAAGTCCTAAAATCTTTATTGGGTCAGCCTTGGCAGAAAAAACTGAAAATGAAGCAGGTGCATCACCTCCTTTTTACATCACACTAACTATTCATGAACAGATGACACATAATTGTCTTTTGGATTTAGGAGCATCACATAACCTAATGCCAAAAGCTGTCATGGAGGCTTTAGGTTTGAGTATAACAAAACCTTATCATGATTTGTATGCTTTTGATTCATGGGCTGTAAAATGTTTAGGAGTGATTAAATATATGGTTGTCAGTTTAGCTCAGCTACCAATGAAGAGTGGGATTCTAGATGTCGTAGTAGCAAACATTACACCTAAGTTTGGATTGCTCCTCTCTAGATCTTGGGCCAAGAAGTTTGGTGGAACTCTAGAGATGGATTTAACATATGCCACCATTCCTGTATTTGGAGGAGAAAACATAATGTTATATAGAGAGTTACAATTTGCCTATATTGTGACAGATGACAAGAACCCTACAAATCATCCCTTGTATGTTGTTGACAAGGATTTGGGTACTTGTATGTTGCATTTTAGTGATGATTATAATACTGTTGGTTTATTACAAGTTGAAAAATAAAATCCAGTTAAATGCACTAGGGAACAAGAAGATGAACTTTGGCAATTATACTTTGATGGATCATCATGTAAGGAGGGTGCTGGAGAAGGGGTTCTTCTAATATCTCCTGGTGGTGAAACAGTAAAGTTAATGTATAAATTGTAATTTATTACCACCAATAATACTGCAGAATATGAATCTTTTTTTTTAGGTTTGAAAGCTGCAAAATATTTAGGCATTCAGCAGATTTTTGTATATGGCGACTCCGAGTTGGTTGTTCAGCAGGTGAGGAACAACTATCAAGTAAAACAAGATTTGTTGAAAGTGTATCGTAATGAAGTATGGGATATGATAGACAATTATTTTGTGGCTTTTAATATCACTTATATTCCTAGGGATCATAACCAAACTGTTGATTCTCTTTCCCTAGCAGCCACACATTTCAAGATTCCTAAAACAACACAGCTAAAGTATCCTATTGAGGTTAGGTACAGACCTTTTGTTCTTGATAATGTAAAGTAGTGGAAAGTTTTTGAAGATGACATTGAAATAAAAAGGCTTTTAGAGCTGAGAAGTGAGTTTTCCAATTCCCTAATTGATCAAGAACAAGATGATGAGGTTGAATATTTTGAACATATTGCAAACAATGAGATTGCTGGTCACAAGATTATTGAACTTAAAAGTAATTTCATTCCTAAAGGTTTGGTACCATTAGAGAGAATATTTTCAAAGGATGAAACACCTTTAAAACCTATTATACAATCTTCAGAAGAAAATGTAGTGTACTGTAATATTGGCACCCCTGAACATCCTAGAATGGTGAAGATTTCAAAAGCACTCATGGCAAAATAGAGGAACAGGTACATTAAGTTGTTAAAAGAGTATGTTGATGTTTTTGCTTGGTCATATGAATATTTGAATACATATGACATTGGAATTATACAGCATAAAGTGCCTTTAAAACTGAATGTTAAACCTTTCAGACAGAAATTAAGGAGGATCAATCCAGTTTTGTTTCCTGTTATTTAAAAGGAGGTGAAAAAGTTATTAGATGCTAAGATCATTGTTCCCCTCAGATACTCTTCATGGGTAGCTCATTTAGTTCCTGTAAGGAAAAAGAATGGTGAAATCAGACTGTGTGTTGATTTTGGAAATCTGAATAGGTCTTCACTGAAGGATAATTACCCTTTGCCAAAAATAGAACAAATAATGCAGAAGGTAGTGGGTGCACAAAGAATTTCTATGGTTGATGGTTTTTCAGGATATAATCAAATTGCCATGCATCCTGATGATAAAGAAAAAATAGCTTTTACTACTCCCTGGGGAACTGTCATGTATGATAAAATGCCTTTTGGATTAATGAATGCTGGAGCAACTTTTCAAAGAGCTATGGACATAGCCTTTGTAGGGGAAAGAGATAAGTTTTTAGTGATTTACTTAGATGATATTACAGTCTTTTTACAATCAGATGATGAGCATCTAAAACACATAAAACAAACTCTTCTGAAATGCAAAAAATATGGTTTATCTCTTAATCCAAAGAAATCACATTTTGCTGTACAAGAAGGTAAATTATTGGGTCATTTAGTTTCAGCTGATGGCATAAGGATTGATCCAGAAAGGGTGAAAGCAATACTGAAAATAAGTTTACCAAGGAGCAAGAAGGATGTGCACTCTTTCATTAGTAAAATCAGTTTTCTGCGTTGGCTCATACCAAATTTTGCTGAGACTATCAGACAGATTATAGCCATGTTGAAGAAAGATCAAGAGGTCAAGTGGACTGCAGAAGCAAAAAAATCATTTGAAAAGATTAAGATGGATCTTATGGAAGCTCCAGTATTAGTAAGCCCAGATTTTATGAAGGAATTTCTAAGTTTTTCTTTTGCATCTGAAGATACATTGGCTGCTGTTTTATTACAGAAGAATAAGGATGGTCTTGAACAGCCCATTGCATTTTTCAGCAAAACTCTTAGAGATTCAAAGTTAAAATACATCATTTTAGAGAAGCATGCTTACTCAATGGTAAAAGCCTTGAATTTTTTCAGAATCTATGTTTTGCATTCCAAGATTATTGCTTATGTGCCTAATGTTGCCATAAAAGATGTTTTGACTCAGCCTGATAGTGAGGGAAAAAGAGGGAAGTGGATTGCCAAAATCATGGAATATGATGTGGATATCAGACCTACAAAGCTAGTAAAGGGACAAGGTTTAGCTAAATTGATAGCTAATTCAAATTGCCAAGCTTTAGGTCTACATCTCATGGTAGAACAACCAACATAGGAAGAAATTCAAACAGAGCAGGAGAAAGAAACGATTATGGACCACTATGCCGAATCCACATGGTATGCAAATATTGTGCATTTTCTTTTGTGCTTGCAATGTCCAGAACATTTAGACAAGAAAGTTGCTAGGTATTTGAAATTGAAAACTACTAAATATTGTTTGATAGAACAGCAGCTGTTTTGGAAAGATCGAGAAGGTATTTTGCTCAGATGTTTAGATAAACCAGAAATTGAAGGAATAATCTCGGAATCCCATGAAGGTGCTTGTGGGGGACATAACTGTTGGAAGGAAACAACAAATAAAATTCTAATGGCAGGATACTATTGGCCTTCCTTATTCTCAGATGTATATGAGCAAGTAAGAGCATGTATCCCTTGTCAGGAATTTGCTGGTAAAAAAAAGTTGTTGTCATTACCTTTAAAATCAATTGCAGTTAATGCCCCTTTTAAGCAATGGGTTTTGGATTTCATAGGAGACATAAATCCATCTTCTTCAGGGCATCATAAGTGGATTTTGACTAGTATATATTTTCTTACTAAGTGGGTAGAAGCTATTCCCGCAAGGAATGCCACAGATAAGTGTTATACCAAAATCCTGTCATCATAAAGTGATAAGACCTTTGACATACCTACTTGCCCTTAATTCCAGCACTTGGAGTGGAAACCCATGTTGTTTGTCAATCTTTCATGAAAATTCCCAACACCACACTTTCCTTGTTAGCCATGAGCAGTTCCTTGCTCACACTTCCTGTCAACAGCTTCATCTGCGCGGTGCCAGGTAGGCCCTGTTCCATACTTTGTATTTTCATTTTTGTGTGTTTTTGGCTTACTTTTTGATGAAAATGAAGTGTATTTTTGAATTGTATATTCTGCAGTCACTTTGATTGTTATTTTCCCTCTGCATTCAATGAGAGTTTGTGTTTCTTGCATTAGATTCTACATTATTTTCTTTGCTTGAAACCTCATGCTCTTTTCTGTAGATATTATTCATTGGAATTGGAAATATACATTTCATTTTCATGTGTAGGATTTGGTTTGTTTTGGACTTGGAATGCATGAATGATTCATGTTGTTTTGAGTCTTTCTTTGCTTGGGGTGATTTTTGTTTCCTTCTGCATGCTGATTTTTTCAGTGCTTGGTAGGAAAGGTTGGTTCTTCATTTCCTTGTTTGTTTCAAAGAGAAGTTTTAGTTTTCTCTCTCTTTTGCTTTATTCGCAAGTTTGTTGAATGATTTTCTTCTTGTTTTGTGCATGATGGTTTGAAATTCTAGATCTTACTTTCATTGAGAAGAAACATCTATTTTCAGCTTTGCGTGCATTAGATTTAGAATTGTTTGGAAACATTAGTGAAATCATCTTTCCATTGAGTTTTTATGCATCTTTTTCAAGAATGAAAAGATAGGAAACATTTCTGGTTTATTTAGGTTAAATGTTCTCTAGATCTCTTTTTTATTTGCTTTGAAGATTGTTTGGGGTGCATTGATATTTCACTTTTCGTTTGAAAAGGTAGAATTGCATTTGCATTTGGGTGTGCATTTTTTGGAAGAAAATTAAATCTCTCTCCCTCTTTTAGGTAGAATTTCATTGCAGAGGAAAATTTGCACTGTCATATAGATCAGTGTGCATCTTCTTTAATTCAAGTTTTCACTCCATGGTTCCACCTAAACACACAAGATAAAATTAACGGTAGTACTAGGTTAAAACTTTTAGCAATTTGAGTGATAAGTTAGAGACGTGTTCGGGCGTCGTTAAGCGTAGGAGCTGTCGTTACTTTGTATGCATTACATCCTAGGACTCGCGTGGTTCTTCCACATACCGTTGGTATATCGAATGGCCTTTCACATACCCTTGAGGTATATAGAAAGGTACTTCACATACTTGAATGTATATCGGAAGGACCCTTGTGTACAGTTATGCATTAGAAAACACTACTACTGATTCGAGTTCCCACGTACCTTGTGTATATTGAGAGACCCTTTTAGGAATCTTCAAACCATCTGAGTTATCCTTTTGGCCATCTTGTATTTACGGGCAAATCTTGTAAAGTCTTGATAATCCTGTGAGATTCCTAACTCTTATCCACTCCTTTCACATGTTTTCTTGTTTCTTTTAGTTTGAGTAGTACTTTCTTGTATGTGGTAGTTAGGGGGTTATTAGAGAGTTTAGAGATGGCATCCTCATCTAGGACTACCACTCAAGAGGTCCCTTTCCAAGGTGTACCTTTTGTATTCCTTATTGGTCCTCCCTTTATTGCCACTCTAAGTCTTCCTGGATTAACTATAGGATTACCGGTCTAGCTATTTAATCTGGTAATTCTTGGTACACCTAATGTCTCAAATGTCGCCTCTCCTCCTAGAGAGGATAGACCTCAACCTAATCCCTCTCCTTCTTCATCGGTTGTTGCTTCATCCCTTCCTTGTTCTTCGCTTGACCAAAGCTATGTGGTTAGTAGTCATGTGGATAAGAAGAAGAAGAAAAGAAAGGGTAAGAAGAAGAAGGACAAGAAAGAGAAAAAGCAGCAATCATCTTCTCTTGATGGTGCCCGTTCTAAGAGAACAACCGGAAAACCCAAGTTCCCTTGTAAGCTTTGCAAGGGGGAACACCTTCTTAAGGATTGTCCTAGTCTCTCCCATGTACAAGAAGAGTGATCTAAAAGATCCAAACTATCTATGTCATCAACATCTGATCATCATGTTGATGATAATCCATCAACCAATGACCCATTGGTAAAAGGTTGTAAGGGTAAATTATTGTATCCTTGTTTGATAGGCAAGGCTATGCATCATACTTTTCTTTGTCCAAGCATGGATGAAGCTTCACATTGGTTGGAAAATATTACTAATCATCAACAGGTGATTCCAACAAGTGATAGTAAGTTATCCCTTGATTCCTCGCTGGTTGACCAAGTGGTCGATTCAGATTTATCTGTGGTTGATCCCACTCTTCCTTTGGAGAGTGAAGTTAAAGTGGTCGAGTCAGTGTCATTTCCACCTGATCCCGCTATTTCATTAGAGAGTGTTGAGACTGAAGTAGTCTCTTTGACTAAATCTTCGTCTTGTTCTTCTCTTCCAGTAGAGAATGAACTGAAACCTACTAAAGTTTCTATGCTTCATTCTGATTGTTCTCGACAAGAGGAAATTTTGTCTGTTTTGACAGAACCCTCTTCGATTAGTGAGGTTATTTCCTTTGACTGGAGTAACCTAACAGAGTCTCGTCTTCATTTGAGCGTTCCTTTCCAAATAGTTGTGAATGTTACTGCTAGGCAGATACTTCGCACTATTGTTGATGAAGGGGATTTTGTTAGTATTCTATCCTCAACTGCTTGGCAAGCTTTAGGTTCTCCTCAACTTGTGCCAGCCACTGATCAGATACTGGATTTTAATTGCAGGCCTACCTCACCTTTAGGGACCCTTCCTTATTTACCTATTACATTAGGAGGGAAAATTATCTGTATTGATGTTATGGTGGTCCAAGGTCCTTTAGATTTCAATCTTCTCCTTGGACATGATTCTGTTTATGCCATGAAGGCTGTTGTGTCCACACTCTTTAGAGTTATGTATTTTCCCCATGATGGGAAGACTGTGACCATTGATCAACTTTCCTTTGTTACACCTGACCATCGCGTGACTCCTAATAATTAGACTATCCTGAATGTGTCGCATGTTCTTGTGGTTCCTTCCCATTCTTCTAGTTAGCTTCTTCCCATCATAGGTAAAATGGGGGGCATGGCTCTAATGTATGGACATCATAATGGATCTAAGCCGCTAGCTTTTGTGTAACGGGGGAAACCTACCAACTTCTAGATATCATGTTCGGTAGGAGCAAGTTTCCTTAGAGCATAGTTTACTTTTGGTTTCAAGCTCGTTAAAAAATAAAACCACTCCTCAAGCATAGTTTACCTTTTGGTTTCAAGCTTGCATAAAAATGAAATCATTCGTGAGCAAAGTTCCCATTCTATGTCAATCTCGTTAAAAAACAAAATAGATCCCCTTCCCTTGAGTCAGGTCTTCACTTTGGTGTTAGAACTTGAACCTTCTTTTCACCTACCCGATTCTCATTCTTCCTACCCACCTGGTGAAAATTTTCACATTAGTAACAAGGTTTTTAGGTTGGGTAAGGAAGAAGAATCATCAGAGGAAACGAAGCTTGGGGGCATGTCGAGCCCCTAGCAACCATGCTAGGGGTAAGCTTCACTAGCAATCATGCTCGGGGGAATATTCCAACCTCTATATACCATGTTAATGGGATTTTTCAAGCATAGTTTACCCATTGGTTTCAAGCTTGCGTAAAAATGAAACTAATCCCTGAGCATTCTTTCAACTAATCTTCGAGCTCGTTAAAAACAGTAAGATGGTGTTGAGCTTACTTTTCATTTTTTGTGCTCTAGTTAAAACATGAAAAGTGGTTTGAGCTTAGTTTATTACTTTGTCGTGCTCTAGATTCAAACATGAAAACAGATAATGGAGTCCTCTTTAAACTCTTTTTAGGCTCCTTAAATACGAAAAGATTGTCGAGTACTTGTCTTCTTCATACTCATAAAAGTATTTGAAGAGTCATCTCTCCGATGATAGGTTATCTCTTTTTCAGTTTGGATAGACTATTTACAAAAAAGGAACACTCCAGCCAATCATGACTAGAATATTTCTCTAAGGTATGATTGTATACGTCTTCGGGCCTTAGTTACTAAACCATATGAAAAAGGACCCCTTTTGGAGTCTTCTTCCGTGGTCATTCAGAATCTCTAAACATGAACGATACCGAGTTTTCTTTCATTGGACTTGTTAAATTAAACATTGAGAGACCTGTTTGGGAATGAACCCCTCCTCTCTCAAGTTCATAAAGCATATGAGTCTGGACTTGTCTTCTGACAAGCTATATCGAGTGTTTGTTACCCTCTTTGAACTCGTAAAACCGAAAAGAGGCACTCATCGATCATGATGGGGGAAATGGGAAGGGAATCATTTTTGCAAATAAATGGCAGTAGTTTGTCATTACCTTTGAACATTGCACTTGTCTACACATCATGTCAGTCAATTGGGTATTCAGTTGATCTCTATGACAATCCACTTTCATGAGTCATGCCACTCCTTTGATTTTTTCAAAAGAATGCATTGTCCACTGTCGCATTGTGTGTTTGTCTCGTCTAGTCATGTTGCCAAGTCTTTTTGTCATGCAGCACGATGTTCAAAGGGGATTTGAAGAAGTTTTACCTCTGCAGTCCACACAGTCTTTGTGTCAATATTTTTGAGTTAGTCTTATGGTTGCTACATTCACATCATTCCAGAACTATGTTTCGATTTTCATGTCATCGATGTGGGACTCATCATGGCCCTCCTTCGACGAGACTATTTTCGTTGACATCAGCTCATTATCTAGGAAATAGTCTTAGAAACAAAAAATTAGTACCTTGAGATATGAATGCCTTAATGACAGATTCGCTCGCTCTTGACATAGGTTCACATCATTGAACATTGATCGATAGAATCGACTGGGTGTTCGACATCAGGACATCTATTCACACTTAGTAGATTGTACTAAGGTACTGTTACCACCTAAATTGTACTTAGTGGTTTTTATCAAGTGAGCCTAGTGAACCGGACAGGGTTAACTTGTTCGGACTTCAAAAATACCTTTGGAAGTACTTCTGGGAAGTGCTTGTTGTATCATATCACATGTTCATACCCCATGGGGGAATTGTAATAAATGTTCTAGCATGATAGTGTCTATAAAATACTCGGTCTCTTAGACTTCATTTGTCAATCTGATCAACCCAGGGTGTTTTTTCCCTTGGTTATTATTGGTTGTTGAGTAAATGACTGATAATTTCTGAGTTTTTCACTCTATACCTCCAAAGTTGGGGTGGTCGGCTTGGCATTTGTGCCTATTGAGGTTATTAGAGTCTATGTGTCAATGTGTAAGCATGCTAGACATCATTTTTGAGTCATATGAACATGTCTAAGTCCCCCTGGGTGTTTTTCATTTTTTCAATTTTTTAGTTTTTTCAGTGTTTTTTATTAAATTTTAATTTTTCCAAAACTTACGCTATTTTTTAATAGTTTAATTGGAAAAATTGAGTCTGTAATAAAAGTGGGCCAAATAATCAGTTTCAGTCATGTAGGTGCTCATTTTTAAGCTAAGAGCACCATGTAAACCCATGGACCCACTCTTTCCTAGTTTTGAGTGATTTTCCATCACTCAGGTCAGAAAGCCCCAAAAATCAATTATTGATTATTTTAATTAATAAATTGATGAATAATGGAGCAAATCCAAAATCAATAAATCAGTGGATTCTCAGCCGATTTGATTGAAATTAGTCAGATCTGAAGCAGATTGACTGGATCTGACAAATCCTTGATTGAAGGAGGTGATCAAATCAGATCTAGAGTTGATCTTGTGCATCCTTTATGGGGAATTTCACCCTCCCTCTCTCCTCAACACGTTTTGGCTCATCTGGATGAGTTTTGGGCCAATGTGTCAGTGTATGGGTTGATGTGTAAGCTAGATCAGGCCCCCGGTTTCAGTCCAGCTTCAGTTGTGCATTGATGAACTCTCCATCAGTTGATTTCACTTGATTCCATGAGGAATTTCTCCCCCCCTGGGCTAGATGGCCTGCAAATTGTATATATCCTGCTTGAGGCTCCCTCTTCCAAGCTAGTTAGAGATGGACTGAAGGGCTTGCCATTGTAAATGTGTACTGATTTTCATTTGTTGAAATAAAGAGAAGCTTTGGAGGCTCAATTGTGGAGTACCTTTCATGTGTGGATTGCCATTTTCTTGCTACATTCGAGGTGAAACTGCTATTTTTCCAATTTTTTGCACTTAATTATTGTCTACCTGAATGATTTCTGAAATCAGAAGGATAGATCATTGTAAGTAAGCTTACTTACTTTCTATTTGCTGCATATGTTTGAATGAGTTAATACCTGTATGTTAAATAAGGTTATTTGCATACTGTATCATCCCTTTCTCATATGTATCTTCAGATCTGATAGTTCTGTCTGCAGGAGTTGTGTTGTAGCTTACACGTTTTTCGTGGCTGGAAGATCCATGGTTCAAGTTTGATTCCATTTATTTCCAGCAGATATTTCTAATATCGTTCCCCTCAGTGCTTCTCTACCAAGTTCCCTCAGTAGATCTGCTTCAACAACAAGCACCTTTCTTCACCTTTCTCTCCTTTAAAAATTATTAAACTTTCCTCAAACTGGTTACTTTAAAGGCTTCTTATTAATCTGATCTATCTCATCAGGAAAAAAACACATATATCTGATCAGTAAGATCCCTCCTTTATTCTAGATCTTAGTTCTGTTTTGCTCATAAAGTTCAAATTCAAGAGATCTAGCTAAAAGTACCTTAGTATTGCAAGTAATTTAGTGAAAATTCATAGCTTGCTGTTAAGGTAGTTTCTTTTTCTGTTCAATAAGAGTAATATTCTGAAATATCAGTTCTTTTAATTGGCTGCACAAACAGCAGGCCAAGATCCCAAGGAAATCTTGCTTTCCTTGGTTCCTTTTTCGCCGATTTAGCTAGTTTAATTTCATTACTTTTTGAGATAAAGTAGGATGACCCAAAGGTACTCTTAAAGTGCTTTTGGGAATTTGTTATTCTAACCTTATTTATGTCCTTTAGCAGGTATTATAGAGAATAATGGAAGCTGCTGTCCAAAGTGGTTTTTTGGAGCGCTCAAATCCCCCCAGGGGTCTCCCTTTTGTCACAAAAATTCATAAAATTTTTGTATAACTGTAAGATCTTGGTTTCAGCCTATATAAGGACCAAGAAGAACTGATATATCAGTCCTATAATATTTTAACCCTTAATAAATAAATTTTCCTTTGGAATAGGCTCTTTCGAGCCCATTCCCCATCCCCCCTGGGGGGATTCGTGTCGGTGCCATTTTCGTCATTTTTCTGCTTATTTCCTTTTTACTAGAATTGATCCGATTTGTAGGGTAGTATATTTGATCTAGTTTTTAACTCCATATTCCATATATTACTTTCAAAATTAATCATAATACTTACCCCACGATTTCCCGAGTGACCCGAAAGGGGAAAGAGATTCATGGTAGGATTAATCAGAAAACCAGATTTGTGTAGGTGTTTTATTTTTTCTATCATTTGTTTATCAGCAACTTTAAAATTAACCCCTCTTCGATTCCCCGATTGAGATCCACTTGGATCGAAAGAGGTTCTTGGAGGCTTTTCTTTTAAACAAGAACACATCTCTTAAAAATATATTAAAATTTACAAGACTCCAGTGTGTATGCTCTGTACTTGGCTGCAGTTCATCCGATCAGTCAAGCTGTATCAAAAGCACTTGGGTGACTAGCATAATTAGGACTCACCTTCCCCAATTAACAAACCATCAGGTGA
>LPNX010548899.1:322068-392904 GCA_001517045.1 Pseudotsuga menziesii
TGGAAACACTTTTTGGTGCTGTTGCCAAGGATAAATCTTTTTATTCCTGAGTACGACTTAGCTTAACTTTTTTCTAAACAACTAAAAAGATAAAAAACTTTTGATTGATCTAGTCTTTAAAAATCATAAAAATTAAAACTCGATCCATCTGGAAACTCCACTGTCTAACATCCCTTCAATAATTTCTACTCAAAGAAACCGCCGACAATTACTCAATCCTCTCCCTGATCCTGAAAGTCTTATTAGGGAAAGATTGAATAGGAAGACTTCTCGTAGAAACCTTGAAGTTTTAGGAGACCAATCCCTCTCAGATATCCATAACATATTTGTAGAGAGTCATACTTTCCAATCTCAAGAAATGACAGAATTTTACAAACCCCCTGACTTTTCTCAGATAGCAGGTGCTCCTCATAACATTCCGAATGATGCGATCAAGAAGCTCCCCAAGTTCGAGGGCAATAATTCCATCACTTCCAAGTCTCACCTTAGAAAGTTTGAAAGGCACCTAATCAGTTACTGCCATGATGCTTCCCATGACCATGATGATGTCAAAATGAATCTCTTTGCTTTATCCTTAGAGGATGATGCTGCAGAGTGGTATGAAAACCTTGGTGATGATTCATATAAAACCCTTAATGAATTCCTAATAGGGTTTAAGAAGAAGTGGGGGGAAAAGAAGGAACCAAGACATTTGATTGCTGCCCTTCATAATATAAAGAAGATGGAGAATGAAACCATGGATGAATTTAATACTAAGTTCAGGCGTGTGGTGGCGTACCTCCCTAGGGACATCAAGCCAAGCGATGCCTCCATCTTGATATCCTACATTGAATATTTCACTGGTGATTTGAGATACCAATTAAGGGATAAAGAGCCGGTCGATCTAAAAACTGCTCAAGATCTGGCCAAGAAAATAGCCTAGGAACATGCAATCTTTGGGCAAGTCCAACATTCCAGGTTACACTAGGGGAAACACTTCATACAACAAAGAAAAGGGAAAGGCCATTGAGTTAGACGAAAAGGAAACCTCTAAAGACCCCATGGAAAAGATTGCTAGCATGTTGGAAGAGGTGATGACTACTCAGAACCAATTTCAGGACAGAACAATCTATGCAAATGAATAAAATCCAAAAACAATTAGTCACTCTGGAGAGAAATAATGGACCTAGGAATTTTCAGCCAAAACAAAATCAAGTGTATCAAAAGAAGTTTCCTCAGCGAGATCCTAGGATTCCAAACCAGTTAGACTCAACTAACCTGGTAGAAGAAGTAATTCCATGGTGTAGACCTTGTGAGCAATTCCACCCAGAAAGTACTTGCTACATAGCAAACCAGATTATAGAACATGGGATGGCGGAGGTCAGTAATCATGAAACAACATCAGGCGAGTCTGATCATGTGTACATGGTAGGTCGAACCTACCCTCTATCAAACCAGCATTGGCGGCCATGGACTATGGTTTCGAGAAGGATCTCCTATCTAACTTTTATGGTACAATACCTCCTCCCGAGGAAATTAAGGAAAAGAAGCATGCCAGGTTCAAGGGAGCTGTGCATCAAAGGAGAGAAAAGCAATCACCGTCTAAACAGTACAAGCAAAAGGTAACCAATCCTTCCCTCCCATATCCTCCTATTGTCCCTGAGTCAAATATTGATATGGGGGAATGGATAAGTAATGCTAAAATTCATGTTTTTTCAACTGATGTCCTTAAGATTCCAGGTCAAAAGGAAAAATTATTGAAAGCCTTAGAGGATAACATAAGTGAAGCTCATAAAATTATCGAGGAGGATCCCCTTCCTAATAATAATGCTATATTTGAAGCTGAACTTGTCGAACCTATAGATATGCCCATAGTCCTCAATAGTGTTGATCCGAGGAGAGAAGATCACCCACCTTTCTATGTCTCCCTTTTAGTTGATAAACTTCTCATTCATAACTGTATGCTATATTCGGGTGCTTCATCAATTGTTATGACTAGAAAGGTAATGGAGCAGCTAAATCTAAGGGTCACCCGACCCTACCACAATGTTTGTGCCATGGATGCGAGAGAATTTGAAGTGGTAGGGATAATATTAAATTTACAGGTCAAGTTAGCTAAGTATCCAGATATCGACATGACAATAGATGTGGTGGTAATAGATGTCCCAGATAATTGGGGTATGTTGCTATCCAGAAAATGGGTTGCAACTCTTGGTGGGCACATCCAAATGGATTGGACATATGATACTATACCTGCATCAAAGAATACTAGGGTGATTCTCCACAGAGAAAAGCTAAGGAAACGACATGTAGAAAACCCTAAGAAGCCCGAAAATGAATTTGTTCATTTCACTGATAATTTTGGAAACTATGCTATTTTGTCGAATTTCATGGCCCCCATTAAGGAAAACATTAAAAATGAAAAGATCGATGAAGTTTGGCAACTGTATTTTGACGGGGCTTATTCCAAAGCAAGAAAGGGTTCTGGCATCGTAATCATTTCTCCTTCAGATAAAATCTACAATTTTGCATTCAGGTTAGAGTTTGAAGCATCAAACAATGTAGCTGAATATGAGGCCTTGATCCTAGGTTTAGAAACTGCTAAAGATATGGGGATAAAGATGTTGAACATAAAGGGTGATTCAGATCTAGTTGTCCTCCAGATCAAGAATCAGTATCAATGTAAAAATGACAGACTAAGGAAGTATAGGAATGCCACATGGGACACTATGGAATGGTTTGATGCACTTAACATTCAAAGGGTCCATAGGGAAATGAATGGGTTAGCCGATAGATTGGCAGTAGCAGCATCCACCCTCCAGCCATCAGATGAAATGATTAATGGGAATGGAAAAATGGAAATAAATTTTAGACCTTCAATTCCGGATAATATAGACCACTGGCAAGTGTTCAAAGATGATGAGCAACTCTTAAGATTCATCCACAATCTACAAGAGTTCGAAGGTTGCAAAATTATTTATCAGGAGGAAGGTAAAGAGTATCAGGAGTGCAAGGATAATGAAAGGAATCACATCCCGAGTAGCCTTATATCTTTCGAGAATCTTTTCGATCGTCAGGATCATCATAAAAAACAAAAAGAAGAAATAAAAACTGGGAATTATATGGAAATAAACATAGGAACTGACAAGGATCCCAAGTTAATAAAAATTGGAAAAGGCACTTCAGAAAAGGAAAGGAACAACTTGATCAACCTAATCAAAGAGTATAGAGATGTGTTCGCCTTTAGTTATGATGAGCTTAAAGCCTATAGGGAGGATGTGTTTCAACACACTATTCCCCTCATAGAAGAAGCTAAGGAGGCCAAACCTTTCCGACAAAAACTTAGGTGAATAAATCCTAAGTTGGCCCCCATTGTGCAGAAGGAACTTCAAAAGATGCTAGCAGCAGGGATCATAGCACCTACAAGGCATTCATCTTGGTGGTCCAACTTAGTTGTTGTTAGAAAGAAGAATGGGTCAATTAGAATATGTATAGATTTTAGAAATCTGAATACATCATGCCTCAAAGATAATTACCCATTACTTGACATGGAAACTTTGCTTCAAAGAGTAACAGGATCAGGAATGATGTCCATGTTGGATGGCTTTTCTGGCTATAACCAGGTGTTGGTAAATAAAGAAGATCAACATAAGACTACTTTCACCACACCTTGGGGTACTTACAAATTTCTAAGAATGCCTTTTGGCTTATTGAATGCAGGTGCCACCTTCCAAAGAGCCATGGATTTTTCCTTCAAAGAACTTATAGGAAAAATAATTGAGATGTATCAGGATGACTTAACTGTTTTTTCAAAAGAAATATCTGACCACATAAGTCATCTTAGGCAGGTTTTTATAAGATGTTGGAAATATGGTATTTCCTTGAATCCCGCCAAGTCAATATTTGGAGTTGAAGAAGGCAAGTTATTGGGGCACATCATTTCTAAAGATGGTGTCAAGGTTGTTCCTGAGAGGGTCGAAGCTATTAAGAAAGTCCCCTTGCCTCACAATATAAAAGCTCTCTAGTCTTTTAATGGTCAAATCAATTTCATAAGAAGATTCATCCCAAACTTAGCAGAATTAATGAAACCTCTACAAAAGCTATTGAAGAAAGATGCTAAGTTTGAGTGGACAGATGAAGGGAAAGATGCATTCAAGTCCATAAAAAATGCCATATCCATGTCCCCGGTCTTGATTAGTCCTGATTATTCCAAAGAGTTCAAAATATTTTCCTTTTCCTCAGAAGACACCATTGCTGGTGTTTTACTTCAAAAGAATAAGGAGGGACAAGAGCAACCCATAGCTTTTATGAGTAGATCCTTACAAAATTCAGAATTGAAGTATACCACGATGGAGAAATAGGCCTATGCTCTTGTCAAGTCCCTTAAACATTTCAAAACTTATATAGGTTACTCCAAAATCATTGGATATGTACCCCATGCAGCTGTCAAGGATATCATGTCTCAGCAAGACTGTCTAGGAATCAGGGGTAAGTGGGTTTCAAAAATTCAGGAATATGATTTGGAGATAAGACCTACTGAATTAATCAAGGGACAGGGTCTTGCAAAGATGTTGACCCAAGGAAATGGGGAGGCTTTAGGAATAATCTGCCAGAGCAGTAATTCAGAGCAAAGTGTATCAGATGAGTTTCAGATATTGGAGCAACACCCCTGGTACACCGACATCATATTTTTCCTCCGCAACCTTACGTGCCCAGATCACTTACTGGGTCATAAAAGAAGGGCATTAAGGTTAAAGGAAACTAAGTATTGCTTGACCAAATATGGTTTGGGTTGGAGAAACCCAGATGGTTTGATACTTATATGTGTCAATGAACCTGAGTCCAAGAAACTCATGGTTGAGTTCCATTCAGGATTTTGTGGTGGACATTTTGCAGCTAAAAAAACCGCCCACAAAATCCTTAGAGCAGGCTACTATTGGCCAAACCTATTTTCAAATGTGCACAAGGCTGTCAGAGCTTGCCCCCAGTGTCAGTTATTCACTGGAAAGCAACAAATGAAAGATTTGCCTCTAAATCCAATAGTAGTCCAAGCCCCTTTTCAGCAATGGGGGCTTGACTTCATCGGTAAGTTCAAGGATAACTCAAGCAATGGTTATTCTTGGATTCTTACCGCCACAGATTATTTTACCAAGTGGGTGGAGGCCATACCCACCAAAAAGGCAACTAATGCCATAGTCATCGATTTCCTAGAAGACAAAATCATCACAAGATTCGGTGTGCCAGCTAGAATAATCACGGATAATGGCCCATGCTTTATTTCTTCTGAGATGTCGTCTTTCTGTTTCAAGTACGGCATTATCCTATCTCACTCATCTAATTACTATCCCCAAGGAAATGGTCTAGCACAATCAAGTAACAAGAACTTAATGACCATAATCAAAAAAATTGTCGGCGACAATAAGAAGGCTTGGGATAGCAAAATCAAATTGGCATTATGGGCTGACAGGATCACTAAGAAAAGTTCAACAGGGAGGATCCCTTTCGAACTAGTCTATGGCCTGGATGTCACTTTACCAGTCCATCTAAATCTTACCAGTGAATGGTTTCCTTCTCAAGCTGTTTTTCGCCGAGACAGTTTGATGCCTTTAGTGGCATCGGTGGTTTCAGGGCCAATTTCTAAACCTTGCCCTGCATGTATTTCTAAATTGTATATATCATATTGTTGTATCATTGATTGTTGTATTATAGTTATGTTGTACCATGTTGAAAATTTTCCGTTGTATATTAGTTTTTGTAAAATATTCCTTTTTGCACATTATAGATTAATTATGTACATTGGTTTGTTTATGGCTAATTTTTTCTTATATATACATGTTACTGACAAACTCTAATTTCCTTGCAGGAACCAGAGATTCTAGAGTTCTCACATCCTCTACTTTGAACAGAAGATCAGTTAGAGAATGTGTCCCAGATGGAGCCAGAATGTTACCACCTAAATTGTACTTAGTGGTTTTTATCAAGTGAGCCTGGTGAACCGGACAGGGTTAACTTGTTCGGACTTCAAAAAGACCTTTGGAAGTACTTCTGGGAAGTGCTTGTTGTATCATATCACATGTTCATACCCCATGGGGAAATTGTAATAAATGTTCTAGCATGATAGTGTCTGTAAAAGACTCGGTCTCTTAGACTTCATTTTTCAATCCGATCAGCCCAGGGTGTTTTTTCCCTTGGTTATTATTGGTTGTTGAATAAACGCCTGATAATTTCTGAGTTTTTCACTCTATACCTCCAAAGTTGGGGTGGTTGGCTTGGCATTTGTGCTTATTGAGGTTATTAGAGTCTATGTGTCAATGTGTAAGCATGCTAGACATCATTTTTGAGTCATATGAACATGTCTAAGTCCCCCTAGGTGTTTTTCATTTTTTCAATTTTTTAGTTTTTTCAGTGTTTTTTATTAAATTTTAATTTTTCCAAAACTTACGCTATTTTTTAATAGTTTAATTGGAAAAATTGAGTCTGTGATAAAAGTGGGCCAAATAATCGGTTTCAGTCATGTAGGTGCTCATTTTCAAGCTAAGAGCACCATGTAAACCCATGGACCCACTCTTTCCTAGTTTTGAGTGATTTTCCATCACTCAGGTCAGAAAGCCCCAAAAATCAATTATTGATTATTTTAATTAATAAATTGATGAATAATGGAGCAAATCCAAAATCAATAAATCAGTGGATTCTCAGCTGATTTGATTGAAATCAGTCAGATCTGAAGCAGATTGACTGGCTCTGACAAATCCTTGACTGAAGGAGGTGATCAAATCAGATCCATAGTTGATCTTGAGCATCCTTTATGGGGAATTTTGCCCTCCCTCTCTCCTCAACACGTTTTGGCTCATCTGGATGAGTTTTGGGCCGATGTGTCAGTGTATGGGTTGATGTGTCAGCCAAATCAGGCCCCCGGTTGACAAGTAGGCTCAGTCCAGCTTCAGTTGTGCATTGATGAACTCTCCATTAGTTGATTTCACTTGATTCCATGAGGAATTTCGCCCCCCCGGGCTAGATGGCCTACAAATTGTATATATCCTGCTTGAGGCTCCCTCTTCCAAGCTAGTTACAGTTGGACTGAAGGGCTTGCCATTGTAACTGGGTACTGATTTTCATTTGTTGAAATAAAGAGAAGCTTTGGAGGCTCAATTGTGGAGTACCTTTCATGTGTGGATTGCCATTGTCTTGCTGCATTTGAGGTGAAACTGCTATTTTTCCAATTTTTTGCACTTAATTATTGTCTGCCTGAATGGTTTCTGAAATCATAAGGATAGATCATTGTAAGTAAGCTTACTTACTTTCTATTTTCTGCATATGTTTGAATGATTTAATACATGTATGTTAAATAAGGTTATTTGCATACTGTATCATCCCTTTCTCATATGTATCTTCAGATCTGATAGTTCTGTCTGCAGGAGTTGTGTTGTAGCTTACAGGTTTGCCGTGGTTGGAAGATCCATGGTTTAGGTTTGATTCCATTGATTTCCAGCAGAGATTTCTAAGATCGTGCCCCTTGGTGCTTCTCTACCAAGTTCCCTCAGCAGATCTACTTCAACAACAAGCACCTTTCTTCACCTTTCTCTCCTTTAAAAATTATTAAACTTTCCTCAAACTGGTTACTTTAAAGGCTTCTTATTAATCTAATCTATCTCAACAGGAAAAACACACATAGATCTGATCAGTAAGATCCCTCCTTTATTCTATATCTTAGTTATGTTTTTCTCATAAAGTTCAAATTCAAGAGATCTAGCTAAAAGTACCTTAGTCTTGCAAGTAATTTAGTGAAAATTCATAGCTTGCTATTAAGGTAGTTTCTTTTTCTGTTCAATAAGTGTAATATTCTGCAATATCAGTGCTTTTAATTGGCTGCACAAACAGCAGGCCAAGATCCCAAGGAAAGCTTGCTTTCCTTGGTTCCTTTTTCGCCGATTTAGCTAGTTTAACTTCATTACTTTTTGAGATAAAGTAGGCTGACCCAAAGGTACTCTTAAAGTTCTTTTGGGAATTTGTTATTATAACCTGTTCAATTTCCTTTAGCAGGTATGTAAGATAAGAATGGAAGCTGCTGTCCAAAGTGGTTTTTGGAGCGCTCAAATCCCCCCAGGGGTCTCCCTTTGGTCACAAAAATTCTTAAAATTTTTGTATAACTGTAAGATCTTGGTTTTAGCCTATATAAGGACCAATAAGAACTGATATATCAGTACTATAATATTGTAACCATTAATAAATGAATTTTCCTTTGGAATAGGCTCTTTCGAGCCCATTCCCCATCCCCCCTGGGGGGATTCATGTCGGTGCCATTTTCGTCGTTTTTTTGCTTATTTCCTTTTTAATAGAATTGATCTGATTTGTAGGGTAGTATATTTGATCTTGTTTTTAAATCCATATTCCATATATTACTTTCAAAAGTAATCATAATACTTACCCCACGATTTCCCGAGTGACCCGAAAGGGGAAAGAGATTCATGGTAGGATTAATCAGAAAACCAAATTTGTGTAGTTGTTTTATTTTTTCTATCATTTGTTTATCAGCAGATTTAAAATTAACCCCTCCTTGATTCCCCGATTGAGATCCACTTGGATCGAAAGAGGTTCTTGGAGGCTTTTCTTTTAAACAAGAACACATCTCTTAAAAACTTATTAAAATTTACAAGACTCCAGTGTGTATGCTCTGCACTTGGCTGCGGTTCTTCCGATCAGTCAAGTTGTATCAAAATCACTTGGCTGAATAGCATAATTAGGACTCACCTTCCCCAATTAACAAACCATCAGGTGAAAATCCAACACCTCGATCAAACCTTTACGGTGGTAAAATACCCAAAGGAAGCGGGAACCTACTGAAAAGTGACCTCGAGGCGCCGATCTCTATCACACCCTAATGGCTGCGTTACAAACATAGCCCCAGAGACTCCATTTCAGCGCACATATTCCTTGCGGGTAGTCGTGTAGGTTTTGTTTTGGACATACTCCAAGTACTTTCGGGTATATCTGGAGTCCCCCTTTTATCCTAATTTAATCAATTCATACTTCAATTTTAACTTAAAACATACCAAGATGCAATCACAAAAAATTTACTCCAAGAACATGCAAGCACATTGATCTCTTTGATTTGACTCCATTATTAAGGCACTGGTCATTTTTGCTTCATATATATATTGTTTATCAGCTTTGTGCTTTCGTGTGTTATTTTCGTATCTTGTCATCTTCAATTGTTTATAGTTAAAATATTCAAACTCCTAAATAACTGATTCAATTTAACATCACCACACTAAGAAATCATCCTTAGTAACTTAATAGGGTCTACCCCCCTTGGCTCCGTTAGGAGTTGAGCCTAAATGGAGGAGTCAAGAACAAGGTGACAGCCTTGACTTGAGACTTGCCCCCAAGGACACACCGAGTGGCTTGAAGATTTCTGCCACGTGATCCAGGTGTGTGAAAAGGCGGCAACAGGTACCTTGGGAATCATTGACATTAATGGTGATCTCCCTTGCACTTGTTAATGGTTCACATCATTGACCGGTAATCAAGTGGTTTCTACCATGCTCAACTTCAAATCATTGTAATCACATGGATAGAATCATACCTTGTGGAAAAGGAGACGAAGACCCTAGGTATTTGTTTAAAGCACTCATTGCTTTTCCCCAGGTTGCGATGGAGTTTTGTACATATAGCATGGATCCACATTTGTATGGTCGTGGCTATGCTCAAATTTGCGTCTGGATGACATATATCTACATTGTATTTCTAGTAGCTATTTCCAAGTTTGAGTCCTCTATCACATGGATCTACGTTGTATTCTAGTAGCCATGCTTGTTTATTCCTCCCATGGATCTGCCTTGTATTGGTCTGTAGCTATGGGTTGGTTACTTGCGTCTATGAGTCAAAAATATTGATGTGCTACAGATGCCTACTTGACTACATGCTCCGATCAAGCCGACATTTTCACCTCGTAGCAACAACTTGTTCTCTCAAATCTCTCATTTATCGTATCCCTCTAAGACTCATGCTTTGGGGGGCATCTTATTATACCAAAATCCTGTCATCATCATGTGATAAGACCTTTGACATACCTACTTGCCCTCAATCCCATCACTTGGAGTAGAAACCCATGTTGTTTGTCAATCTTTCATGAAGATTCCCAGCACCGCGCTTTCCTTGTTAACCATGAGTGGTTCCTTGCTCGCACCGTTTTTCTACTGTTTGCCATAAGAGGTGCCACCGCCCATTTCCCATGGTCCATAAGCGGTCCATCGCCTATTGCCCTTGGTCCATAAGCAGTTCTTACCTGAACGGCTGTGTCATAAGAGGAGAAACGTTGTACCCTGGGTAAAATGGGAAAAAGAAAAGATACTAGAGGATTCTAAATCATAAGCCTCATGTCCACCCATATCCCTATCATTGTGGGTCAGTTGAGCTTGAGATCCCTCATCCTAAGATCTTAGAGTCCACCTCATCCATAAATCTCTCAACCATCCTTATCCATTGAGCCTTATAAATACAAGCTCATGCCCATGGTTGAGGGGAGAACCATTGAGGTATTGTTATGTTGTTGGATTGACCACTTGGCCCAAGCCATTAGAGAGCATAGAGAGCAAAGTTGGAGCTTATGTGGATGAAAGTTTTGGTTTCATGGAGATGCATGTCAACACTAAGGCTTAATTGGTTGTAAACTTCTCCATTTTAATCTTAATACAAAGATGATTTCTGTCCCACTTTACTGTTGTTGTTTGATTTCACATGTAAATGTTGTTGGATTCCTTAGTCACTGACATGGATTAATAGATTATGTTTTGGTAGCTTTGATGTGTTTTCATGTTTAATATGATTACAGGTACACAGGTTTACTATCGAAGCAGGCATTCCAGGTATCTACGATATCTAGGGAGGGTCTTCATCCTTTGTTGTTCATTTGTTCTGGATCTGAACCATTCAGACCAGAGGAACAACTTCTTTCCGCAGAAGGTGAAATATTCCTGCTAACAATAAGGTGATCATAGATTTTATTGAAGAAAATATTCTTAGTAGATTTGGATGTCCATAGAAATTATTGACTGACAATTCTAAAGCTTTTAAATCTAAGGCTATGGTGTCATTTTGTGAAAAGAATGGTATCACATTGAAACACTCAATTCTTTATTATCCTTAGGGGAATGGGTTAGTTGAGTCATCTAATAAGAATATTATTCAGAGTATCAAGAATTTGTTGAATCAGAATAAACGATCATGGGATTCTATGTTAAAATATGCATTATGGGCAAACAGAATAACAGTCAAAAAAGCAATTGGAACTTCTCGTTTCCAATTAGTATATGGGACTAATGCAGTTTTTCATGTTCAGTTGGGTATCCCAGTGATGAAATTTTTTCAAGATTATCAGGAAGAACCTAATGATATGCAAAGAAGAATTTATGCACTGATAGAGTTACAACAAAAATGAGAAACAGTGGAAGAAAAGGCTCAGTTGTACAGGTTGAATATCAAAGAAAGATTTGATAGGAGGATCAAAGATAACACTTTTTTAGTGGGAGATATGGTTTTGAGATGGGATGCTAGGAAAGAACAGAAAGGAAAGCATGGCAATTTTGATAACCTTTGGTTTGGTCCTTTCATAGTATCGAAGTTTCTGGAAAACAATACTTTTGTATTACAGACTTTGGAGGGTGAGGAATTTTCTAATCCAGTTAATGGACGATTCCTCAAGCATTTTTACAGTTTTTGAGATGGATACTAGACTTTCATTGTATATACCAGTGTGAATAACAAAACAAGGACTCCATAGCCCAATGTAAATTTTAAAGACTAGCAAGTAGCAGCACAGAAGGCACTGGTCTACAGGTTCTTGAAGCCTCACAGGGAGGACTTCATCCCACAGCAGGAGCCAGATGTTAGGTCATGTTTTTTTTCCCATCTTTTAATACTTTTGTTTAAGTTTTGAAGCTTGGTTTTATTCATTACTCCTAGAAAATTTTGTTGCTTAGGATAGTTTGAATCTTTTCCCTTTAGCTTTCATGTTTTTTTGATTTCTTAGTTTTATTTTTTACAAATTTTGGTTTGATTTCATAGTTAGAGGGCTTATAGAATGCTTATATGGATTAAAAGGTCTAAAGAATATCATAAAATCTTGATTAAGTTTCCTAAACGAAGTTTAAGCCTTTATCATGACTTTAATTTTTGCAAATTATTAACTCAGACTTTCTTGTAGAGCAAGCCAAAAATAAATGCACACATGTGCTACAAGAAAGTCGCACAAGTCAAAATTCATCATTTCTAGTTCAATTTTCTCTAAAATTCTCACACATAAGATGTCAAACATACTGATTGATGGATTTGATACGTGTTTCTTTTAGAATAATCACTGTGATAGGTGTGAATATCATCATGAGGGCGAATCATGGTGATTACTTGCAAAGATGATGGAGTAATGATTGTTGAACATAATGAGACAAATGCGTTTTGAATCATGTATTCTCTGAAGTGCACGTAGAGCAAGTGAAGGTTGTAGCAAAAAATCAGCACTTGGTAATCGGAATTTTTAAATAGAGCGAAAAATTAGGGCTTTGAGGAGCAGTTGTCTCGAGTTATCAAAGTAGCCAGAGAATATTGGGGAATGAAATTTGACACCTGACAATCAAGAGAACAAGATTCCAGCAGTTGGATTAGTCGTTTTAACAGGTAGGCTGCGAACGGATTACCAAGGTTCATAAATTTGGGGTTTTTCAAAACAAAGGATTAATGACTGAATTATTGGCAGATTATTAGTTTTCAACTCTAATTGATACTAAATGATGAATTCTCAGTCATGGAATTAAAATATTTGTCATTTTAAACAAGAGAGTTCAATTTAGGGTTTCTTTTGGGTTTCCCTATACATTATTGTCTGTCAGTTTATCAAAATTTGAAGAGATTCAGAGTGTGTTTATTGACAGAATCCATTTGACAATAGTTCAAAATGAAAAAGAGTAGTAAGACTAATAGAGCAAAACCTTCAGACTTAAGTTGGGCTCAAACCTTTCCATATTGTGCAAAACTATTTGCAAAAGCAGGGTGGCTAGAGTTTTTTGAAAAGATTGAAGGTTATCACTTAGAAGTTTCTTACAAATTCGCTCAATGCTTGGATAAGGATGTAGTGTCTTTTGATACTTTGAATTTTAAACTAGCTAGGGAGTTACTAGCAGAAGCAACAGGAATTCTGGATGAGGGTGAATTCTAATTCAAAAAGCTGCCTTTCACTTTTGATGCTCAGAGATATCTACTTCCAGGTGTAATAGCAAATTGGGGAAAGGGAGTACCTATTCAAAAGTTTAAACCTGAGTGGATAGAGCCTATCAAAATCCTACAAAGCTATATCACCTGTGAAGGGATATTTGCTTTTGTGTTTAAGTATCATTTTACATTCCTTCAACATCTCAGTCATGAATCCAAAATTAATCTCCCCTTCCTATTTTTGAAAAGTTTACAGAAGATGTCGAGTTTAATAAGCCCATGATGAAAGAACATCAGGATCATACAAAACAATCATTATTTCATCATGGGCTTATTAAACTGGTTATAAGCATTGTATTGCAGAAAAGAGAGAAGACATGGGAACACTTCTTATTTTGGTCAGGTTTCCAAACTGAGAAGGAGGAGCAGTCTCAGAAGAGACAGTTAGACAAAGGTCAGAGTCTAATCAAGAAACTAAAAAAGAAAGTCATAGTTAAAGATAAAGAAGTTGGTGAACCAGGAAATTTTTTGAATCGGGAAGATGAAAACATTGAACTTGAACAGCAAATTAATGTTGAGGAAAGTAAAGTTTCAAAGTCATAGGTGAAGGAAGTTGAGCCAGTAGAAAATGTTTTAATTGTAGAACTAAATCAAGGTGTAAAGGAAGATGTTAAGGAGCAGAAGCAGAGCCCTATTACAGCATTGTCTAAAGAGGATGAAAAATACTTATCTGATGAGGCTAGAGTTCCTACTACTAATGAAGCTAGGGTTTGTTCTAAGCAAGAAATACACACCCATTTTGACGAGGAGATAGTGTCACAAAAGAAAAGAATGAAGGTTGTTGAATTTGCTTCAATAAATCATCAAGGAGAGGTTTTGAAAATGTTAGGAGAGGTTGGAGCAGTCTGGAACCCCAAGACAAGGCTGAAGAACAAGATTAGGTTAAACATGAAGATGCTATTAAATCCCAAACTGGCTTAGAAAAAGGTTACAGTAATAGAAGATTCATCATCTCAAAAGAAATTAGAAGATAGTGAAGAAGAAAACAAAGAAGTTATGAAAGGTAAAAAACCAATAGTGTCAAACTATATACCATTCTTCACTGATACTAAGATCTCAGACATTTTCATGGAGGTTCGAAATAAGATGATTCAAGAACAGCAGCAAAATGATATAAAGAGTTCTTGTATGGAGAAAAGAAAGGTAATTAAAGAATTTCAGTGCAAGGTTGAAGCTCAAGAACATCCAGAGATTCCTGTGATCTTCACAGAGCATATGAAGGAGGATGAATAGATATACAAGCAGCTGAAGATCCCACGGATACCAGAAGGGATGCAATCAACATCAGAACATAAATGTATTGATTTTGAAAAGGAAAATCTGCAAAGAAGCATTAAACAATACAAGCATAAAATTGAATATATGCATGAAACCAATGATGGATTAGTGACTGCAAATAAGAGACTTAGAGAACACTTGAAAGAAGTGAACAGTCACTACAAGGAATTGATTGCATTTTCTAAAGAGGCTCTTAAAAGAAAAAGACATACAGAGAATCAGTTTATAGAATTAAAGCAAACTATCCAGGAGCTGAAACAGCAGAATGAGGAGTTAACAAAGAGAGTTTCAGACTTAGAAGCAGATCACTTGAAAGCTAGAAGGCAAGCTCAGGCTCTAGGGGGAATTTCTCTTCTAGCTGAGGCAGAAAAAGATTTGTAAAGTACTTTAAATAAGAGCAGTTAGTAGTTAGTTTGATAAAGTTATTTAATTTTTGCATAATTATAGTTTATATTGAACAATTTGATAGATGACCTAAAAGTAGTTAGGGTTCAGTTATGCAACTGTTTTGTGAAAGAACAAGATAAATGTAAGTCTGAAAGAGGACCATTGGTTCGATTTTTGTTGGAAGGGGAGGCTATCAAGCTCTGGTTTATGAATCTAAGTGTAAATAATCTTATGTGATTTTGATGACTGAATTATGAAATATATGCAACTATATGCCCTTTATACTTTTGACTGGTTTCATTTCTAATTTGTGTTAATTACTCAGTTGGTATACCCATTTCCTGTTTAAGGTTTTATGCTTGAAATGCTTGCTAACTATGGGTGGATCTCAATACTGTGATTTTTATGTTTGGATTATAGTTTATATGTTATGCATCTCAGTCTTTCAAATGGTCATGATTTAGTGCTTACTTTGGTTTCATGAAGTTTATGCCCTCTTGACTACAAACTGTACAACCAAAACCCTAAAAAAACCAATTTTACTTTATTGTATTTATTGAGATTGTGCTGGCTTGTTCTCTTGTAGTATAAGAACAATTTCTGGCACTAACATCACCTGAAGAGATGTTTGATTCCTTGACCAAGCTATTTGAAGGGAAGAACATAAATCAGAATATGACTTTAAGAAACCAGTTGAAGAATGTAAAGATCTAGAATGCAGGGACCATACAGTCATACTTTGCAAGGGTCTCTCAAATCAAAGAACAACTTGAAGCGGTAGAAGAAGAAGTGGAGAATGCAAAAGTGGTGATAACCACCTTGAATGGCCTCCCAAGATAATGGGATTCATTCATTCGAGGAATGTGTTCCAGAAGGAAGTGATTAGTTTCAGCAGACTCTCGGAAGAGCACACACAAGATGAATATCAACCCATAATGAGAGTAGAGAAGATGGGAGCAACTAAATATCAAGCGGTCACGATTCAAAGAAGATCCCTCAAGAGATGAGGAATATGAAGAACTCAATTCTTGAAGAGCCTCTTATCCATATTGAGCATTTGGATAAGAAATGATGTTGTTATGAATGAATAAGATGATGAAGCTGAAAGAAGGAGTCTACCCATGAAACAAATAAAGATAAGTATTCAATTGTCATTTCATGATATTGTTTTGTTATGCATTTGTTTATATTTAGTTGATGTATTATGCATGATAGAATGTTTGCATTAATGACAATATACTACTAATATGCATGTGATGGGTAAGCAGCTCATAGGTGCTATACAACTCTCCATTTCTACTTATCTACATATTGGATTAGTGCACATTCTCAATGTTGACCTGGTAGAGATGGAAGGCATCCAGAAATTTTCTGTGAGATATGGATGAATGTTGCATTGGATAAAATAGTTGCATGATTATATATTTATGCAAAATAATTTTTCATTATGAATATAGCTTATGAAATGTTTCTAACCATACAACTAAACCATTTGACTTGTAGGAAAAATCACGTACAATAACCCACAAGAAAAGAAGGACAAGTGATGACGGTTCGATAAATAATCCAAGAATGAATAACAATATGATGAATGCAACAACATCATTGATGCAGAACCTTCCAGCTATGAAGAAGTAGCCAAGAAGAATGGGAAGACCAATGCAAGACAAATGATGTCTAGGATGCAGTATCAAGACCTGAAGGGAAGTTCGTAGTTCCATCATGTAGTAGATGGAAACATTGTTGGATACAAGGCAAGATTTGTAGCATGAGGTTTCTCACGGAAAGAAGGCATATACTACGAAGAGACATTTGCAGCGACTAGAAATACACATGACATGCAGAATCATGTGTGAAAATGAAAGAAGTCCTTGTACGAGCTCAGAAGACACCCATGGGATAACACATACATGAGGAGCTTGAAGATCACCTAGAGTGATGAAGATCTTAACCTTTGCTATAGGTTGAAGATGGAAGCCTATAGAGGATGACAAGCTCACAGATGGGTGCGAGAAGAACTTTTGAAAAGGTTCGAGATAGAGGATCTTGGTATCCAGTCACCCTAGATGGATACATAGAATATTAGTTGTAGAGGAAGCTACTTGTCACTCAATTACATAATGTTTCAATGCATAGAGTATGAAAGACAGAGGGAGAATGATGCTTCGCTTCAGAGGGAGTGACTACAGAAGATCCTGAGGTTCAACATGGTACGACAGGATGGACAAATTACTGATGACTCTATGCTTTACTAATATTAAAGTGAATTCCAACCTTTGCTTCAAGGTTGAAGGCGTAATACCAATGATGCTCCTATTATATGTCGATGACTTGTTCTTGACAGAAAAGAGGAACTCATTAAAGTTGCAAGAAAGAGACTTGTTGTCGAGTTCAAGATGAAGGACTTGGATATGATGCACTACTTTCTAGGCATGGAGGTGTGGCAAAATGCGGATGGAATCTCCCTGGGACAAGGGAAGTATGCAGTAGAGATCCTGAAGAGGTTCATGATGATGGACTGCAAGGCCATGACCACACCTATGGAATCGTACCTAAAGATATTGATTGATGGTTCATCAGAGTTGGTTGATTCCATGATGTATCGTTAGATGATTTGTTCCTTGATGTAGCTGATGAATACGAGACCATATATTTGCTTTGTTGTGAACACATTGAGACATGTTCACCTGATGGTTGTAAAGCATGCAGTGAGGTACCTACAGGGTACAATTGAGTATGGGCTCAAGTATGATATGAATAAGAATATTTACCTAGAGGGTTATATGGATTCGTATTGGGTAGACATTTCCATTGATAGGAAGAGCACTTCAGATCAGGTGTGATCTCTTGGTTTAGTAGGATGGAGTCCTGCATGGTGCTGAGTACAACCAAGGAAAAATATGTTCCCACTTACCATTTGTGAGAGAGGAGCAATGAAGCTCCAATATGTGATCTAGATCGAGATCTCTCGAAAGAGGGAGTTCTAACATAGCCAGTGAGACATTTTGTTTGAGCATAAATCCTAGCGAAGCTCATAGGTTGCTTAGATGTAATCAATCCTATAGGTTGTCTTTGGATGTAATCGATCCTGGTGAATCGCATAGGTTATCCTTGGACATAATCAACCTTGATGTGATTCTATGCTAGAAATGGCTAGAGTGAAGTTTGAGTACTTTAGGGAGAAGCTTGGTGTTCTCCAATTTGGGCTTCCTCCCAAGGGGAATTGATGTTTCCATTAGCCTTTATGACATGGTTGAAGGCTAGGCTCCACATGTTCAGATGTAAGTGCAAAGACATTGTGATGTGATTGTGGTATGTCTTCCCACCTGATCAGTGCAGAGACATTCTGATGTGATTGTGGGATGTGTTCCCACATGATCAGTGTAGAGACATTTTGATGTGATTGTGGGATGTGTTCCCACATGATTAGTGCAGATCCATTCTGATGTGATTGTGGTGTGTGTTCCTACACAATCAGTGCAAATACATTCTAATGTGATTATGGGATGTGTTCCCACATGATCAATGCAAATCCATTCTAATATGATTGTGGGATGTGTTCCCACATGATCAGTGCAGAGACATTCTAATGTGATTTTGGGATGTGTTCCCACATGATCAGTGCAGATCCATTCTAATATGATTGCGGGATGTGTTCCCACATGATCAGATATAAATGCAGAGCCATTCTGATGTGATTGCAAGATGTGTTCCCACATGATTAGATGTAAGTGCAGAGCCTTTCTGACAAGACGAGATCAGATGTAAGTGCAAAGCCTTTCTGACAAGATGAGATCAGATGTAAGTGCAGAGCCTTTCTGACAAGATGAGGTTGGATGTAAGTGCAGATCCTTTCTGACAAGATGAGGTCAGATGTAAGTGTAGAGCCTTTCTAACATGATGAGGTTGGATGTAAGTGTAGAGCCTTTCTGACAAGATGAGGTCGGATGTGACTGTTGGGCCTTTTTGACATGGGTTTTAGATGTGTTCCTCCCATGGTCAGATGTGAGTGTTGGACGTGCCTTTCTAACATGGTTCTTGGATGTGTTCCTCCCATGGTCAGATGTAAGTGCTGGGCGGGCCTTTCTGACATGGTTCATTCCATGGTCAGCTATAAGTGTTGAAGACGATGAAGACCTATATGGAGGCTAGGCCTACAACTAGCATGAAAAAGGGTTGGCTCTATAGAACTTCCTATGATGAGTAGAATTGAGAGATAGCCCCATTTGTTCGAGATAGCGAAAGCAGTGATGATGATCTAGTGATGATCTAGTAATGATCCAGACTTGATGATGAGGATTTGATGATGATCCAGAGAAGAATACTTGTGTCGATGAATTGTATCAAGAGAATACCTTCCTAGTTAAGAGGGAGTGTTGATGTATTTGTAACTTCGGAATGTATTCACTTGTATATCTTATATTAAACCCTGATGTTCCTATCGGGAGAGTCATTAACATAATAAATTCATGTAAAGTTAATGAGGTTAACCCTCCATTGTAAGTCAGGGAAATAGTCCCCACAATTGAGTTGAGGTTAACCCTCCTTGTTGATCAAGGTGGTAAAGTCCCCACAGTTGTGGGGCACTAGGGTTATTAGACTCTCCTAGATAATTTGGCGCTGGTAAGTAATTGTTAAGTGAGGCCGACTTGTTGGAGTGGAAATAAAGTGAACGAAAGAATATTAACAGAAGTGAGGATCTCCTCATTTATATACACATACTCACTCAACTGGGGAGCATGAATGAGAGAGGAAGTGCTGGCACAAGCAAGAGAGATCAAGCTAATGGAGATCATCGTTATGTTTTCAGGTTTTACTTTCGCTATTGGTGCTCAATCTATATATGAAGAAGTTGTGGGGTTTTCTCCTTTATGGTTACCCCAAGGAAAATATCTTGTGTCTATTTTCTCTTGTGATTGATTGTTGTGTATGTTATTCTCTCAGTTAAGATCCTAAGATCATATTGCTTAAATGATAAAAATCTAACATGGTATCAGAGCTAACCTCAGAAGAAGACACTGTGCAGCTGCAGAAGCTAGGGCTTATTGATTTTTGGGTCTCTCTCCACAATCCATCAACAAAAGGAGGCTATGCTAACTCTCCATTGAAGGGCACATATTTCTATCGAAGTGGAATTTGATTCTGGGCATTTTCAGTTTTTGCTGCAAGAAATTAGGGCTTTTCACAGAAGAGGAATTTCTGAGTGAGCCTGGCATAGGATTACTCTCATCATCAAAATAGAAGTTTAGAGACCTGGGTTGAGATTTTTTATTTTGTGAAACTCTAGGAAAGTCAAACCCTAGTTTGACCCCGGGCCTAAATAACCCTAAAATACTAAAACTGATAAGTTTTGGTACATTGTCTATATATCGATATTGAAGAAGCCTCAGGGGCCAAAATGTTCATAGGCCAAAGAAAAAATCGTGATGTACCCTGTGCAAAAATTTCAGCCTCAGATTCGCTATATTCTGGGAGAGATGATTCCTCCAAATCAGGGTTCCCGCCCCTTCCAAGATTCATCCCTAAACAGGACACCTGGGGAGAATTGCTATATCTCGAGCTACGAATTTCCAAATGGAATTTCATAAAATTTTCTAGATAGGGAACAAACTATAATTTCTATGGTAAAATTTTCATACCCTAATGATGAAAAAGTGACACGTGGAAGTATGTACAACTTCTCTATGTTGAATAGTTCTGAAACAAGTCACCTTGGGAAAATGAGCATAAGTCCCAATTGGTGAAACCAATTCTGATCAAACATATGGTGTTAGAAATATGATAGGATAGGTAACCATAGTAATAAATTTAAGGCACATAGGAGCAGTTATTTCAAAGATACCGCATAAACAGTAACAAAAATTTCTGGTGAAGAAATTGGAAAACTAGGGCTTCCTGTTCCCACAAATTCCCTCCATTGTTTTCAGAAAAGGAGTACAATGGACAAATCACCTTGAAGAGTTCTATCTTTCTATCCAATAAGATCTGAAATATTTTAGGTTTTGAAAATTAGGGTTTCTTTGACAAACCCAATATCAGCTAGCTCTGGAACAAGGACAAAAACCTCAAATCGGTAAGATCTAATATTTTTCTATTTACATTTGAGGTTCTTATTTCAAAATATCTAATCACACCAGTTTGATGACAAGCTTGGTGAAACTGACAACTTCCAAGCATGGAATTATTGGATCTCACTCATTTTTTAAGAAAATGAATTGGACACCTACATAAGTTGAAAGGTTCCAATTTCAGAGGGAGATGAGGCTAAAGCCTTACACAAGAAGAACCTGGTCAAGGCCAGGAAGATCATTGTTGATTCAATAGAGGATCACCTTATACCACAAGTGTCTTCCCTAAAGACACCTAAAGAGATGTTTGATTCCTTGACCAAGCTATTTGAAGGGAAGAACATAAATTGGAATATGACTTTAAGAAACCAGTTGAAGAATGTGAAGATCTAGAATGAAAATACCATACAGTCATACTTTGCAAGGGTCTCTCAAATCAAAGAACAACTTGAAGTGGTAGAAGAAGAAGTGGAGAATGTAGAAGTAGTGATAACCACCTTGAATGGCCTCCCAGGATCATGGGATTTATTCATTCGAGGAATGTGTGCCAAAAGGAAGTGATTAGTTTCAGCAGACTCTCAGAAGAGCACACACAAGATGAAGCTCGACCCATAATAAGAGAAGAGAATATGGGAGCAACTGAATATCAAGTGCTCATGATTCAAAGAAGATCCCTCAAGCAATGAGGAATATGAAGAACTCAATTCTTAAAGAGCCTCTTATCCATATTGAGCATTTGGATAAGAAATGATGCTTCTATGAATGAAGAAGATGATGAAGCTGAAAGAAGTCTACCCACCAAAACAAATAAAGATAAGTATTCAATTGTCATTTTATGATATTGTTTTGTTATGCATTTGTTTATATTCAGTTGATGTATTATGCATGATAGAATGTTTGCATTAATGACAGTATACTACTAATATGCATGTGATGGGTAAGTAGCTCATAGGTGCTATACAACTCTCCATTGGTACTTATCTAGAATGAAACCTCTTTTATGACATATTGGATTAGTGCACAATATCAATGTTATCCTGGTAGAGATGGAAGGCATCTAGAAATTTTCTGTGAGATATGGATGAATGTTGTATTGGCTAAAATAGTTGCATGATTATATATTTATGCCAAAATAATTTTCCATTATGAATATACCTTATGAAATGTTTCTAACCATACAACTATGCATTTGACTTGTAGAAAAATTACGTACAACCACCCACAAGAAAAGAAGGACGAGACTTGTTCCAAAGAACAAGTGATGACAATTCGAGAAATAATCCAAGAATGAAGAATAATATGACGAATGAAGCGACATCATTGATGAAGAACCTTCCAACTATGAAGAAGTAGCCAAGAAGAATGGGAAGACCAGTGCAAGAAGAATGATGTCTAGGATGCAGTATCAAGTCCTGAAGGGAAGTTCGTAGGTCCATCATGTAGTAGATGGAAACATCGTGGGATACAAGGCAAGATTCATAGCATGAGGTTTCTCACGGAAAGAAGGCATAGACTATGAAGAGACATTTGTAGCCACTAGAAATACACATGACATGTAGAATCATGTGTGCAAATGAAAGAAGGCCTTATATGAGCTCAGAAGACACCCATGGGATAACACATACATGAGGAGCTTGAAGATCACCTAGAGTGATGAAGATCTTAACCTTTGCTACAGGTTGAAGATGGAATCCTGTAGAGAATTACAAGCTCACATATGGGTGCGAGAATAAATTTTGAAAAGGTTCAAGATAGAGGATCTTGGTATCCATTGACCCTAGATGGATACATAGAATATTAGTTGTAGAGGAAGCTACTTGTCACTCCAGTACATAATGTTTCAATGCATAAAGTATGAAAGATAGAGGGAGAATGATGCTTCGCTTCAGAGGGAGTGACTGCAGAAGATCCTGAGGTTTGACATGGTATGACAGGATGGACATATTATTGATGACTCTAGGCTTTACTAAGATTAAAGCAGATTCCAACCTTTGCTTCAAGGTTGAAGACGGAAGACCAATGATGCTCATGTTATATCATTGATGAATTGTTCCTGACAGAAAAGAGGAACTCATTAAAGTTGCCAGAAAGAGACTTGTTGTCGAGTTCAAGATGAAGGACTTGGATATGATGTACTACTTTATAGGAATGGAGGCATGGCAGAATGTAGATGGAATCTCCTTGGGACAAGGGAAGTATGCAATAGAGGTCCAAAAGAGGTTCATGATGATGGACTGCAAGTCCATGACCACACCTATGGCATCGAACCTGAAGCTATTGAGTGATGCTTCATCAGAGTCAGTTGATGCCATGATGTATCGTCAGATGATTTGTATCTTGATGCAGCCGATGAATACGAGACCAGATATTTTCTTTGTTGTGAACACATTGAGACATGTTCACTTGATGGTTGTAAAGAATATAGTGAGGTACTTGAATGGTACAATTGAGTATGGGCTCAAGTATAATATGAATAAGAATATTAACATGGAGGGTTATATGGATTCATATTGGGCAGATAGTTCCATTGATAGGAAGAGCACTTCAGGGTGCTGCTTCAGTATGGGATCAGGTGTGATCTCTTGGTTTAGTAGGATGTAGTCCTACATGGTGTTGAGTACAGACGATGAAAAAGATGTTGCCACTTACTATTTGTGAGAGAGGAGTAGTGAAGCTCCAATATGTGATTTGGAATGAGATCTCTCGAAAGAGGGAGTTCTAGCATAGCCGGTGAGACAGGTTTTTTGAGCATAAATCCTGGCGAAGCTTGTAGGTTGCTCAGACGTAATCAGTCTTGTAGGTTGTCCTTGGATGTAATTAGTCCTGGTGAATCTCACAAGTTATCCTTGGATGTAATTAGCACTGATGTGATTCTATGCTAGAAATGGCCAGAGTGAAGTTTGAGTACTTTAGGGAGAATCTTGGTGTTCTCCATATCGGGGTTCCTTCCAAGGGGAATTGATGTGTCCATTATCCTTTATGACATGGTGGAAGGCTGGGATCCATATGTTCAGATGTAATTGCAGAGACATTCTGATGTGATTGTGGTATGTGTTCCCACATGATTAGTGCAGATACATTCTGATGTGATTATGGGATGTGTTCCCACATGATTAGTGCAGAGACATTCTGATGTGATTGTGGGATGTGTTCCCACATGATCAATGTAGAGCCATTCTGATGTGATTGTGGGATGTGTTCCCACATGATCAGTGCAGAGACATTCTAATGTGATTGTGGGATGTGTTCCCACATGATCAGTGCATATCCATTTTGATGTGATTGTGGGATGTGTTCCCCCATGATTAGTGCAGAGACATTCTGATGTGATTGTGGGATGTGTTCCCACATGATCAGTGCAGAGCCATTATGATATGATTGTGGGATGTGTTCCCGCATGATTAGATATAAGTGCAGATCCATTCTAATGTGATTAGGAGATGTGTTCCCACATGATCAAATGTAAGTGCAAATCCTTTCTGACAAGATGAGGTTGGATGTAAGTGCAGAGCCTTTATGACAAGATGAGGTTGGATGTAAGTGTAGATCCTTTCTGACAAGATGAGGTCAGATGTAAGTGCAGAGCCTCTCTGACAAGATGAGGTCGGTTGTGAGTGTTGGTCCTTTTTGACATGGGTTTTGGATGTGTTCCTCCCATGGTTAGATGTGAGTGTTGGACGTGCCTTTCTAACATGGTTCTTTGATGTGTTCCTCCAATGGTAAAATGTAAGTGTTGGGAGGGCCTTTCTGACATGGTTCATTCCATGTTCAGATATAAGTGTTGAAGATGATGAAGACCTATATGGAGGCTAGGCCTACAACCAGCATGAAAAATGGTTGGCTCTGTAGAACTTCCTATGACGAGTAGAATTGAGAGATAGCCCCATTTGTTTGAGATAGAGAAAGCCATGATGATCCAGACTTGATGATGATCCAGTGATGATCCAAACTTGATGATGAGGATTTGATGATGATCCAGAGAAGAATACTTGTGTTGATGAATTGTATCAAGAGAATAACTTCCTAGTTAAGAGGGAGTGTTGATGTATTTGCAACTTCGAAATGTATTCATTTGTATATCTTATATTATACCCCGATGTTCTTATCAAAAGAGTCATTAACATAATAAAGTCATGTAAAGTCAATGAGGTTAACCCTTTGTTGTAAGTCGGGGAAATAGTCCCCACAATTGAGTTGAGGTTAACCCTCCTTGTTCATTAAGGGGGTAAATTCCCCACAGTTGTTGGGCACTAGGGTTATTAGACTCTACTAGAGAATTCGGCCCTGGTAAGTAATTGTTAAGTGAGGCTGACTTGTTGGATTGGAAATAAAGTGAACTGAAGAATATAAATAGAAGTGAGGCTCTCCTCATTTCTATACACACACTCACTCAACCAGGGAGCATGAATGAGAGAGGAAGTGCTGGCACAAGTGAGAGAGATAAAGCTAGTGGAGATCATCTTTATGTTTTTGGGTTTTACTTTTTCTATTGGTGCTCATTCTATCTCTGAGGAAGTTGCGGGGTTTTCTCCTTTATGGTTTCCCTGAGGAAAATATCTTCTGTCTATTGTCTCTTGTGATTGATTTTTGTGCATGTTATTCTCTCATTTAAGATCCTAATATCATATTGCTTAAATGATAAAATTCTAACACAAAGATGGTTAAAGATGTTGATGATGTTGTTGCAAGCAACCAACAACATTGTGAAGAGAAGCCATGGTAGCACATCTATGATCAAGAGGTTGTTAAAAGTACTTTATAGTCCTTCGTAAAATGGAAACTAATTGGGTAATATCAAAACTACTAATGGAATCCATGTAGGTAATGGTTTGTTTATGCCGATCACATAATTTCTTAAAGAGGATTATATAAGAATCTCTTTAGCCATATTTTAATCATAAGGACTTGGTCTCCATATTGGATGCATTGATGTGAATGTTATCTCAGTGGGTATGGTAAGGTATGGGCTAGTAAAAGAAATGAGCCTTATTCCCTCTAACTATTTAGAGTTTCAATACATCCATATGAATTGATATCATGCCATGTGTGTATGATAGTTATGAGTATATTAATTAGAGTAAGTGAGGACTTATGGTCCTATTATGGTAGTGCATTCCATATGAGTTAGTCATGGGTAAGGCCATAATTTGGTTGAAAAGGGGTGGAATGTATGGCATGACATTATGGTGCCCATGAATCAATACAAAGGTGCATTGGGTCAATGTACATTAAAGGATTATGTATATCCATGTTTATGAATGCATGCGTGTGGGTACATATGTTGAGATACATTGTGTTAATGCATGATTGTGATATATATATTTCATTGCAATTCATTAATAGCTGAAATAATATAATTATTGAAAATTCTAAGATCATTTCATGAGTTTCTATGGTTGTAGGGGATAGAATTGTATGAAGAAGGTAGTCCTATTAGATGGCTAGATGATGCTCTATTGAAAGGAAAAAGTTACATAAAAATGGGGGTATTATTGTGTTGGCACAAAATATTTAGAGCAATGTCGAAGTGCATTGGGTGCATCAACATCAAGGAACTATGCGCATTGAATTAAGCATTGGGAAGAGTTTCCCTATGCTCCGAAGATACTGTTAAGCAGTGAAGGGAGTGTGATTATACAATCATGAGCATTTAAAATTTTAAATGAAATTTGCATAGATACGGTGACTGTATCATGCAATTTTATTATGCCAGTGGTACATATGAGGATTATATGCAGGGATACATACAATTGTTTGGCTGATTGGAAATTTAGATTGTAGGTATAATTTTCCTAGATATGGCAGTGAGTGTAATTCCATAATGAAGGATGGAACCTACCATGCACAAAGGAAAAATGTTATAAACTTGGGGTTGTGAAAATTTGATTCTTCTAGGGAACATAATTATAAATTTCCAAACCAAGTACTTTGTTAATAATAGCTAATAATTGTTTGGATGATATAGAATTTTGTTAGGAGGACATGCTATAGGTGGATGTCCAGATTATGGTAGCGGGTGTAAGAACATAAGGGACATTGTGATTCCACTTACCTGAGAGTCAAACAATGTTGTGAATTTATTTATAAATTACAAATTCATATTTGAATATGATTATTAATGTTAGGGATTATTTCAATGTTTGTGAGTTGTGTCAAGAGGACACGTTGCAGGGTAACCATACATTATGGCCTGTTATTAATTCTTACACATGATCTAGGAACTAAGAATCAAAATCATGAAAGAATTATTAACAAATACTCATGAATTGGAAATAACTGGAACCAAAATAGGTTTCCTCTCTGTATATTTTATAAACAATAATGGGTTACAATTCCCATGCAGAGAAGTAGCTTAAATCCATGAAGAATTCGAATACCTAAGGAGACAATTCAAATTCAATGAGTGAGTCTAGCTTAACTGACTCTTTGCCATGCAATATCACTCAGTTAACCACTTGACCAAAACCCTAATTGACTCACCAAACCCTAACTGAAGTGGGAGTGCAATAAATGACTTAATCTCAACTGAAGGAGATAAAACACATGTCATAGCAATCCAACCATCAAGTGCTAGTCCTGCATGACTCCAATAAACCCTGATGAGGTTAACTGAAGCTGAACTGACCATCAGAAGTTGGTGGAGGCGCCTTGTTGACTCCAGTTCATTAAATAATAATAAAATAATCATTAAATAATATATTTAATGAATGGAGGTTCCTTAACTGACTGTAACTGTGTTGATTGCATGGGCAGACCTGGGTTTACTATAATTAATCAACAACACCCAAACTCACTGGCCCTTTCGGCAACAGACTGCCAAGCGATCTGAAGTCTCACCCGAAGTGAATCTAATGGGTTGGCCAAGACTCAAGTGTCTTGGACCAGGTTCTGTGCATCCTACTTCTTCTTTCTCTTGCTTCTGCGCGCCACTAGATCAACTAGCTCCACGCATCGCACGTCCCCTTCTGCTCGCAGGACTTTTTACCTGTGCGATGCTTAACCCCGAGCAAGTCGCACGATTTCCTCTCACGTCGCACCACTTCCACTTACTCACAATATGCCCGACCTTACCGCATCTCTGCGCACCGCGGAACACCCCTCCTTTCCTCAACACTAAGCCCTCAGCTCGCAATATCGCGCACCGCAGCTCCTCTGCCAATGCGATACCGCCTCTCTGCGATATCCTACCACTACGACTTTGTGCTCTTAACGTTGACTGTGTCGATGTGCGAAACTCTACTTCTCAGAAGTATATTGTGAGTAACTAGTCATTAGAGACAGACGTAAAGGAGTCTTTAAAAAGCCTACTAAAATGCTTCAACTTATCTTTATCTTCTTGTATTATCATAAGCTGATCAATACATACATTCACCTACTGCAACTAACATTACATGCATAATAACCAGTAACCATAAGCAAATACAATCACATTCATTCGACACATAACACACAGATTTAACGTGGTTCACCCCTGGGATGGGAGCTACGTCCACCAAACTGTGCTTCTATTATATAACTTGAGGGAAGTTAGCACAGTTTGTTGCACTACATATGCAGCGCGAGGTCTCTTCTAGACCTCTAGTCTATCTCCATGTTGCCTTTCTTTCAATATATCCTTCCCTCTCTGTTCTCTCTATGAATGGTTACATACAGACTCAAATGACTCACAGACAACTAGGTGTCTGGATCGTTACAACGCAGTCTGTCTGACTGATTCCTGAATCTACAAAACTATCAACTGACCAACTATCTATCTGGCTGATTAGCTAACCCTTTACAATACAAAAATGCAAGCTTTTATAGGCAGCCCGAAGGTCATTCCATTACAACACTGTGGGCCTGTCCCAACAGTAAACCCATACCCTAAATAGTGACAGTCAGTCCTCTCTGTCCTTGAGGTAGCCGCTTCCCGTCACACTGCAGCTCTTTGCAGTCTTCCATGCTTCCCGGCACTGACCATGGGTACTATGCACCGCTTCTCTTTCTGTCCTTCACCTTCAATGCTTGAGCCTCGTTACTCCTTCTTCTTTATGAGGGTCGCTGAGCCCTCCTGTCTTCCGCCGCTGCCTTCAATGCAGTGGTTGAGCTTCCTTCTCTCGGCCGCTCAGGTACCGTTGCCTTCTTGACTTTTCTATCCCAAAAGTCATGGTTTCCGGCTCTGCTCTCCAGCTGGAAACGTGCTACGCCGTCGTAGCTCTGCCCTGTCCTTTTTTCGCCAAAACTTCTCTCTTTCCGCCAAAATTAGCAGCTTCTTGTGTAGCTGCGGGATCTTGCTCCAACAGTCCCCTAACACTTACTTGTGGCTCGCCCCGAGCCACTACCAGTAGGTGTCTCCTATTGTAGCTTCTCCTTTGCCTCCTGCGAAGTTTTCTGCAACTTACCTCGAAGTTCTGCAACTTCATTCTTCATTACCTCGGCACGCTCTTGTGCCGAATCAAGCAAGGTTTGGTTGATATGGGAGTCCTCTGTTTGATCAGCTTGCTCACGGATGGTAGTGAACTCCTTCACCTTTTGCTCCACTTCGTCGACTAATTCGGTGATTTGCTCCTGGAAGGGTTGAAGCAGGTCGGTGATGTGCAGTTCCTTTGTTCTCAACTGCTGAGCTTCCTGCTGTAATTGGTTCATCTCCTTTGTCTTTTTCATCCTCTAAAGGGCTGCTAAGCTCTTGAGCTCTTCTTTCATTGCCATCTCCAGTGCTTCATCTTGAGTAGTGAGTTTCTGTTGCATTAGTGGTATTCTGATATGAGGGAGCAGCGCTGCAATAAACCATTCTTTATGCTGTTCCGGCGCAAAGTCAAAACTTACTTGGTTGATAAGAGCTTTGAATTTCTGGTCAAAGTCCCATACTGACTCTGATGGTAGCTGTTTAATATCCTTAAGCTCTGTAATGCACTGAGACTCAGATTTAGGTTTCTTGAACTCTTTAATCATGGCGTTCTTGACCTGGGCGAGCGTCTTGGGTAATGTAGTATACTTTATCTACCATGTCAAGGCTCTGTCTCTGAGTGTGGTAACCAACTGTACAAGTTTAAGGTTATCATCATTGATTGTTTTAATAGTCCACATAGCTTCGCATAGGAACTAATGTTGTTCCAGATCTTCAGCTCCTGTACCTTTAAAGATAGGTAGCTTCATGTCGTCTCCCATTCTATTTCTCTGTGGTGGGTTCTGACTGACTGGAGTACTACCACTCAGCGGTGTAGGTGAAGGTGTTGTAACGGGAGTAGGTACTGACTGTGAACCACTAGATGGAGTACCTACGGGATTATTCTGAGTCCCTGTCTACTTCTGTGGAGTATAGGGGTGGTAAGGGATACCCCCCTCTGGTTCTTCGGTGGTGCTAGGGCTCTGCTGTCTAATACTGTTTGAACTGTTTTCAAATATAGGAGAACTAAATGCTACTTTATACTTCTTTCCACTCTGTGTTCGTCCAATGTCATCAAAATCACTTTCAAACTCTTGTGACATTACTAGCTTTACTTATTCGTCTGAGACTAGATCCGTTGTTCCTTTTTCATATAGCAGCATCTTAAGGGACAAGTTTAGAGATCTTAGGTACTTACCACGATATCCTTTGAAGAAGTATCGTTCGGCTGCGCTGAAGCTCTTTCTCTGGTCAACTGCAAACTCTGTAACGTAGCCTTCTAGCACACTAGTAAGCCAGAAGTCCACTGCTCTCTTAATCGGATTGTCAAGGCTCTGTATGGTCTGAATCAGCTCCGGTGTCCAGATGATGTTTCTTTTCTTCTTGAATGTGTTGCTATCTATCAACTTGGATAACCAATCAAAAAGCTCATTTCCGTAGGTTACAAAAAATATAGCGTGTATGTCTAAAGCGATATGCTTCTCTAGCCAGGCCTTCGTGCTTAGTCTCGGACTCCTATTCTCTTGCTTGGCGAACTCCCTTAAGTCTAAATCCAGCCACTGGTGGAACTCTTCTCTCGTAGGATGCCAACAGAACATTGACTCCCAGTCGTTTAAACCGGCAACGGAACCATTTGTTGATTGCATGGGCAGACCCGGGTTTACTATAATTAATCAACAACACCCAAAATCACTGGCCCTTTCGGCGACAGACCGCCAAGCAATCTGAAGTCTCACCCGAAGTGAATCTAATGGGTTGGCCAAGACTCAAGTGTCTTGGACCAGGTTCTGCGCATCCTACTTCTTCTTTCTCTTGCTTCTGCGCGCCACTAGATCAACTAGCTCCGTGCATCGCACGTCCCCTTCTGCTTGCAGGACTTTTTACCTGTGCGATGCTTAACCTCGCGCAAGTCGCACGATTTCCTCTCGCGTCGCACCACTTCCACTTACTCACAATATTCCCAACCTTACCGCATCTCTACGCATTGCGGAACACCCCTCCTTTCCTCAACGCTAAGCCCTCAGCTCGCAGTATCGCGCACCGCAGCTCCTCTGCCAATGCGATACCGCCTCTCTGCGATATCCTACCACTACGACTTTGCGCTCTTAACGTTGACTGTGCCGATGTGCGAAACTCTACTTCTCAGAAGTATATTGTGAGTAACTGGTCATTAGAGACAGACATAAAGGAGTCTTTAAACAGCCTACTAAAATGCTTCAACTTATCTTTATCTTCTTGTATTATCATAAGCTGATCAATACATACATTCACCTACTGCAACTAACATTACATGCATAATAACCAGTAACCATAAGCAAATACAATCACATTCATTCGACACATAACACGCAGATTTAACGTGGTTCACCCCTGGGATGGGAGCTACGTCCACCAAACTGTGCTTCTATTATATAACTTGAGGGAAGTTAGCACAGTTTGTTGCACTACATCTGCAGTGCAAGGTCTCGTCTAGACCTCTGGTCTATCTCCATGTTGCCTTTCTTTCAATATATCCTTCCCTCTCTGTTCTCTCTATGAATGGTTACATACAGACTCAAATGACTCACAGACAACTAGGTGTCTGGATCATTACTACGCAGTCTGTCTGACTGATTCCTGAATCTACAAAACTATCAACTGACCAACTATCTATCTGGCTGATTAGCTAACCCTTTACAATACAAAAATGCAAGCTTTTATAGGCAGCCCGAAGGTCGTGCCATTACAACACTGTGGGCCTGTCCCAACAGTAAACCCATACCCTAAATAGTGACAGTCGGTCCTCTCTGTCCTTGAGGTAGCCGCTTCCCGTCACACTGCAGCTCTCTACAGTCTTCCATGCTTCCCGGCACTGACCATGGGTACTATGCACCTCTTCTCTTTCTGTCCTTCGCCTTCAATTCTTGAGCCTCGTTGCTCCTTCTTCTTTATGAGGGTCGTTGAGCCCTCCTGTCTTCCGCCGCTGCCTTCAATGCAGTGGTTGAGCTTTCTTCTCTCGGCCGCTCAGGTACCGTTGCCTTCTTGACTTTTCTATCCCAAAAGTCATGGTTTTCGGCTCTGCTCTCCAGCTGGAAACGTGCTACGCCATCGGAGCTCTACCCTGTCCTTTTTCCGCCAAAACTTCTCTCTTTCTGCCAAAATTAGCAGCTTCTTTTGTAGCTGTGGGATCCTGCTCCAACAAACTGATTGTTTGAACTGATTATAACCACCAGTTAGCAGTTAGGTTCATTAATGTCACACAGATCACCCCTGGAGTGCTCCAGTTAGCCTCGTTGACTGTAGGAGAAGGCTAAGTTAGCCTCCTTGACTGTAGGTGGGCGTGGGAGTGACTGGGATGATGGTAATTAATGCTCCACTGATGTCAGTTAAACTTAGGATAGTGGTTTAACTAGGCCAAATTGACCGAAAGAGTGAGTATGATGGTAAATGTCTCCAACACCCCCCCTTAAGCTATACTCAGGAAGAGTTAGAAAACATAGATGCATAAAATGCTAGGGCCCTGGAAACAAAGGCCATAGGTCACCCTGTACAATAAAGCAACTGAAACAATGCTCAAAACAAACTAAGTGAGGAAAAGAGGGAAAACCTAGTGGGAAAAAACCCCCCCTCAAGCTGAACACTGAAATTAGTCTAGATCACCCTGATGAACTCACCCCCAACAGTGAACGGAGGTAAGTGAACTTCTTTTCTGAAAATATCTTGGTGAAGATGTCTGCAATCTGCTCATCAGTCAGGCAGTATTGTAGAATGATGGGCCTGTCATGCACTAGCTCCCTGATGTAGTGCATGTGAATCTCTACATGTTTGGTCCTCTGCCTGGTAACTGGTTCCGTGGATATCTTAATAGCACTTTGGTTGTCACAAAAGAGGACAGTGGACAAAGTACTACCAATATCAAACTCTGAAAGAATGCCTTGCAACCAAACTACCTAGATGCAAGCATTCACCGCTCCTCGATACTCGGCCTCTACTAAAGATAGTGCTATGGCAGCTTGCTTTTTTCTTGACCAGAAAATAGGGCCACCACCAAACATGAATACATATCCACAATTTGACTTCCAATCAATAGAATCACCTGCCCAATCAGAATATGTGTATCCAACCAGCTCTAGCTCGGAGTCTGCAGCATAGTGAATGTCGTAGGTCCTGGTTCCCTGAATGTACTAGAGGATCCTCTTGGCTGCCTTCCAATGAAGATCATGAGGCTGCTGCATGTATCTTGATACAGCATTCATGGCATAACAAATATCAGGCCTAGAATGTGTCAAGCACAATAAGCTACCAATCAGCTGTCGATAGATAGTGCAGTCCATGGGAGGTGTGCTTTTTCCTTCTTCAAGGCTGATCCCTGAAAGGAAAGGGAATGGTGTAGGCCTACATTCAGCCATGTTAAACTTGACTAACATGTCTGAAATTTATTTTTACTGAGTGACCATAATCCCATCAGAATTTTTCTCGATTTCAAGCCCCATAAATTGTTTTAGAAGCCCCAAATCACTCATTTCAAAGGCATTGTGGAGAGTAATTTTGATGGCTGAAATGGAGGTAATTGTGCTACCTGTGATCAGTAAGTCATCAAGATATAAAACAATGATAATTAGATGACCATCATGCTGCTGTAAATACACATTTGTATCTGATATGCATCTCTAAAAGTTTTGCGAGAGAAGGAACGCATCCATCTTGGAATACCACTCTCTTGGGGCCTGTTTTAAACCGTATAGTGACTTCTTTAGCTTGCAAACCAAATATGGATCAGTGATATAGCCCTCAAGATGCTTCATGTATATCTCCTCATGAATATCTCCATGTAGAAAGGATGACTTAACATCCATGTGATGCACCTCACAATGCTTGGATGCGGAAATAGCCAAAACAAGACGGATGGAGTCCATTTTTTGCAACCGGAGCAAAGGTCTCATGGTAGTCCACTCCTTGGACCTGAGAGAAAACTTTTTCTACCATCCTTGCCTTATATTTGTAGGTGCTTCCATCAGCATCAACCTTTGTCCGAAACACCCACTTGCATTGAACCAATTTCCTTCCCGGAGGAAGAGAAACCAGCTCCCAAGTAGTGTATTTCTGGAGAGAATTCATCTCTTCATCCATGGCAACTTGCCATCTCGGATACTTCCGAGCATGGTAGTAGGATTTTGGATCTAAAATAATCATTAAATAGCAAGTTTTGGACAGCAAAATATCAGAACAAGAGAGTGCAATACCTGCTCTTTGGAAATCAGACCGGGTTCTCCTTGGATCATCCAGATTTCCAATGTTGTCTCCTGTGGAGGAGAGTGTCTGTCGGGCCCATGTAGGAAGATGATTCTGCACTTCAGGTTCTGATTCAGTATCTGATGTTTGCTGCACACTGATATAAGAAATCAAAGGATCCAAATCAGGGTCATCATCCCCAATTTCATCATCCAAATATTCAGTGGAATAGGAAGGAATTTCAGTAGTTTTCTCCTCCACTAGTTCCACCTCCTGAAGAGGCTCATCGAACTTGACACTTCTCTCGATGATGATTTGTTTTGTTCTAATATCCAGCATCTTGAATCCTTTAGATTCATCAATATATCCAATAAACAGACATTCGATGCTCTGCAATTGCAAAGCCCTTCTTTTGTCAAGCGGAATCCGGGCCCATGTAGTGGACCCAAACACCCGTAGATTCGACACATCTGGCTTGTGTCCAAAGTATGCTTCGAAAGGAGTCTTTCCTTTCACTGATGAATGTGGCACCCTGTTTTGAATGTATGCTGCAGCATGCATGGCTTCAGCCCACAAACTTGTAGTAAGCTTCTTTAACTCCAACATACAGGTGGTCATCTCTTTGAGAGACCGGTTCTTCCTTTTTGCTACTCCATTCTGCTGGGGAGTGTAGGGAATTGAATGTTGGACCTGAATACCAATTTGGAAGAAAATGGACAGAAACTCATTACTGACATACTCCCCTCCATTATCAACTCTCAATATCTTGATCTTAAGCCCAAAGGCATTTTCGATCAAAGCCTTCAATTCAGAAAATTTCTCACATACTTCTGATTTTTTTTTTAGAAAGAAAACCCATGTATACCTTGAAAAATCATCAATAAAGGTAAGGAGGTACCTTGATCCATTCATGGATGTGACAGGAATTGGACCATTGATATCAGAATTTATCAGCCCCAATATGCTTGTAGCTCGGTTTGCCTTCCCCCGATCAAACTTGTGCTCAGGGTGCTTTCCAATCACACAACCCTTGCAGACTCCCGTGGTTGCCTTGATGAACGGGAGGCCTTCAACCATGGAAATTTTCTGTAATATCTGCAAATATTTGAAATTAAGATGGCCAAACATTTCATGCCACAGCCTACTAACCTCATTTCCATGACTTAGCAAAGCGGTGGGCTTTTCATCTGCAACAAAGTGAGAGAATTCATAGGCTTTTGCATGATGATTTACATGGCCTTTTGCAATGAGTTTCCCGGATGCAATTTTTGTTATCTCAACATCATTTGGGCTGAAAGAGACCCTCTTAGACATTCCTTTATGAGTCATTTGATAGACACTAAGGAGATTTGCTGCTAGAGATGGTACATACAAAACATTAGAAAAAAAACCATTTTCTAGATTTACAGTACCTTGTCCTTTGGAAATGATGGTGGAGTCATCTCCCAAGTGGATGGGAATGGCTTTGCTGGTCTCCAAGGATGAAAAAGAGTCTTCTTCAGCCATCATGTGATTTGAAGCACCACTTTCAATCAGCAGTGATTTGGACTTCGAAGTGCTTTCCATGAGGGCATGACCTTTCTCATGCTATGGTTCCCGATCTTGGTGATCTCTCCTCCGAAAGCTCTCCGGAAGATTGATGTGATTCCTCTCAAGGAGAGAGGTTTCTTCATCAAGATTTTTATTCATGCAAGCATGTTCAGGGTGAAAACCCTTCCCGCAGTAAGAACACCTGATTCTTTCTTTCCCATTGTTCCCTTTTCCTTTGTTCTTCCTTGAACCGGAAGATTCATCATGCTACTGATTTTCAAATCTAGGTTTTGGAGCATCAAATTTAGTTTTCTGATTTTTCTGCTGCTTTCCTTTACCCTTCACATATTTGAGCCCTGTGACACTGAGGGCTTGATCATGAGAAGATCCGATGATCCCCATCTAGACAAGCTTGCCATGTTCACTAGTTAGGGACTCAATGAAGGCATCAAGTGTAGGCATCTTCCATTTAGGGGTTGTGAGCTTCCCTGCACGGAATGTAGAAACAAAAACTGAATAATCAGCCCTGAGTTTGGAGAGAATGGCTAGGATGAGCTGATCATCTTCCTTCTCCACTTTGCATTGCTTCAAGAGAAAAACTGTATGCTTGAACTTTGTAAAGAATTCATTCAGAGTCTCGAAATTGGAAGGTTGGAGAGACATGAGTTCATTTTTGAGTTGATAAACTCTCATGTCATCATGATTTCCATACAGAGATTCCAATTTGTCCCATATTTCTTTAGGTGTATTTAGATCTGTAAGATGGAAGTGAATATCATCGAAAATAGAGAGGCATAAGAAACCGAAGGCTTCATCCTTCTTGTTCAAAAATCTTGATTTTTCTATGGTGGATCCAGGCTTAGGTTCAGTGTCCATGGCGACTCTATGGAGTCCTTTGGATCTCAACTAATGTTCCATCTTTCCTTTCCATGTGTGGAAATTGTATGGAGTTAACAGAGGTACTCAAGAGGCCATCTAGATTTGCTTGTAGCGAATGCTTCACATGTAGAAACCTGAAAATCAAAACAGAAAGGGAAAAATAAGGTCGGACAGCCTACACATTTTAGGCTTTCATCACACCCAACATAGTCAATCAAGCAAGCTTGATCAACAAGTTCTTTACTTGGGATATTGGGTGGTAAGCCTTGGCTTCTGGTGCAGTGCTGGAATTTTGAGCTATTGCTCACTTCTCATGGAGAAATATGTCAAAAATCTTGTTCTTGAGAGATTGTTCTTTTTCCCACCGCATGCTCTGATACCATATTAATTCTTGCACATGATCTAGGAACTAAGAATCAAAATCATCAAAGAATTATTAACAAATACTCATGAATTGGAAATAACTGGAACCAAAATAGGTTTCCTCTCTGTATATTTTATAAACAATAATGGGTTACAATTCCCATGCAGAGCAATAGCTTGACTCCATGAAGAATTCGAATACCTAAGGAGACAATTCGAATTCAATGAGTGAGTCTAGCTTAACTGACTCTTTGCCATGCAATCTCACTCAGTTAACCACTTGACCAAAACCCTAATTGACTCACCAAACCCTAACTGAAGTCGGAGTGCAATAAATGACTGAATCTCAACTGAAGGAGATAAAACACATGTCATAGCAATCCAACCATCAAGTGCTAGTCCTGCATGACTCCAATAAACCTTGATGAGGTTAACTGAAGCTGAACTGACCATCAGAAGTTGGTGGAGGCACCTTGTTGACTCCAGTTCATTAAATAATAATAATATAATCATTAAATAATATATTTAATGAATGGATCCACCTTAACTGACTGTAACTGATTGTTTGAACTGATTGTAACCACCAGTTAGCAGTTAGGTGCATTAATGTCACGTAGATCACCCCTGGAGTGCTCCAGTTAGCCTCCTTGACTGTAGATAGGCATGGGAATGACTGGGATGATGGTAATTAATGCTCCACTGATGTCAATTAAACTTAGGATAGTGGTTTAACTAGGCCAATTTGACTGAAAGAGTGAGTATGATGGTAAATGTCTCCAACACCTGTAAGAGCCAAACACCATGAAAATAATATCATGCTTTGGAAATTGGTTTAAGTGTGAAACATAATTAAAATTATGATTGAAAATTATTTGATAAATGTCTCATGGGAATGAGATGGAATGTGTATCGCTTCAGTTGTAAATTTTATTTAGAATATGTTGACGTCCCATGAGAATTGCGTTCTTGTGCATAAGGCAGGTGAGATGGTGAAATTATGCCAATTGGGAATGCATTGGCCATTCAAGATGAAAGTGAAAAGGAAATGTATTGTGCTTTCTCATGATGTATGGCCTAATTTTCTGTAATGGAAATGCATCGTGTTTTTTCAAGATGTTTCCCTGAGCTTCCTGTGAGGGAAGGTAGATGGTGAAGGAATACTTGAGAGATGAATTATATTCCATGGAAACTACATTAAAGAAAAGAAATATGCAAGTAGATAAGTGTCCCTATGATGTTTGTTAGATGTGTCTTTGTGATCCTTGTGATGAAGTCTATTCCATGGAAATTGTTTGTGAGAAATCTACATAGAGTATTTGATAGTCTTGTTGAAGGGGAAAAATGAACTAGGTTTAACATCTCTCTCTATGGCCAAAGTCCTTACATAATATATGGCCTCTTCCAATGCAGGGAAGATATGATAGTCGACCAATGCTACATTTTTTCACAATTGGAAATCACTAGCATCAACAAAGTTGTGTGTATACCATTGGCTCTAGTGTCCAACCTTTTCATTGTTGCTTACATTATGAAAACTCTAGTTTTTATTGGGAAAATAGACACAGATGTAGGGTCTAATTTTAATGAGAGATTTGGAGGGGATGCGGGTGTCTTTATACTGACTGACTTTCTACGGTCTGCTTAGAATATCTTACAAAATTTATCAGGTGAAGCACCAGCTAAAACGAAACGATCTAATTACGATACATCTCTAGACTCATTTTCTCAAACGATATACAGTTTGGTCCAATGCACCAAAGATCTAAATTTTTTTTTTAAATTAGGATAGGATTGTCTTGAACCCCAAGATACACAAAATAAAAAACATTTCTCTTTATGTAACTTTTATACTTTAATGTCGTAAAGTGTTTTCTTATCCGTAAGTTCATTTTTATCTTTTTGCATGAATAATTTTAAATGAAATTCTTTTCTATATGAATACAAGACTTGTCATCCATCCGAAATTAACTCCGACTAAGAAAAGTCTGAAATCACAACTTTTTGACAAGGTGATACATTATTGTTAAGGAAAATTTTTCTTTTTATTTAACTAGGATTAAATATCAAGGTTTGGACTCTAGTCCTACACCATCAATATCTAGACATATATATTTGATTATATATTAAGGTTATAATGGTGTGGGATTATTTTCTTGGTTACCCCACTTATATAAGGTGAAGTGATTATAAAAGGGGCATCCATGCCTCGCATGCTCTGCATGTGACGTGGTAACATTTACAAGGCATAACCTATGTTTTAATACCCCATGTTAAGGTTATGTTATGTGACGAAAGCTATTCACAGGGGTTATTTAAAACTGAAGGAGATGACAGATGACAACTCAATGAGTTAAATGGGGTTTTAATTAATGTTTTACGCTATCCTTAGCCATGGCTTGCAAGTTGACAATGCTTCCAGAAAAATTTAATGTTGAAGGAAAGATTTAATGCTTTGATATAAGAGAAGGTGGATCATGGCCCTACATCAATTCTCCTTGCGATCCATGTAATTGAAATAACTATTAGGTTTTTATGTCAAGTTCAGTGTCATTACTCGCTCGCGGAGTTTTTGTTTTTTTCACTATGGTGGTTGCTTATGGTTTTGTTCTGGACCTTCTTGTTGCTTCAATGTGATTTGCTATGATTTCACCTGCCCCTATCATGAATACTAGTGATGTGCCCAGTTAAAGAAAACTTACATTGCATTATCAATGTTTATCATCCATTTTGCTCGTGTTTCTTCCTTTGCACAGTCTTAACTACTACCGTTTCTTATGTGGTAATGTGTCAAATCCTCGTGTGCTTTCCTTTGATTGTTGATGGAAGAGATTTTTAAGCTAGTGAGGGTAGCAGAAAGGAAAGGTAATAACAAAAAATGTTTAAGTTTACAACTCTTTCCTATTGGAAATTTCATAGGCACACAGAAGAAACTAAATCACATAATTTTGTTTTGTGTAGGGAAGAGAAATAAAATATGGAGAGATTGGAGGAGAAGAACCATCAGACCTCTAAGCATTTTTCTGAGGTAAAGATATATGCCCCAAGTCTGCATTTCTAAAGATACTTACCTCGAATTCACACTTAAAAAAAATGCTCTATTTTGACAAGTGAGGCAAAGAGAACCAAAGGAGTGGTTAGACAATTGATTGGATGCGTCAAGAGCAGGTTATGGCCTTGACATTATGGACCAAAATTCATCCAATAGGTAAGCATGTTGTTTGAATACACATGATTTAGGTTTTATGAAACTTTCCTTTACTTACAGGTGTTTTCTTCTTTTATGCAAGTTTAAAAGTTGGAATTAGTTACTTGTTTACCTGGATAGCCTTTAAACTTATAAAAGGAATTGAAAGGTAGCGAAAGGGACATGCATGAGAAGCGACAAGGTTACTTCCTCCTAAGAAATCTATTACTCTTCTTTGAGGTGATAAACATTATCCAATACTTTTTTAATCCAAAATTCATGTTTAAATTACCTCCGAGCAAACTAACATTTGTAGACCTGTATGCATGTACCAAAAATGGCATGGCTCCTTCGACTAAATGATGGATCTATTCTATAGAACAAGGTATGCCTCAATTTTTATTACAAGACGGTTAACAGAGCTCCTGGGTTTATCCTGCCCGAAGTTTGGAGAAAAGTACTTTGCATTCTCCTTATGATTTTAAGATAAGTTAGAAATAATAATGTTGGGTCTGGTGAATGCTTTGCAACCAGAAAAATCCATCGGGGTTTTTGAAAAGAAGACTGCCAAGTATTTTTACATTTAATTTGAAAGATTGGCACTCAACCATCATGATTTTGATTATAAATTTCTTATTTACATATTAAATGGCTAAATAATGCTAGATATTTTTCATGGCAAGATGATTCCAAATGGTAGAGGGTGTAACGTCCCCGATCCTGTGACCAGCGAAGAGGACGCTACCATGGCGTTAACCATCCAAGCTAAGAGCCCCATGAACATGTACATTCATAAGAAAATGCTAAAACAGAATGCATTGAAGTGGAACATACACAGATGCAACTATTTATCATACACAGCGGAAGCAACATATGTTCCTACAAGCATTCAACATGTTCATCACATTCATTAACAGAAAATACGATTGCAGAAGTAAAATCGAAAAGATCACTTATCTTATGAAGAACTCGTTCTGCAACCAGCTACGTTGCTGCAACGTTCCACCCAACCATAGGCCAGTGTGCTCATAAGTCTCTCAGCAATACTTCCACCTCCGAGCTGGGCATTATTCTCCAAGGAATAAGGAGCAAGCAGTCTTACACATAGTCAAGGGTACACAAAACATAGCCAAGCCAACACAGTTGAGTTTATCAGGCCATCAACAAGACAGCCAAGCCAACATGGTCAAGTTTATCAGGCCATCAAGGAGCTGGGAAAGGCTAAATGCTAAGCTGGTGAGCTCATTACAGAGCTAGGAACACCTACACCAGAACTAGCCTGACTTCTAAGACACCCACACACACCCAACACAAGGAATCAGTCCCTTCTCTGCTACATAGTCCCTCAGGCCCTGCCTTCCCTTCTAGTGCTATTCAGGGGTTCTGGATAAGAAAGCCAGCCCTCTAACTCTATCTGTGTGGTTTCCAAACACACCAGGTTTATCAAGTAATCCAAGCCCCCATCCCTTCTCCCAACACAATCCGAAGACCAACCATTGTACTCATGCAATCATCAACAATTATAGCTTAACAGGGGAAGACGACTCCTGAGTTGCTCTTGGCCCTATCGTGGCCAAAGTGACTCCAAAAAATCTGCAGCAACCCCAAAGCATAGCAGCAAACACAGCTCATGACATGGGGAAAACAACAGTCCAAAAACGTATCAGCATGCACTACCAACAAATGTGGGGAACAACGGCTCGTTCTGCACAATTGAAGCCACTGGGGAGAAACTTACACAGACCACACTGGGGAAGAAACTACAGTCTCCTAGCCTGTGCGTGAGAGAAACTTGCACCAGACCCCAAATGTAAAGGAGACCACAACAATCACAACGTAAGGGAGACCACAACAACACAATGAATCATGAGGAGAATGGAGGCAACCATAACTCATGGGAAGAACAACAGTCCTAATCTCAACATCAAAATGACAGAAAATTACACGACCATACCAGTCTGTAAGGAGATCATACAACCGAAAATGTGAATGGCCCTTCATAGGAAAATCGTGGATGAAAGAGCACGGCTCCCAGCTTGCTGTGTGAGTCCAAATCAGGAAAAAATCCTGTGCATGAGAATAATGAATAGATAATGGAGAGGATTCACAGTAGTCAGAAGTGCATGAGTGTTTCAGCTCCATTGAGGAAAGAGAGTGGAAATCTTAGAGGGTCCGCTCCCTTTTTCCCAACGTGAGGTTCATTGTTGGTGGAGTGTGCGGGTGGGCACAGACTGACAATCCTGCCACCCCCACTCCCAAAACAATAACTACCTCAACTACTCAGCAGAATGTTTAAAGGTGGTAGTTGGGTAAAATAAGGAAAGATGACACATGGCTTTTTCCCCCATTGGCCAAGGTATGACATTCCCCCACCCTTATCCTTGTGAAAATCATGCCCCTTCTCAATTTAGTTGTCGCGAACGTAGTTTTTTGGGTTATTTAATTAAATATGCATATTTACATGATGAAAAAACTTGATATGTATGCCGCATGCCCCAATATACCATCAATGACAATTTCAACCCGAAACATAGCATAACCAATCAATGGTGGGGCCTTGGCCTTTAGCTCCGCACCATGATCATTTACAATATATACATCATGTACATTTAATGCAACGGGGTCAAAATCGGGGTGTTACATTCCCCTCCCCCTTCAATAGCACTATCCTCATTGCTTTACAAAATTGAACAAAATGCTACACTGGTATCGCCTTAGTGTTCCGCAGAATTGAACAAAAATGGATGTGCCAATCGCATGGCATCCTCCAACTCCCATGTAGCCTCTTCAGGTTCGTAGTGCTCCCATTGCACCTTTACCTAACCTATGGCCCGGTTCTAGAGCATTGTGACCTTCCTGTCAAGGATGCACATTGGCTCGATACGGAACTCTCCCTCGGGTTCCACCTGAATCACATCCCAATTTATCACATGGTTAGCATCATGTACATATCTCTTAAGAAAAGAAACATGAAAAACATTATGAGCCCTAGTGCTAGCAGGAAATGCAAGTCTATATGCAACTAGCCCTATTCTTTCAAGCACTTCAAACAGCCCACAGTATCGAGGTGACAACTTGGCACAACTTCCAAGCTTCAAGGAACTCTTCCTTGCCCTCACTCTGAGGTAAACATGATCCCCAACACTGAACTCCCTGTTCACCCTATGCTTATATGCATAGCTTTTCTTTCTATCCTATGCTGCTTTCAGATTCTACCTGATATTTACAACCTCTTGCTTCATTTGCTTGAGCAATTCTGGCCCAGGCACAATCCTATTCACTGGATTATCCCAAGTCACAGGTGTCCTACACCTCCTTCCATACAAAGCTTCATACGGACTCATCCCCAAGGATGCCTGTTGTCTATTGTTATAAGCAAACTCTACCAAGTGCAAGTAATCTTCCCACTTGGTTGGTTTGTCCATTACATACATGCGAAGCATATCTTCAAGCACCTAAATAACTCTCTCTATCTGACCATTTGTCTGAGGATGGTATGCAGTGCTGAAGTTTAGCTTTGTATCCAAATCTGCAAACAACCCCTTCCAAAAGTTGGAAGTGAACTTGACATCTCTATCAGATACTATTGCCTTAGGAAATCCATGCAATTTGAAAATATCCTTCATGAATATCTTTGCAATATCACCAGTCTTATGCGTAGACTTAACCGGTATAAAATGCGCTACCTTAGTCAACCTGTCTACCACAACCATGATGGAATCATGTTGTCTCCAAGTCATCGGCAATCTTGTAATAAAATCCATGGAAATAACTTCCCATTTCCATTCCGGAACTAGCAAAGGCTGCAACAAGCCTACTGGATGTTGATGCTCAACCTTTACCTATTGACATTTCATACACCTTGAAATGTACTTAGCCATGTCCTTTTTCATTCCTGGTCAAAAGTACTGCTTCCTAGCTATAGTAATTGTCTTTTGATATCCTGGGTGACCAGAATACGGAGCTTGATGGATTTCGTCCATAACAAATCTCATCAAATCTGCTACATCTAGAATATAAATTCTACCTTTATAAGTGAGAAGTCCATCTTCTTCCAATTTATATCCCTCATACCTCTTCTCAAGACTTTACTGTTGCAATTTATCTCTTACCTGCTCATACAATTCATCTCCAGCAGCATGACTAACAATTTGTTGCCTCAAATCTGATTGGCAAATACTAAGAGATGCCACATGCATTTCTTGCACCTTCCTGCTGAGTGCATTAGCTACCTTGTTTTCTTTCCCTTTTATGTGCTTGATTTTGAAATCAAACTCACATAAAAATTCCAGCCATCTCGCTTGCCTGGAATTCAGAGTAGGTTGATCAAACAAATACTTTAGACCACAATGGTCTGTTCTGAGCTCAAATCTTCTACCCATCAAGTAATGCCTCCACATCTTGAGAGCATGTACTATGGCTGCAAGCTCTAGATCATGAGTGGCATAGTTCTTCTCATGCTCCTTCAGCTTTCTTGACTCATAACATATCATGTGGTTGTCTTGCATAAGGACTCCTCCAAGCCCTTGTCCACATGCATCGGTACACACCACAAAATCTTTCTCTGGATTTGCAACCTTCAATACTGGTGCACTAGTGAGAAGATCCTTCAACCTCTGGAAACTTTCTTCACACCTCGATGTCCATTCGAACTTCATCCCCTTCTTTTGCAAATAAGTGATGGCATGTGCAACTTTGGAGAATCCCTCAATGAACCTCCTGTAGTATCCTGCAAGTCCCATAAAAGATATTACATCTATCACATTTCTTGGAGTAGGCCAATTCATAATGGCTTCAATCTTTTTAGGGTCCACAGATATACCCTCCTCTGAGATAATGTGACCCAAATACTAAATTATATCTCTATAGAAGTCACACTTGCTCAGTTTTGCATACAACTGATGCTCCCTACGCAATTGCAATGTCAATCTCAAGTGCTCTTCATGCTCTTTCTCATTCTTAGAATAAACAAGAATGTCACCAAGGAAAACAAGAACAAACTTGTCCAAATATCTGCTAAAGACACTATTCATAAGGCACATAAATGTAGCTGGTGCATTTGTGAGACCAAATGGTACCACTACAAACTCATAATGTCCATACCTTGTCCTGAAGGCTGTCTTATGAATGTATCCATCCTTGATTCTCACCTAATGATAACCAGACCTCAAGTAAATCTTGGAAAATACCTTTGCTCCTCTCATTTGATCAAAGAGGTCATCAATCCTAGGCAAAGGATATTTATTCTTTACAGTAACCTTGTTCAACTGTCTGTAATCAATACACAACCTGAGTGTACCATCTTTCTTCTTTACAAATAGAACTGGTGCTCGCCAAGGAGACACACTTGACTAGATATACTTCTTTTCCAACAACTCTTGCAGTTGCATCTTCAACTCTAGCATATCTGGTGTACTGATCCTATAGGGTGCCTTGGACACTGGTGCTGCTCCTGGAACAAGTTCAATTGTGAAGTCAATGTCCCTCTTTGGAGGAAGCCCTAGAATCTCATCAAGAAACACATCCCTGAATTCCTGTAACACCTGATAGTTCTCCAATCTAGGAGTTTCATCTCGTGATGTCTCCAAAATATGATCTGCATACAACTGGCAACCCTTCCTACAGAACTTCTTTAACTGCATTGCTGAAACCTGCCGTACTAAAATCACCTTCGGAATACCTTTCACAACTACTAGGTTCCCTTCTTCATTCGTGCATTTAAAAGTCTTATTGTAACAATCAAGCTTCACCCTGTGAGCTTCTAACCAATCCATTCCAATGAGAACATCGTAGGAACCAAGCAGTAGAACATTCAGATCTACATGAGTGACCAATCCATCCATGACCAATGGACATTTCTCTACCACTTCGCTAACCTTTCTCTTAGTTCCAGTGGCTAGCTGAACTAACCAAGACTTCCTATGCTTTACTTTCTTAAAAGAACAAATCTTCACTACTTTAGGAGTAATGTAACTATGAGTAGAACCAAGGTCAATCAAAATAGAAACAAATTGCTCAACAATCTTACCTACTACTTCAACCACAGTTGACTGGTGATCTGCTTGGAGGTCCTCCAATGTTGGATAAATCCTAGGGACTGCCCCTGCTACTTGACCCACTATTTTTGCTTCCTGAATGTTATAAGCTGGCCTTGCACTCTCATTCTCGAGTGGACAATTCCTGCGCATGTGGGGTCCTCCACATTTCCAACATTGAAGTGGTCCTCTATTCTGTTGTGGATCTTTAGGCATTTCTCCAGTCACTCCAATTGGTTTACTTGCAGCTTGGGATGGCTGCTTCTGCTGATTCTTGAAGCTAGAAGGTTTGAAACCTTACTTTCTTTGGTCAAACTTCTCATTCTTATTGTCCTTCCATGCCTTATGGTAATTCAGCTTACCTTTGCTTTGCTCATAGCAATACTTATCCTTCCTTATTGCTTCTTCAAGAGTTCTAGGTTCATAAAACTCAATTATATCTTTGTAAGACTGAGGTAATCCACTTAGAAAATGTTGGACCTTCACTTTTTCATCTTTGATGTACCGGACATACCTCAATAGCTCCAAAAACTTATTTGCATATTCTTCCATGGTCCACTGTCCCAATCTCAGCTCATGCAACTCCTTAATCTTGTCATCATAATACCTGTCAGAGAGGTATTTCTGCTTGAAATACTTCTTGAACTAGTTCCACTTAAGTCTCCTTTCACTGATCCTCTTTACTTGCTTGAATTGTTCCCACCAAATGGATGCCCTTCCATTCAAATTGAATATGGCAACTCTTGCCTTCATGTTTGTTGAATAATCATGCACTTGAAAGTACTTCTTTATCCCAAGAAGCCAAGCTTCAGCATCTTGTCTAGTCTTTACCTCACCATCAAATGTAGGAGGTTTAGATTTCTTAAATTCATCCCGAGAGTGATCCCTATGGTGTCTCTTTCTTTTCCTTTTATGAGAAGAAGAACATGAATCCCCACTGGATTCTTCAGAATCAGATGATCCACTAGAAGTCCTTCTCCTTCTCCTAGTACTGCTCTTACTACCTTTTGGTTTTGATGTACCTCAGCCAGAATCTATCTTCCTTTACAAGTCTGTTAAGCTCTGCAACATAGTAGCATTCAACTGATGCTGCTCTTCCTGGGCTTTGATCAACCTTCTCATGGTGGCTGCAACATCTGACGGTGTCTGTTGGAATCTCCTTCCATTAGACTTTATGTCATCATTTCCATTATGGACATTTTCTCCCATGGCATCTTGGGCATGCTCGTAAGAATCCCGAGCATGATATCTATCATGGGTTCTCATAACTAAACCACCACTTACTTATCAAACTGCACTACCTGGAACACTGCTCTTTAAGGTTTCTATGATTCTGCAAATGTGTTAGTAACACAAGTGTTAGATGCATAACATTGATATAAGCCATCATTACTTACCCTCTCCTGGAAAAACAATAAAATTACAAGTTTTCCCAAAACACAGAATTTTCTTCCTCAAGAACGTCTGTCTGAGGAGGACGACGAGGTTCAAGGGGGATTTCCCCCTTGTGGCTTCCCTGCGCCACTGGAGGGCAGGTCCAGGGCAGCGCCCTCATTTTTTTTTATTTTTTTTGTAAATCTTTAATTTTTGCGCAATCTGGCGCATAAGATCGCTGCCACTTTCTCTTGTTCAGCCCTGAAAATCCATTGAAAAACCACTGAATACCCCACTGAAAAATAGTCAAAATATGATCAGAAATCCCACGGGAAAGCCAAAATTTCCTTGTACAGGATCGGATCTCATCCCGACTATCTATCTGACGTTTCGGCGGTCAGCACAACTAACTTCTCCGTTGTTCATCGGTAATCGGATCCGCTAAGCACTACCGCGTCAGAGATCAAATCTTCTAACCTTCAGAAGGATAGTCCATTAGATAGCCGCAATGGCAGACATTCAATCCACTAACTTCCTCCAATACAAACAGCTAACCATCACCGATCACTGATGGCCTTAACACTTAGACAAATTTTTGAAATTTTCTTCTTTTGTCGACGAAAACTGCTCTATCTTCCGCTGACTCTGTCAGCTCCAAGACTTAGAAAGTTTTTTGAATTTCTCCCTTTGTCTTCCTCTTTATTGCTTAATCGGCTCAATTCTCTTCTTTTCGTCGGTGAAATAGTTCCATCAGCAGCCACAATGACGGCCCACCATCTTCGCTCTTCTTTCAATCGGCGACCCAATTCTCCTGTGGCATAACCTGATCGATATCGGCAGTCTCTTCACATATGAAGACTAGTGCTCTAGGTTTTCAAAATGGTGGCACACGAAACACTATCTTCTTCCGATAGTCGACGATTCTGGCCATAGAAATTTTTTTTAACTTTCTTTCTTTACAGCATCGGCGGTTAGAGGCCTTACCCATCGGACGCATAGTTGTCTAGCCATCCGCAACGGCGGGTGCTCGATCAACTATTTTTCGTCAATGGACATTGAACACTTAGAAAATTCTCTGCAAATTTCCTTCCGACCGTCCTCCATCGGGTATGCTTCTGCCTAGCTCTCCACTACATCAGAAGTCCTTCCCACTAAGTGTTCCGATGAATCGACCGTTCAAACACTTAGACAATTTGTGGAAGTTTTCTGTCATCAAGTTCTGATCTCTGCTGGGCAGAAAGAAATCCTATTTCTATCACTGCATCTTCGTGGTCCATTCAGGCCCATACTGCAACATGAGCTCTGATACCACACTGTAATGTCCCCGATCCTCTGACCGGTGAAGAGGACGCTACCATGGCATTAACCATACAAGCTAAGAGCCCCATGAACATGTACATTCATAAGAAAATGCTGAAACAGAATGCATTGAAGTGGAACATACACAGATGCAACTATTTATCTTACATAGCGGAAGCAACATACGTTCCTACAAGCATTCAACATGTTCATCACATTCATTAACAGAAAATACGATTGCAGAAGTAAAATCGAAAAGATCACTTATCTTATGAAGAACTCATTCCACAACTAGCTACGTCGCTACAACATTCCACCCAACCATATGCCAATGTGCTCATCAGTCTCTCAGTAACACTGCCACCCCCGAGTTGGGCATGATTCTCCAAGGAATAAGGAGCAAGCAGGCTTACACATAGCTAAGGGTACACAAAACATAGCCAAGCCAATAGAGTTGGGTTTATCAGGCCATCAACAAGACATCCAAGCCAACATGGTCAGGTTTATCAGGACATCAAGGAGATGGGAAAGGCTAAATGCTAAGCTGGTGAGCTCATTACAAAGCTAGGAACACCTACACCAGAACTAGCCTGACTTCTAAGACACCCACACACACCCCACACAAGGAATCAGTCCCTTCTCTACTACACAATCCCTCAGGCCCTACCTTCCCTTCTAGTGCTATTTAGGGGTTGTGGAGAAGAAATCCAACCCTCTAGCTCTATCTGTGTGGTTTCCAAACACACCAGGTTTATCAAGCAATCCAAGCCCCCATCCCTGCTCCCAACACAGTCCAAACACCAACCATTACACTCATGCAATCATTAGCAATTACAGCTTAACAAGGGAAGATGACTCCTGATTTTCTCTTGGTCCTATCATGGCCAAAACGACTCCAAACAATCTGCATCATCCCCAAAGTGTAGCAGCAAACATAGCTCATGACATGGGGAAAACAATAGTCCCAAAACGTATCAGCATGCACTACCAACAAATGTGGGGAACAATGGCCCGTTCTGTACAATCGAAGCCCCTAAGGAGAAACCTACACAGACCACACTAGGGAAGAAATTACAGTCTCCCAGCCTATGCATGACAGAAACTTGCACCAGACCCCAAATGTAAAGGAGACCACAAAAATCACAACGTAAGGGAGACCACAGCAACACAATGAATCGTGAGGAGAATGGCAGCAACCATAACTCATAGGAAGAACAACGGTCCCAATCTCAACATCGAAATGACGAAAAATTACACGGCCATACCAGTTTGTAAGGAGATCATACAACCGAAAACATGAATGGCCCTTCACAGGAAAATCGCGGATGAAAGAGCATGGCTCCCAGCTCACTGTGTGAGTCCAAACCATGAAAAAATCATGTGCGTGAGAATAATGAACAGACAATGGAGAGGATGCACAGTAGTCAGAAGTGTGTGAGTGTTTCAGCTTTGTTGAGGAAAGAGAGTGGAAAGCCTGGAGGGTCGGCTCCCTTTTTCCCAACGTGAGGTTCATTGCTGGTGGAGTGTGCGGGTGGGCAAGGACTGACAATCCTGCCACCCCCACTCCCAAAACAATAACTTCCTCAACTACTCAATAGAATGTTTAAAGGTGGTAGTTGGGTAAAACAAGGAAAGATGAAACATGGCTTTTTCCCCCATTGGCCAAGGTTTGACATTCCCCCACTCTTATCTTTGTGAAAATCATGCCCCTTCTCAATTTAGTTGTCACGAACGTAGCTAGTTGGGTTATTTAATTAAAGATGCATATTTACATGATGACAAAACTTGATATGTATGCTGCATGCCCCGATATACCATCGGTGACAATTTCAACCCGAAACATAGCATACCCAATCAATGGTGGGGCCTTGGCCTTTAGCTCCGCACCATGATCATTTACAATATATACATCATGTACATTTAATGCAATGGGATCAAAACCGGGGTGTTACAGAGGGAATTTTTAATAGGGTAGTCGTATTCCCTTTTGTAGTGATCTATGAATGATCCAATCCAGATTTTGAGCATTTTGTAAAGAGACAAGCGTAACTAGTTTCTTTGTCTTTAGATAAGTTCTCTTAAAAGCATTTTTATATGGTTGAATGATACCAGATTTTTTTTATTAATAAAAGTTTATATTTTTTTTCAAGATAGGAAATGTATATTTTATAATACCATAATAAATATAGTTGAAATAGTATAGTAAAACATGTATAATAAATCTCGCATACGATGGCTACCTCTTGGGGTTTAATCCATCTTTCCCCTCCCTTGGGCTAGTCATAATCCTTTCTTTTTAAAAGCAGCCCCTATGTCGAAGAAGAACATCTTGCCTTACCCTCAGAGCTCGTTGAAAGGAGGCTTATCCATGTCATTTCCTCATGCCTGGTTATCCCCCCGTCTCAGTTCTTATATTGGGTGAGCAATTTGGATCCTTGTTCCTCTCCTTCCTGTGTTTTGATTGGTTTCGACGAGGCAGGGATAGTAACGTCATTTGTGCATTCAATATCAATTTTTCTTGCATTCAGTGCTTGAAATCATCTTATTTCTCTCGGGTGATTATAGTCAATTTTTCATGCATCCACTGCTTGATCTCAGGTGATTGTAGCCATTTTTTCTTGCAGTCAGTGCGTTTAGCTATTTTTTTCAAACATCTTGTGTAGTCAGTGCTTGCTCTCGGGTGATGTAAGGAATTGCATCCTATCTCTGTTCCTGGGAGAAGCATGGGGTATTCCCCCTGTCATAAGTGTTGGCTTCCTCCAAGGTGTAGGGGTTTCTCTGGTTCGAGCTTTTCCCATTCTCAGTCACCTCCACAACAACTCTTCCACCCTCAAGTCGACACTCAGCTTCATTCGCCGAAAGGGCCCGTTACCAGCATTGAAAATGAACCACAGAAGAATCAATGAAGGGTTCATAGACATGAAGATTAATATTCAGCGTCTGTCAGACATTGTTGACATCAAAATCATAGACAATAGAGAGACAGCTAAGGAGGTTAAAAATTTAGTTGATGATTTTCGTTATGTTTCCTATCAAAACAACTTCCATGACATAAGGATTAATGATAATGAGATGAACCTGAAAGAAATTATGGGTAAGATAGACCGCATTCAGGAGGATCTTCAGAATTTGGTATAGATAAACCAGGGAAGCCACTCTCAAGAAAATATAGGAGCAGCTTTTTAGAAAATGGAAGAAGAATTCGTCACCCAGCCTATGGGGCAACTAGGCAAACTGAAATGAACTCCCTATAGAATTTTTTTTTTTTGCATTTTACTAAATCAACAGTTTATCCGTATATATACCACATCTGTAATAGCTCAGAACACTTGTACTCTTTCTAGATTTAAAGGGTCTTCTTTATGGACTTTTTTTGTTTATATTTCCTCCGAGCTACTAGAATGTTATAGCTGTTGTTTTTTGTACTGAATGGTTGTGCACAACCTGTTTAATATATTCCTCTTTAAGTTTCTGTTAAAAAAAATGTATAATAAATCTATGTAGTATAATAAAAAATCTATAGATTGAAATATATTAATTTGAATAAAAAAAATTAAATAAAAAATATATAATTAATTTATATAATATTTATTATTCTTTCCAAATGTATTTTTTTACATATGTTTTTATAATATGCAAATTTTATATATTTAATGCATATTTTTAGTTTTAGTTTTTAAACCTTTGGTAAAATTTATGGGAATTATACAATAAAACCTTTCATAAAAAAATTGTGCATTATGCGGTGAAACCTTTCGTGAAAGAACCCTCGGTAAAAGGTGAAGCTTTGAGGTGAAAACACTCAGTGAAGCTCTGCGATGAAAATCTTTGGTGAAATTTCTGGGCACTCCACTCCTGCAGGTAGGACATCTTCATCATTTATTTGGGGGCTCTAAATTAGGTGCATACGTTCATTCCCTCTCTATTTTTTTTATATTTTATATTTTCAGTTTTAGTTTTTTCTATATACACTTTTACATATTTACATATATATGAGTAATTCACCGCATTTACCAAAAACTATGAAAGGAATACCTAACACAATTACCCTACATAGTCTTTATGAATTTATGGAGTCAGTAGAGAAACATAGGGAAGAAGGAGAGCCTAAAATTTATGAATATATAGAATCCTCAGAGAACATAGAGAAGAAAGAGAAGCTAAACTCTAGAAAGAGTTAAAATCCATGTTACATAATAAATTTACATCTTTTCAACAAGATATCCAAAAACAAATAGACGATAAGATAATAAAAAAATGGAGAACAAGGTAGAGATAACTGAGATTAGACTACATCCAATGGAAATTCAAAAAACACTCGTACAAGGAGAGGAAGATACAATAGGTAATATTAAGTTAAAGGATAGGATTAAAGACTTAGAGGAAAAAGTTAACCACAACCTCACCCTAAATAATATATAAGGTAGAATAGATTCAAACCCATTAAAGAGGAAATGAATAAGATGAGAGTCTTAGACCATGAGCCTAACAAAACATTAGAGGAAACTTCAATTTAAAATGGGCCTTCCAAAAATAATACAAATTCCATGTCATCATGTATTAGCCAATCAAAATGCTTTAAAATTCAAAAAGGGAGCACCTCTTAAACAAATTTTTAATATAAATTTGGGGATAGGTATCATAAAAAAACTACTTTAAATTTTGTTCGTATTTTCGACATATCTCTCTGTGTTTTTACTCAAATTTCGATTGGGAGAGCTCATTATTCCACATCCAGCGAGTACCCACTTGGCATACTTTTGACAGTTCGCTCTACCCCAAAAATAAGAAATACCTAAAAAAATGTGATGATGACATCATCATCACGCTTTTTCAGGTATTTCTTGTTTTTCGGGTAAAGAGACCTATCAAAAGTATGCCAAGTGGGTACTCGTTGGATTCTAAATTTAATTGCACATCCAACGAGCTCTCCCAATCAAAATTTGAGTAAAAACAGAGGGAGATATGTCGAAAATACGAACAAAAAAGTAGTTTTTTCTTTTCTTCCTCCAAAATTAATAAATATTATTTTACTATTTTAACTATTATTTTATTAATTTTCCTTAGGAGGCCCATTTGAGTTGAAATTTCCTCTAATGGAGCTTTAAACATCATTATTTTTTTTTAAAGAGGAGGAAGAAGAAGATACATTAGCAATTGTCAAGACAAAACTTCATAATAGGTTACAAAGTGAAACTAATGGTCTCATAGAGGAAAACGGGTTGGGGAAATTAATTGAGAACAAAGAAAGGCTAATACGGCTTAAGGTTAGCTCTACCAAAAAGAATACCGCATACTCAGTAAGAAATCAAGTTTAAAAGGATCAGAGATATTTATAAATGAAGACCTCATTCTAGGGCATCATTGTTGAATTAAGAAAGGAAGTACAAAAAGTAAAAGAAGCTAAGAAGGAGGGAAATTGGGGATTAATTAGAAATGAGAAAGTTGTAATTAGAGACAGAAACCAAAAGGATAGTAAAAAATAGCAATTTTACACACTTCAGATCTTCTCCTAGGACTATCGAGGCTTTCCATGGAGCAAAGTCTCTAAGTTAAGTTGGATCCTGAGTAAAATTGATACTATGTTATTGGTTGAAACTTGGGAACATGAGGAGTCCAAGGTCCATGATATAGATAGATATGTCCTATGGTCAATATGGAATAAACGTCCATGTCGTAGAGGCATTGGGGGTATATACTATTACATTAGGAAAAACATATCCCCGCATGTTAGGATTTATAAGAAATACCCTAAAAACCAATTTATTTAGATAGAGATCACACTCCTTAATGATGAAAAAAACCTACGTAGCCATGTGTTATTTTACCCCTACTAATTCCAACTTCTATAAAAACCCAATTTAGATAATAAAAAAATGTCCTTATAATGGTTTAGAACATGATATTTCTAGTTGAAGGAAGGAAGGTAATATCCTTTTGATGGGTGACTTCAATGCTCGAACTTCCAGTCACCAAGCTATTATTTTAAACAATTATTTCAACCCTAATCCTCTTTGATTGGATGAAGACCTTGAGCTAGCTAATAGGTACAAAAGAAATTATGAAGATCTAGGTGAAAATTTATTATGTTTTGATCTTGTCATATTTTGCATTGCTCAATATCTTATCATTTGCAACAGTCTCACAAAATTGCCAAACTATAGCTGAATGACTTGTATCCATGGGCTTGATAGTAGTGTGGTAGATTATGTTATATATCTAGTATCCCTGTATACAACAAATTAATAGAATTCAACATATTCAATGACCATGATCCTGACTCTGATCATAGATATTTAATTATAACTCTCAATATTTCCATGCATAGCGATCCCAAGTAGGAATACTATCATTGTCGAAAAAACCTAATATAAAGCTAACATTTTTCTCCATGATCTAAAAAATGAACAGTTTCCTTTATCTAGTATGGAGAATATAAAAAATATCTACCATAATTTTTCTACAACCCCCTTGTCATCCATTAACAAGTTTTCTATTGAAGTCTCAACTAAAACAAGAAATAGTAGAACCAACCCTTGATATGATCAAGAATGTAAAGATGCGAGAAAATAAATTAAGCGAGCTACTACAGATTCCATAAAAATAGACAAGATAAATCACTACAAATCCTTAATTAAAAGAAAAAAATGCATTATCTAAGTAAAAGGAAGGAAAATATCCTACACATCTCCAAGGTTGCTCCTAAGAAATTCTGGAGGCAAATTATAACTCGCAAAACAAAATAAGACAATAAAATTCCTTTAAAAGTTTGGAATTCCCATCTGAAAAGGTTTATCAATCCCTAGATATTAGAGATAACATTCAAACCCTTCTTCCACCGAAATACATTTTCTCACTAGAAGACTTAGATTTGAGTTAAGCGCTTAGAAAATAGAAAATCCAAATACAATGAAGGCTACCAAGCGAAAATCTAAAAAATTGGAGGGCCTATCCCCATCCCACACATCCACAAACTCTTTAATCTAGCGGTGAAGAAAAGGTTTTCTACACCTTGGACTCAAATCCTTATTATTCTTATTTTCAAAAGTGGTGATAAAAATGACCCTCTAATTACCATACTATTATGATTAGCCCTCTCTTAGCTAAGTTATATGGTATTATCTTAGAAAAGAATATCAATGAATGGCTAGAAATGGAAGATAAGGAGGATAAAGGACAAGCAGGTTTTATAAGGCATCATTCAACCACAGACCACATTGTGACGCTTAGGATCATTGCAAAGGAATGTCGCAATAATAAGCCTGACCTATTTTGTTGCTTTGTGGATTTTAGAAAATATTTTGATATAGTTCCTAGAAATAACCTGTGGAATAGGCTAGAGGAGCTTAAGATTCCGTTTAAGTTGAGATCTGATGCAATAAGGTTATATGAAAAGGTCATTGTCAGTTTAAGAATAATGAGGGGTAGAAAACATATATAAATTGTAATATTGGAGTTAAATAGGGTTTCCCCCTCTCCCCTACCCTTTTTGACATTTACATTGATAAGCTAGAAAGGTTTTTAGAAGAAGCAGGTTGCGCCAGTACAATCTTAGCTAGGATAGTTATTATCCTCCTACTTTATGTTGATGATATTGTTCTTATGGCAAGGAGACCTTCTGATCTCGATAAGCAATTAAGAATTCTTAAATATTTTTTCTCTAACATGGGTATGGCTGTTAACAACAACAAGACAAAAATAATTATTATAAAATCTAAGAAAGACACCTATGCAAATTGTATTTATGATAGTAAAAATATAAAGGAAGTGACTTCTTACAAGTATCTCGGAATTGATATTCATCACGGGCTCAATTGGAACTATAACATTGAGGAAAGGATTAATGGAGGGTGAAAATTTTATTTTGGTCTTGAAAATAACTGTAAATCAACCAATTTGGTCATGTGGGATAAAAAAAAGTTCCTGTTTGAAACTCTTGTCAGATTCCCTGTTATCTTGTATGGTTATGAAATATGGGGGTGCAATATTTCTAGAGAATATTGGAGGAAGATTGAGAAAATCCAAAAGCGTTTAATAAATTATAGCCTCAAAATTAAAAGCAATATGCCTTATCTTATTCTCCTAATTGAAGTGGGTATATCCCGCATCGAAAGAATGGATATGACTAGGTACCTAATGTACATGCATACGATAAATAACATGAGAAACAAGAGACTTCCTAAAATTTCTTTAAACTCAAGTCAAAACGAACTACCATGGCTTGGTTAAATCATTGGAGCATTGATGAAAATGACGTCGTTTTGTAGAACATTGATAATGTCAAAAATATTATTACTTCTAAGTTTAAAGAGAAATTGTGGTGTGAGGAAACTTTAGCGGTTAAGAGAAAATTAAGATACTATAAGAAGGTCATCAATCCTAATTTGGAAGATCAGAATTATATCTCGGTAGTAACTAGCTCATGTAAGAAAATTAATATAGCCAATATTAGAACGAACTCTCATGAACTCCATAGCGAAACAGGGCATTGGTCTATTCCTAAAACTCCATGGTTGGAAAGGGTTTTCCATCTATTGAATCTATGAGCGTTGAGGATGGAAATCACTTTCTCTTGAAGTTCCCTCCTTACACCCACATCAGATTTGAGTTTCATAGTATTTGCTACAATACAAACCTTTATAACCTCCTAACTTTCCAAAACTATAGTGAGCTTGGAAAGCTTCTTGGTAAGCTTTTTGAGTACAAGAACAAGATTTTAAGGTTAACCAAGTATTATGTCTGATAGACCAAATTTGGTCTCAAACGTTAATCATCATCATCATCATTATCATATGCACTTGCATAAACATTTAATTTCTTTCTTTCATTATATGATTTGTTTATGTTAATTATATTTATTATTATGAATTTTAATTAATTTATACATTTTTTCTCTATAACATTTATTTTATTTATACTTTATTATTATTACTAAATTTATTTTATTTTATCATCTAAAGAAAGAAAGATAAATAATATAATATATTATCTAATATTAAAATAAAAATTCATTTGTTTTATTTAAATTGATTATGATTACTAAATTTATTTTATGTTATCATCTAAAGGGAGAAAGATAAATTATATAATATATTATCTAATATTAAAATAAATAATTATCGAAATAAATATCATTAAAAAAAGCAATATTTAAGTAAACAAAAAAATGTGGTTCCACACACAAATAAACAAGAGCCACGAGGTGGCAATGTCCCCGACATTGCATCTGTGTTGGTTGGTAGTTTGCAGTTGGTTAAAAAAAAATTAAACTCAATAAAAATAGAGTGAAATTTGTTATAGGCCACTTGGCATATTTTAATATACACTTGATTACAGACATAAACATCATAAACATTATCAAGAAGCGAACCTCAAGCATACCTAACTACCCTTCTAAACGAAACAAATGAGGATATGATAATGCTAATAACAAGATTTTAAAAAAATTGCCTTCTCCCTTATTAATGAAATATGATATGCATGAGATAAAAAAATATAATGACACTAAAGACATTTATATATATAGCTAATAGTGGATTCCACAATTTAATTCTAGTAACAAGGTGACAGGGAAGAATCTAACTGGGGAAAGCAAACAATTTCTTAGAATATAATTTGTGGTATATTTGATCTCCAATTTGACATGCATAGAGGTTCAAATTCGACAATTTGACATGGGTCCTCTACTATCTAAATTTTCATGGATTTGTACCTCCTAGGTAAAAGTGTTGGTTCATTACGGAGTCATTCAGTACTACTCAAAGATAGAGAAATTAGCATTGTGTGATCATGTGTGACTCCAACTTAAATCTTGATGGAACAAACAACCCTATAAAACCAGGCAGCAAAATAAATACAATCATTTTGATTTATAATGAGGCCACAGAAGAACTACAATCATTTTCATTTATAAGGTGATGGAAAAAAAAATACAACATATAAACGAAGTCATTTTGATTTACATGGAATAAGGAAAATTTCATTCCAAGTACTTTTGATAGTGATTAGTTCTTTAATCAAATCATCTATTTGGCACTCGCAATACCTGCCGCACATAACATAAAGATGATTCTTCATTCTATACTTTATAGTCCCTTATAAGTCCCTCCCTCCAGTGCTCTTCAGTGTGAGCATAGAAAGTCCAAGTTGCTATCATTTAACTCAATAAGAATTTTTTTGTGTAAATGCATTTTATCAATAGCTTAACTAGAAACTAGAAAATTTGTAGGGACAACGGCTCTAGTGGAAGATAACACACAGACAACAGAAAGGCTCACTGCTTGGTTGGTTTATCCTATAAATGTAGAATCGTCATCGCTTTCCATTCCATAGTAAGCTGTCACTTGCCTTCTTTTTCTTTGATAGTTTCCTCTGAGCAACATGTTTTGTTTTTCATCTGCCACTTCTCAATATGGATTCCATGATTAGCCATTCAAGGAGGTTATTACTAGTTGTGGTTCTATTGCTGGCAATAGCTCAGGTATGGTTTATTTTCTGCAGTGACCCAACATGCAAGTTGTAGTCAAAATACAGTATTGGATGGTTGTAAGCTTCTAGATTCCAATATACATTGGCATTTTCTCTCATGATAGGCTTCCATGGAGACTTCTAATGATATCAAGGTATCCTCAAAGTTATTTATGGGAGAATAGATCTTTGAAGTAAATGAGTTTTTGTAAATATGCAGAGATGTCCTTAGTTTAAAGGATTCTAATGGAGCAAAGCTTGTCAGGGAATTAGCCAAATACTCACTAATTTGTTTGTAGGAACTAGCCTATGAACTTATCATAAATTCATAACCTTTAAGCTACGAAGACAAATGAAATTAAATATCTTTAAACATGATCTTTGAAATATGTTATCCATTGTTTAAGTGTTTGTTGAAACTCGAGGAGAATATAGCTTTGAGGATACCACAACTTTTCTCGAGGGATAATTTGATTTATACTTGGTCGGACATTAATTCGATTTCTAAGCAATCTTAACATCATTCTACCTATCATATAAAATTTGGTTTCTCTATTTGTCTATAATGGCGATCATAGTCAAAGTAGAAATTAGTAGATCAATTAAGTTCGTACCCCCAAAATCATTCCAATGAATCCAATCTACCCACTAACCCTAACACCAATTGTAATGTCCCCAAAATTTGAAAAAAAAAATATTAGGCTAGTTAGTTACTAACTGAACTGGACATTAACATATCTTATGCATAATGTGTTGAACTTTATTTGCGAAACTGAATTGTCGTAAGTTGTTCTTACCCTTTCTAGATGTTTTCCCCGATGTAGTTATTAATGTAATTCTATATTGTATTTAAGTTACTTGATCTGATTTAGATGGTTACGATGTTCATTGATTATTTCTTATCATGCATTTACATGTATGTCTAATGAAAGCCAAATTTAATTATTAAGCTAGGTTAGTTAATGTAAATAAACTAAGAGGTGACTTGAAAAGTCACCTCTCTTCCCCAATTACGGTATAAATTACCAGAGCACCTATTATGTAATTCATCTCTACATTTATAAAATATACATTACATTGCATTTTCTCTTACGTTCTCTGTCCATTCTTCCATTCTTACTCTTTCATTGGTATCATAGTTTCTCAGCTCTCGACACCATCCCACCACCTTGCATCCTCCACACTCCCACCTCCATTGCATCCACCTCTACCTTTCCCACACTCACTCATGCTACCCTCTGTCACCAGCTTCCACCTCTCTTCTCCTCCCTCAGCCACATGTGCCTACCTCCACCATCCTCTCCAACACCGGACTCCCCATTGCCGCACTGCTCCATTCTCTCCACCCTTCCTCCCGCCACTCCATCCTCCATCCCTCTCATTGCTCTCCATCCACGCCTCCATCTCTAGCCAACTTCCTACCTGCTTCCACCCACCTACCTCTTCTCCTCCATTCTCCCCTCGGCATTCCTTCCCTCTTCCACCTCCACGCACTCTCAAACCACCTCCGCGTTCGTTTCTTCCTCACTCTACAATAAGACCAAAAGAAAAATCAAGTAGTTTTAACTGCCATCTAGAACATATTACAAATCTTGAATGACCTCTAACCAAACTCTCCAAGAAATCCGGAGCAGCCAGATCCTCTATTCAACATGTCGTCCTCTAATGCATATACACAAGGATGCCTAATACAGGTGAAAGTCGAGTTACCCAAATACGACGGGGATGAATGACAATGCATAGTGTGGATTAACAAAGCCGAGGAATACCTAGACATCCACAACATCCATTATGACGGAGAGAAAATTAAATACGCCTCCATGCATCTAGAAGGTAGTGCTTACAACTAGTACTTATGGTGGAAGAATACTACAAGAATATGTTCTTACAACTAGGTTAGCTTCAGGAATGACCTCATCAAAATATTCCAAGGCGTTGAAGAAAAAGAATCTTTGCCAAAATAACAAGGTTACAACAAAAAAACAGTGTCGATGAGTACACTTGTGAATGGGAAGCATTGTCAACTCGAGTCCCAGAGTTAACGGATGACCAACGACTACAGACCTACATACACGGTCTAAAACAAGACATCCATGATGAACTAGAGTTACACAACATCTCTACCATGGAGGAAGCATGACATAAAGCCAGGATTATTGAAAGCAAATATGTTCATACAAATGTCGACCAAGACGACTCCAAAAAGACCCCCCTCCATTTAGGATACACAGGAAATCCAAGGTATACACCACCTCAACTTAGGGAAGGAACAAAGCCCAGTTTAGAGGCTCAGAGAATAAAAGAAGGAAAATGTAAGTTCTGTGGAGACAAATGGGATCCTAAGAACAGATGATTACAAAATAAATTATATGCTTGTGAAGCAGAGCTAGAAGTCAATGAACCAATTGAGAATGATGTAAATAGCCAAGAAGAATACCACCCAGGAATCGAGGATGACTCCCCACAAATCTCATTAGCTGCTATTACCGGAATCTCCCAGCCGCAAACATTGAAAATTAAAGGTCATTTAAAAATAATAATGCCACAGTTCTCATCGACTCTGGCAGCATCCATAACTTAGTTAATCTCAACCTTGCTAAAGTATTAAACCTATTTATTTGTCCAGCACCTAACATGATGGTTATGATAGCAGTTGGTAAGAATATTGACAATGTGGGAAGATGTCACAAGTTTAAGTTACAAATGCAAGAATATAACTTAGAATCATATTTCTTTGTGGTACCACTGGGAGGAATCGATGTAGTATTAGGAATACAATGGTTACAAAAATTGGGTACATACTCTGCAAATCACCAAGAACATTTTATTGAATTCCATGCATTCAGGAAAACACACAAATTATATGGGTTCCAACCACCTCTGACACAATTGGTTACAGCACATCAGATGGAAAACATACGTTGGAAAGATGCACCAATGTACATACGTCAATGTCGAGAAATGGATATTCTAACAAGTAAAGGAGATATGGACAAACAACCAAAGACACAAGAGCTAATTCGAAAAAATCGCAAGGTGTTTCCATATTTACCTAAGGCGCTCCCAACAAATAGAAAAACTGAACACATAATTGAAATAGAACCAGGGATAAAACCTGCTAGTAACAACCCATACAAATGTCCACATCAAAGACGTTGAGATACTTCACATAGTCATTATCGTCTATTAATCTTTGAGGACAAAGCTTCCTTAAGGGAAAGGTAATGTAATGAAAGCCAAATTTAATTATTAATCTAGGTTAATTGATGTAAATAAACTAAGAGGTGACTTGAAAAGTCACATCTCTTCCCCAATTACGGTATAAATTATCGGGGCACCTATTATGTAATTCATCTCTACATTTATAAAATATGCATTACATTACATTTTCTCTTACGTTCTCTATCCATTCTTTTGTTCTTACTCTTTCAGTATGTGTGTCCAATTTATAGCTTACTTACTGTTATAGATTTGGTTTAGTGGTTTATGAAAAGTCCTAAATTAACTTGTAATTGTCGAGGGGTGGAGTGGTAGGACTTGTATCCCTTATAGGATTACTGGGAGAGGTAACTGGTTTTACTTGACATTACAGGGTTTACTTAGTTCATGTTGAACTAATGAAAATCTTCTTCATTTTGTGCAGGTTCATTAGGTGATAGAAACTTGCTCTAACAGTTAATCAAGGACATGCTACCTATGCTAAACTACTTCACTTCTTTGGACAACAAAAGGACCATAGTCCTATCTTAACGATTCTTATTTCTATTGTTAGCATTACTACTTACGCATGGTTGGGTTCATTTATAACTACATCTAACTGTTTATTGTTATTATTATGATTCTTAAGACCTTGTGAACTGGGTTCCTATACTTAGTTTTTATTACACATGCTCTGAATATTTTCATGCATGTATGGGGAAGGATTAAGTCATAAGACTTGGCCATGATGTATTAAAACTTATATACCATGTCTTATGTGTGGGATGGACCAGTCATGGCATATTTCATATGCCATGAAGCTTGGCTTAGCAATGTCAACCAATATAATGATGGGGGATCTCATTGTAAAAGGTATTGTCAACACCAAGTCGGGTTTCGGTTTTGGATCTATAGGCATGAATAAATATTTCGACGTTGGTGGTGGATAGGGTGGTGGAGTAAATTCTCCTTGGGATGTGTTGATCTCAATCCCTAAGATTGTTCTATCATGGAGGAAGGATTCATTTGTAACTTTGATGTTTGAGCTTTGTTCAATTCTCTGGTTTGTATTATGGTGCGAGGCCTGGATTGCATCTACGCCTTTGGGAGAGGTATACTCTTCACCTGGGTTTACAACGTTTTTTATTTGTTGTTTTAGTTTGGAGGATTGGTATACTTCTCACATTTTGTTTTCCCTTGTTTGCATGTAGCATGGCATCCATTGCGTAGGTCGTGGGTCTCTCAGGTTGCCGACACATACGCTTCACGGCTAAGCCCTGTACCAATAATATTTGAGCTTGTTACCTCTGCATAGAGTTGCTTCACATAGCTTTGAGCTCAATGTTCGTAATGATGAAAGAATGAATGTTTAGGGGTTTCTACTATGTGAAGTTTCTTTTGTATTTAAGGCATCCAGAGATGCGTATGACAGTATTTTGGGTTTATGATATTAGAGTTTGGCGCCTTCATGCCATGACTATCATGACTTAGCTCTGAAATCTAATTTTGTATTTGTAGCTTGAATGTATGGCTATATGGTTAATATAAGTTCCTGCATTTTGGTTTTGATGATGGGTTTTGAAAATGTGGCGGTACCATTGCTTGCAATGGTGCCTTAGTTTGGAATCACGACTGTGTAGTTTTTATATATAAATTATAGTGGTTATAAATGTATGCTTTCGGAGTTGGGTATCAATTGTGGATACTATTCCTAGCTTGGCAAGGTTATGACTCTGTGTAATTCGTTGTCTTTATTTTAAATTCTCATTTTGGGTTTTTAATAGAGTTGGTTTAACTTTAGAGTCGTGTCATTGCTGGAAATGGAACTCTTGTCAATTCATGAATGTGTAATATAATGGTTAGAATGTTGTTTAATGGTGATTCATGTTGTTGTTTACTTATATGTGCATTAATTTTGGGGATGGCCATGAACTGTGGTGTTAAACTTGCGGAATGGATGTCGTTGCTATGATAGCGTAGACAAAGGGTTTATTTCTTATGGTTTATGTTAATGAGTTTCCTTTGCTTCTCGGCCATGAGCCTCGAAATTATTACAACGTATAAATTGGGTTTATATTACTATGTGATAATGTCTAATATGATTTACAACGTGTAAATTTTGTTGGTATTTAATGTGTGCAAATGTTGACAGGGAAACAATTTCATTTTAGGGTTAAACCTTCTTGCATTTTATTGTTGTTTAGCATAGATTATGTGGAAATAATTATAAGTTATTAGAGAAATGGAAACGTTGCAAGCGAATCCTACCGGATTTGATGCTTGTCATGTTTTTAATGTATCCTACGTTTTTTAAACCATGATCTCACAAGATTCAATCCTGGGTTGTGTGGGTTGTAAATGATGTCCGTGTGGATGTTTTGTTTTGGCATGAATGCCAACAGGATTCGATCCTGTAACCTCTTGATTTATACGATATGTGTTAAATCATTTTGTTTTAGGTTATGTTTGATTCTTTATCATATTGGGGTGAAAACGTGAACCTGGGAAACAATTTTATGACAAAGAAGTGAAAAAAAAGAGGGTGTGCAGATGAACACGTAAAAAAAAGTCAACCTCAAACTCTAGGCTAAGAGTTTGTGAAAGTTCAAACTCTCGGCCGAGAGTTTAAACCAATAACCACACTATATTTTTTAAAAAACTCTCAGATGAGAGTTTGAATTAAACTCTCGGCCTAGATTTTGGAAGATATATTTTGGCTGAGAGATCATGGTCAACAAAAGCTACGAAAATATATCTTATCTTTCTGGAACCTGCAACTTCAGCAAGCTCAAACCCCTGTAAATTTTAAACATTATTTGTCAAACTTGGTTGCAATGGATTCATCTTTGAATCTAGTTTCCAATTATATAATAATTGTTTCATTTCATTTTGAATTTCTATTTATTAATAAAAAAATTCTAAACCTTATCCCTTAAGAATGTTATTACTCTGAAAATCACCTGAAATGAAAATTCAATATCAGAACGAAGACAACACCAAAAAAATTGAAATCTTCATAGAGATCATAATTTCCCTATCTTCTTCAAAAGGGTACTTTTATTTTTTCCAATAAGAGTCACACTAAAACTAAAATTAAATATTACCAACATGTGTCGATAATGCACCATTTTCTGAACTTATGTTGTTTCAATAAATAATAAAAAATAGTTATCAAGTCTGAAAAACGTCAAAATATAGTCCATGCACAAGTTTGATATGTGTAGATTATGAGTATAAATTTTGTTTCCCTAAAATGAATAACTATCTCTAAGAAAAATGTGGTGCACACAGGTCACTCATTATTCATGCTTAAAATTTTAAAGTATATGTCGTTGGTGCACGTCAAAGTTTCCCCACTATATGTCTTTAAAAAAAAATTAAAAAAATATGACTACGTAACTAATTCAATTCTCTAAAACATTTGTGTTTACTTCAAGGTGATATTCCTAACGGAGATATCAGTTTGAAGGGGTTGAAGTTGAAAAACATAAAATTTTGCAGTTTGTTTTGTCAAAAAAAGCAAAAGTGTTTCCCAACTTCATGTTTTCACCCATTGGTATATAGTATAGTTATGAATTATGATGAAGTCGAGCCTACAAACCTTAGAGGTCTCGATATCTTGGCATTTGATGTTGGTTTTTATAAAATGGAAATGATTTGTTATAGTTTTGTTTTATGATATTTTATTTAAAGCGTTGGCAATTCATATTTAAGTTATAATGTTATACATAGAGATTAGGCTAAGACTATAGATAATAGTTTGGTTTATTATAAATAATATAATCCTACTGGAAATATGAAATCTGTTGGCAGAGATAAGATATAGATTTTTTTTTTAATTCTAGGTTTTGAACTAGAAAATAATAGACAAGAAATAAATTGCAGAAATGAATGGATAGATAACACTAAAGGGGCTTAATTAATCAGGAATAAAATATATTAGAATATCCTGGTTGAAAAGATAACCTAACCTTTGATTAAAGAAATACATCTACTAATAAACAATGAGTATAACCTGTAAGTGAATAAAGTAGTAATGCAGAAAATACAACCTATCTTATAGCAGACAGTTACTAAATATCCATTCAGAATTCAATCTACTCTTTTAACAATATAACCCGTGTAGTTTGCAAGGGAAAATCAAGAACCTCATACCTGCAAGATGAAGTTGTTTCAATTGCTGAAAATCCTGCACACTCAAATACCCAACATTAAGAAATTTATGGATAGATCTAACCTCTGTTCAGATAACCGAATAACTTGGGAACTACCACATTCCACCCAACCATGACCCGGAATTGTTCCTTATTTCAATATGGATCCCCCCGTGATGGTTCCCACATGCAAGTAGCTTAGAGATCCTAAGGTAAGGCTTCCCTATCTGGGATATCACGTTCTGTATCAATTCTTTGTTTTCCTCTTTGGAAAAATGTTCTCCAAGAACTCTCTTGACAATAATCAGGCGAAATCATTAAATAATCAAAAGATCCCCAAGCCTCTCTTTTGCTTGGGTTTTTATAGGAAGACTTTTTTAGTCAAAGGGGCAGTTAAATCAAGAATCATTTGATTTCTTGAAATAAACCTTTTTATTTAATTTTGGTAATTTTAATATTTAACTTAGGAACTTTGGACTAGTTCCTATTTTGACTCTCGTAGGTATTTTAATATTTAATTACCATTAGTAACAATAATAAAGACATACGGATTCTTTCTTTATTTCTTATAGCTATTAGTATTTTTACTATGCTTACTCTTTATATATATATATATATATATATATATATATATATATATATCATTTGTTAAAATTTTATCCTTAGGTATCATATAGCATGATCCCTAAACATATGACACTTTTCTTTTAGCTTAGTCACTTTATTTAATAAGGCCTTCAGGTAGGGGTTAGGTCAACTAGGTTAGGCAACTCTAAACCTTCTTGCATGTTGGATTCCCTCGTATAACATGGTAGTTATTCTGTACTTGATGAGATACATAAATTCAAAATTTTATTTAATCACTTAAAAATAAGTAAGATGAGATCAATGTTTTATCCGATTCATTTTCACTTGACATATTAATTCTTTTTAGTAACTCTTAGCGCTTATCTAAAGCCCATACTCAATGCTAAAAATAGGTAGTTACAAACTTAGTGCAATTCCAGAGCTCCTCGCTCAACACTAATGCTAGGATGTAATTTTAGGATAAACCTATGGGACAATGGCCAAGGATCCGATGTTCCATAGCTTATGCTCAACATCAACTTGGAAGGTTCCAGGGCTTATTCCCAACACTTCCAATTTTATCTTTTTTGTAGAGCTTCATGCGCAACACAAATGTCTCATAACTCATGTGTTCCAGAGCTTCTCTCTTAACACAAATATAAATACTCATGTGCTCCAGAGCTTCTTTCTCAACAGAAAACATCAAATACCCATGTGCTCCAGAGCTCCTTGCTCAACACAAACATCTTATCAATTATGTGCTTCAAGGTCCACGCCCAACACATGCAATCATATATATATATATATAACATATGCAATTGGCTTATGCCCAATATATCAAACAATCATCATGTTCATATGTGGTGGGGTTTTAGACCCAATATACCAATTAAAACATCAAAGTAACATCATAAGTAATGGGGCTTATGCCCATAAGTGTTAGGTCAAATTTTGGGATATTACATCCCTCCCCACTTAGAACAACATTGTCCCTGGTATTCTAGGGACTCAGAATGAAATCATGAAACAAGGCGGGGTAAGCATTTCTCATGGTGGCTTCATTCTACCAAGTAGCCTCATCAGCCTTGAAGTGATTCCATTGCACTTTCAACTAGACTATGGTGCACTTCTTGAGCCACACCTCTCTCTTGTCAAGTATATGAAGTGGTTCACGTGAAAACTCCCCTTCATGTTCCACCTGTAATAAGGACCAGTCAATCACATGTCTAGTATCACAAACATATTTCTTTAATAAATATTCATGGAAACAATTATGGACTCTTATGTGAGCGGTTAAATATAGTTCATATGCCACTGGCCCTCTCTTGGCCAATATCTCAAAATGATCCACAAAATCTAGGTGCTAACTCACCACACCTTCCCAATCTCAATGAGCTTCGTTCTACTTTTACTTTCAAGTAAACATGGTCACCTATTTGATAATTTGTATCTTTTTTTTTTCTTATCCACGTAACGTTTCTGGTGGTCATGTACTTCTTTAAGGTTCAGCTAGACCTTGGTAACCAATTGTTCCAATTCCTTTAGTAATTCACGCCCTAACATGAGCCGATCCACCAGGATATCCCAAGTAATTGGTGTTCTACACTTTTGTCCATAGAGTACCTCAAAAGGACTCATCTTAGCAAAAGTTTGGTATTTGTTGTTATATGCAAACTCTGCAAGATGCAGGTAATCTTCCCACTTGGTGGTGTTGCTCATGACATACATCCTAAGAATGTCTTCTACAATCTGGTTTACCCGTTCAGTCTACCCATCTGTATGCAAGTGGTAAGCAGTACTAAAGTTTAACTATGTCTCTAATCCAGAGAATAAGGATCTCCAAAAGTTCTTGGTAAACTTAGTATCTCGATCTGAGATGATTTTCTTAGGTATCCCGTGCAATCTTGTTAGCCAGTTTTTCTACACAGTCTGAATGTTTCCATATGCCAAACTTTGAATGTTTCACTCAGAGGCAAAGCCACAGCAGGATGAATCAAAGGAAGTCACAACAGTAATGAAGCAAATGTTAATATTACAGCCACAGATGAGAACAATGTCACAGCTCAAAATGTTGCATAGAATACCCGCATATTGAAAAGGATGATTACACAGTTCACTACAACAGAGGATTTTATTATACATTCAAATAAATGAAACAGAAGGATGAGAATGATCAAGCGTTACATCTATACATCGATTCGCATATATAAAATAGAGTTTTAAATGAATAATTTGATCACACTATACAGAATGGGCAGGATCTGAAACAAAGCGGCCGGAAAGATAGCGAGTTTTCATCTGCAACGGTGGAAGGTTAGTGGGTTCTTCATCTGCAACAGCAGAAGCCCACAACACAAGGATCGATGACAATGGACAAACAAACATATCGACGAGTGAAGGAGAAACGACTAAACGGTGGAATGGGAGCCGCAACGCCGGATCTTGAAAACATCGGAAGTCGGAAGGACATCCCCTTCCGCAACGTCGGAGCGAAAAGTGGAACGGGAGCCGAAACACTGGAGGTTGAAAACATCGGAAGTCGGAAGGACATCCCCTTCCGCAACATCGAAGTGAAAAGTGGAACGGGAGCTGAAACATCGGAGCTTCAAAACATCGGAAGTCGGAGCGGAACGGGAGCAGCAACGGCGGAGGTACAAAGGCTTTCGGGAGCTGCAACGGCAGAAGACGGAAATACCACGGGCTCCGCGGTAGGTCTATCAGTGTTGGAAATGTTATGAGTCATATGGTTAACCATTATGGAGCCGCAACGATGGAGATTGAAAGAAAAAAATGTTTCGACACGAAACCAAATATTCAGCCGACTAAGGCAAATGTATCAGAAAAGAATATCGAGACTGAAGCCGATTATCTTTCCGCAACGGCGGGAGGATAAGCAGATAAACCTCTGATTTAAACATTTAAAACCCCAGTGTGGCATGGCATTGGCAAGAAGTGGCATGGCATGGCCTTGAAGAGCAGAGAATGACTATTCGTGGAATGCAAAGAGTCGGGAAAACTGGGCATTCGAAGGACTTAAATTTTTTGTCAGTTAGAGACTTTTGAGAATCTATGATATTCATGGAATGTGAATCATTTTGTACAGATCAGCATTCGAGACTGATTAATTGTTTCTCATTTACAATTAGATGGAAAATGAAGAGTCTGTAACTGTTTCTGTAATGAACGGAGAGAATGGGAATCAACTGGAATAAGTATATATATATATATATATATA
>LPNX010548899.1:393042-404788 GCA_001517045.1 Pseudotsuga menziesii
ATACAGTCTAATTCAGAATCGTAATGTAAATGTTGATTTATAAATCCTAGTCATAGACAGTGAGGGGTTGTAAGGGTTTGATTCATTCTGTAATTCACAAGAGTTCTCTGGGGGTGTTGTAGCATCCTTCTGGTTGTTGCCAAAAAATAGAAACAAGTTGGTGCTTGTATAATTGGAAGTTGGAGCTTCCAGAGGTAGCAGCCTCGTCTGGGTTGAAGCTCAGGCAAAATAAAAGAATGTAAAGAGGAGTTGGAGCTTACCTTTCATTCTTAAGAAGAAGAGTATTTACTGTTTCCTCATGAAAACATTGTGTCTTGTGTTCATTGATGTGATTGAATGTTGATTGTTACGTAATTTGCTGCTATATGTTGAATGGTTTAAACATATGTCCATAATAAAACTGAAACATCCTTTAAAAAGCTGCACTTTGGTAAGTAACTGATTCACCCCCCCGCTCTCAGTTACTTTAATCTGTCCAGTAAATCTAAATATCTCCTTTAAGAAGATGTCAGCAATGTGTACTGCCTTGTAGGTCGACTTCACTAGAATGAAGTGTGCTTCTTTTGACAATTTGTCAACTACTACAAAGTTATAATCATTTTGCTTCTTACTCTTAGGTGTACCCATGATAAAATCCATACTAATGACCTCCCACTTCCATTATGGAATGGGTAATGGCTGTATAAACCCCGAAGGATGTTGTTGCTCATATTTGACCAATTGAAATTCTTGACATTTTGTGATAAACAACGCTACGTCAGCCTTTAAATTAAGCCAAACAAGTGTTTATTTACTGGGGATATCATCTTTTGATATCTTGGATGCCTCGAGTAGGGTGTCTGATAAAATTTCATGAGGATGTTGAACCTGATGTCCCCTCAATCTGAAACGTACAATCTCTCCTTGGACCATAGCAGTCCCATTTCTTCTACCTTGTACTCTTTTTGTTGTTGAAACAACCAGTCACCTCATATATCATATGATCTCTTCGGCTCAAAGCATCAGTAATTTTGTTCTCTTTTCCCTTTATATGCTTCAGCTCAAAGTGGTACTCACTGAGGAAATCCAATCATCTGGATTGTCTGGCATTTAGATCCGGTTGTTCAAATAAATACTTCAGACTCATACTTTTTTGTTTTCAGAAGGAATTTCTTTCCCATGAGGTAGTGCCTCCACATCTTCAAGACTTGGATGATGGACACTAACTAAATATCATGGGTGGGGTAGTTATGCTCGTTTTATTTTAACTTCCATGATTCATAACAGATTAGATAATTTTTCTACAAGAGGAGTCCTTCGAGTCCTTCCTTGCTTGCATCCATGTAAACAACGAAATCCCCATCAGGCTCCACAATTCGTAGTATCGGTGCAGCCGTCAAAAGTTATTTAATCTTTTGAAAACTTTGCTCACATTTGGTTGTCCATAAGAAATTGTATTCCTTCTTTTGCAAAGTGGTCATGGGACAATATATCCTCAAGAAGTTCTCAATGAACTTCCAGTAATAACTGGCTAATCCCAAAAAGGATCTAATGTCGGTGACACTAGTAGGGGTAGGCCAATCCTCTATGGTTTTAATCTTTTTTGGGTCCACAGCTATCCCCTTCTTGGATATGATGTGACCCAAGTACTATATCTGTGGTTTGTAAAAACCACATTTACTAAAATTGGCGTAGAGCTGGTGTTCTCATAACACCTATAGCACTATGTGAAGATGTTCCTCGTGTTCCTATTTACTCTTAGAGTTGACTAGGATGTCATCTATAATGACCAAAACAAATTTGTCCATGTATCTACTGAATATATTGTTCATCATCCACATAAATTTTGTGGGTGCATTGGTCAACCCAAATGTTATCACTACAATCTCGTCGTGGTCGTACTTCGTATGAAAGGATTTTTTGTGAATATCCTCATTGTGAATCCATACCTGCTGGTACCCTATCGCGGGTCGATCTTCAAAAATATCTTGGCTCCTCCTACTTGATCGAACAAGTCATCAGTCCTAGGGAGTGGGTATCGGTTCTTGATGGTCCTTTTGTTAAGTTGACGATAATCGATTCATATTCGCATCGTACCATCCTTCTTCTTTACGAAAAGAATTGGTGCTCCCTAAGCGGACACACTCGATCAGATATATACCTTCTCGATTAACTCCTGCAACTACAGTTTGAGTTCCACCAACTCGGGTGCACTCATGCGGTAAGGGGATTTTGAAGCCAGAACTGATCCTGGTGTCAGTTCTATGGAAAAATCTAAGTCTCATTTTGGTGGTAATCCTAGGATTTCGCTAGGAAATACGTCCTTGAAATCTATGAGAACTGGAAAGTACTCAATGTGTTGTTCTCTTTCAACTTCTAAGTCTTGGATTTTTACTACAAATAGTTTGCAGCCTTTCCTAATGCACTTCTTTGCTTGTAAAACGGATATATGCCTTATAGAAAATTTCTTAGGTATGCCTTCAATATTTACTTGATTCCCTTGGCTATCTACACACAAGATTGACTTGTGTAAGCAATCGAGCATGACATGGTGTTGTTCCAACCATTCCATGCCGATAAATATATCATATGAACCTAAGGGTAGGATGTTCAGGTTTATCCTAGTAGGAAAAACATTCAGGTTTACCTCACAGTGTTTAACTATTTCAAAAACTTTTCATTTTGTACCTGTGGATAATTGCACCAACAAATGTTTCTCATGTTTGACTTTGCCTTGTTTACATACATCAACAATTTTAGGCAATACATAGCTTTGACAAGCACCAGGGTTAATCAATATTGAAATAGAAGTGTTTGAGATCTTACCTTCTATCTCAACCATGGTATCTTGATGTTCTGCCCGTCGGCCATCCAAGTCTGCATAAAACCGCAGTGCTCTAGCAATCTCCTCTACCGTTGGTTCTTCTTGTAAGTTGTGCAAGACTCCATTGGTCTTGTTCTTACAGTCTTGGGCACAATGGAGCCCTTGGCATTTCCAGCATTTGATTTAGAGTGGGGAAACATTGCCTCCCCCATTTACTACTGCCTTGTTAGCATTTGGAGCTGGTACATATGGCTTTGTACCTGTTTTGTTGAAGTTCTTGTTGGTTGAAAACCTGTTGTTCTATTTTCTGTAAGGTGGTGGGTTTAAACTCAATTTGCAGTTGTCCGAGAAGGTCCTATACCTATCTCTGATTTTGTTGATGTTCTATTGCCTCATCTTTCCATTCTCATAGAAAATCCTAGTTTTGTGTAAGGTGGTGTCCAATGTTTTAGGCATGTCAAATTCAATCATTTCCCAAAAGTTGGGAGGAAGGCATCCTAAAAATTAATGTATTTTTACTTTCTCATCCTTGATGTATGGCACATAATGTAATAGATCCAAAAATATGTTAATAAAAGCATCCATATTCATGGAACCCATCCTTAACTCATGAAATTCTTTCACCTTTCTCTCGAAGAACCTTTTCGACATGTATTTCTCCTAAAAAATCTTGCGAAAATTACTCCATCGTATTTCTCTTGCCTCATATTTCTTGGTGTGCTTTATGTATCTCCACCATCTAGTTATTTTTCCATTTAAATTATAGATGGCTATATGGACTTTCATTTCGCTAGAGTAGTTATGAACTCGAAAATATTTGCTCATACCTAGAATTCATTCTTCATCTTTCTCCCCTATGTTCATCTCTACTTCATAGGTTGGAGATTTTATCTTCCTAAACTCTCCTTGGAGATTGTCATCATTTCTCTATTTCTTTCTGCAAGGAGAAAGAGAGGCATCACTAGAAGGACTATGATAATCTCTTTCTGGAGGTTTAGGGGTATTTTCTTCTGTTGGTTGAATGAGTGGGATTTCCCTGCGGGCTTCCTCCCATCATGTTCCACAGCAAGGATTCATTAATTGCTTGATGTTCCTTTCTTTCATTCAGATTATCATCTTTGAAACTGTGTAAGTCTACTTGGATACTTTGTATGGTTTTCAGTATATCATAATTTAGTTCCACCACCAGTTCTGCTTCCTGGGTGGGGGTATTAAACTTTCCTTATCGGCTCTTGTCTTCTTTAGTGTTCATAATCTGAACTGTTCTTTTAATCATGTAATTGCAAATTTTTTAATAACAGGAAAATTTTCTGTCAGTTAACAAAATTAAAAAACATACTTTATTTTCTGCAACAAATGTTTGGTGCACCCATTTGGTCTCTTAGTGTTGAAACTGGGCTCTAATACCACTTGTAATGTCCCCAAAATTTGAAAATTAAAAAATAAAAATATTTATTAGGCTAGTTAGTTACTACCTGAACTGGACATTAACTTATCTTCTGCGGAATGTGTCGAACTTTATTTGTGAAATTGAATTGTCGTAAGTTGTTCTTACCCTTTCTAGATGTTTTCCTCGTTGTAGTTATTAATGTAATTCTATAATGTATTTAAGTTACTTAATCCGATTTAGATGGTTATGATGTTCATTGATTATTTCTTATCATGCATATGCCTGTGTGTGTGTTCATTTTATAGCTTACTTACTGTTATAAGTTTTGTTTACTGGTTTTTGGAAAGTCCTGACTTAACTTGTAATTGTCAATGGGTGGAGTGGCAGGACTTGTATCCCTTATAGGATCACTGGGAGAGGTAATTGCTTTTACTTGACATTACAAGGTTTACTTAGTTCATGTTGAACTAGTGAAACTCTTCTTCATTTTGTGTAGGTTCATTAGGTGAAGGAAACTTTCTCTAACAGTTAATCAAGGACATGCTACCTATGCTAAACTACTTCACTGCTTTCGAAGACAAAAGGACCATAGCCCTATATTAGTGATTCTTATTGCTATTGTTAGCCTTACTGTTTACACATTACTAGGTTTATTTAGACCTACGTCTAACTAGTTATAATTATTATTCTGGTTCTTAAGACCTTGTGAACTGGGTTCCTATACTTAGTTTTTATTACACATGCTCTAAATATTTTCATGTGTGTATGGGGAAGGCTTAAGCGATAAGAGTTGGCCATGATGTATTAAAATTTATATACCATATGTTATTTGTGGGATGGGCCATTCATGTCATATTTCATATGCCATGACTCTTGTCTTAGCACTGTCAATGAATATAATGATGGGGGGTCTCATTGTAAAAGGTATTGTCAACACCAAGTCACGTTTGGGTTTTGGAACTATAGGCATGAAGAAATATTTCGACGTTGGTGGTGGACAGGATGGTGGGGTAAATTCTCCTTGGGATGTGTTGATCTCAATCCCTAAGCTTGGTCTTTCATGGAGGAAGGATTCATTTGGCACTTTAATGGTTGAGCTCTGTTCAGTTATCTGGTTTGTATTATGGCATGAGGTTTGGCTTCCATCTGCACCTTTGGGAGAGGTATACTCTTCACCTGGGTTTGCAGCATTATTTTTTTTTGTTTTATTTTGGATGATTGGTATACTTCTCACATTTCATTGTCCCTTGTTTGCAAGTAGCGGGGATTCCATTGCATGGGTCATGGATCTCTCAGGTTGTCGACGCATACCCTTCCTTGGAAAGCCCTGTACCAACAAGATCTGATCTTGTTACATCTTCGTAGAGTTGTTTGATAGAACTTTGAGCTCGGTGTTTGTAATGATGAAAGAAAGAATGTTTAGGGGTTTCGATTGTGTAAAGTTTAGTTTGTATTTAAGGAATCCAAAGATTCTTATGACAGTATTTGGGGTTTATGATATTAGATATTGGTGCCTTCGGGCCATGGCTATCACGAGTTAGCTCTGAAATGTAATTTTGTATTTTTATATTGAATGTATGGCTATATAGTTAATATAAGATCCTGTGTTTTGGTTTTGATGATGGGTTTCGAAAATGTGGTAGTACCATTGCTTGCAATGGTGCCTTGATTTGGAATCATGACTATGTAGTTTTTAAATATAAATTATAGTGGTTATAAATGTATGCATTCGTAGTTGGGTAACAGTCGTGGATATGGTTCCTAGATTGGCAAGGTTATAACACTGTGTAATTCGTTGTCTTTATTTTAAATTCTTGTTTTGGGTTTTTAACAGAGTTGGTTTAGCTTTAGATTCATACCATTGCTAGAAATGGAACTCTTTCCAATTCCTGATTATGTAATGTAATGGTGAGAATGTGGTTTAATGGTTATTCATGGTGTTGTTTACTTATCTGTACATTAATTTTGGGGATGGTTGTGAACTGTGGTGTTAACCTTGTGGAATGGATGTCGTTGCTATGATACCATAGACAGTGGTTTATTTCTTATGGTTTATGTTAATTACTTTCCTTTGCTTCTCGGTCATGAACCTCGAAATGCTTACAGCGTATAAATTGGGTTTATATTACTATGTGGAAATGTCGAATATGATTTACAACATTTATATTTTGTTAGTATTTAATGTGTGCAAATGTTGACAGGGCAACGATTTCATTTTAGGGTTAAACCTTCTTGCATTTTACTGTTGTTTAGCATAGATTATGTGGAAATAATTGTAATTTATTACAGTGTTGGAAACGTTGCAAGTGAATCCTACAGGATTCGATGCCTATCCTGGTTTTAATGTATCCTGGGTTTTTTAAACTGTGAGCTCGCAGGATTCGATCCTGGGCTGCATGGGTTATAAATGATGTGTGTGCGGATGTTTTTTTTTTGGCATGAATGCCAACAAGATTCGATCTTGTAACCTCTTGATTTATACGATATGTGTTAATGCTTTTTGTTTTAGGTTATCTTTGATTCTTTATTATATTGGTATATAGTATAGTTATGAATTATGCTGAAGTCGATCCTACATACCTTAGAGGCATCGATAGCTTGGCATTCGATGTTGTTGTTTATAAAATGGAAATGATTTGTTATAGTTTTGTTTTATGATATTTTATTTAAAGTGTTAGCAATTCATATTTAAGTTATAATCTTCTGCATAGAGATTAGGCTAAGACTATAGATAATAGTTTGGTTTATTATAAATAATATAATCCTACTGGAAATATGAAATCTTCCAGCAGAGATAAGATATAGGTTTTGTTTTTTTTTTTAAATCTAGGTTTTGAACTTGAAAATAATAGAGAGGAAATAAATTGCAGAAATGAATAGAAACCAAACCCTCCTATATATAACAATAAGGGGGCTTAATTCATTAGGAATAAAATATATTAGAATAGCCTAGTTGAAAACATGACCTAACATTTCATAAAATAAATACATATGTTAATAAGCAATGAGTATAACTTGTAAGTGAAGAAAGCAGTAATGCAAAAAATAGAACTTATCTTACAGTAGAAAGTTACTAAATATCCATTCACAATTCAATCTACTCTTTTAATAATAAAACCTATGTAGTTTGCAAGGGAAAATTAAGAACCTCATACCTGCAAGAAGAAGTTATTTCAATGGCTAAAAATTGTGCACACTCAAATACCCAACATTAACAAATTTATAGAGAGATCCGACCTCTGTTCAGATAACTGAATAACTTGGGAACTACCATGTTCCACCCAACCATGACTTGGAACCATTCCTGGTTTCAATCCGGATCCCCTCGAGCCGGTTCCCACATGGAAGTAGCTTAGAGCTCCTAAGGTAAGGCTTCCCTATCTAGGATATCAGGTTCTATAACAATTCTCCATTTTCCTCTTAGGAAAAATGTTCTCCAAGAACTCTCTTGAGAATAATCAGGAAGAATCATTGAATAATCAAAATATCCCCAAGCCTCTTTTTTGCTTGGGTTTTTATAGGAAGAATTTTCAGTCAAAGCGGCAGTTAAATCAAGAATCATTTGATTTCTTGAAATAACCCTTTTTATTTAATTTGGGTAATTTAACTTCTTGAAATAACCCTTTTGACTCTTGTAGTTATTTTAATATTTAATTATCATTAGTAACAATAATAATAACATATGGATCCTTTGTTTATTTCTTATAGCTATTAGTATTATTTACTATGCTTACTCTTTATACATATCATCTATCTATCTATCTATCTATCTATATATATATATCATTTGATAACATTTTATGCTTAGGTATCATATAGCATGATCCCTAAACATATGACACTTTTCTTTTAGCTTAGTCACTTTCTGTAATAAGGCCTTCAGGTAGGGGTTAGGTCAACTAGGTTAGGCAACTCTAAACCTCCTTGCATGTTGGATTTCCTCGTATAACATGGTAGTTCTTGAATACTTGATGAGATACATAAATTCCAAATTTCATTTAATCACTTAAAAATAAGTAAGATAAGATCAATGTTTTATCTGAGTCATTTTCACTCGACATATTAATTCTTTTCAATAACTCCTAGCACTTATCCAAATCCCATACTCAATGCTAAAAACATGGAGTTACAAACTTAGTGCAATTCCAGAGCTCCTCGCTCAACACTAATTCTAGGATGTACTTGTAGGATACACCTAGGGATACAATGGCCAAGGATCTAATGTTCCAGAGCTTCTGCTCAACATCAACTTGGAAGGTTCCAGGGCTTATGCCCAACACTTCCAATTTTATCTTTTCATGTGCTTGCAGAGCTTCATGCTCAACACAAATGTCTCATAACTCATGTGTTCTAGAGCTTCTCACTCAACAAAAATATAAATACTCATGTGCTCCAGAGTTTCTCACTCAACAAAAAACATCAAATACCCATGTGCTCCAGAGCTCCTCTCTCAACACAAAACATCTCATCAATTTTGTGCTTCAAGGTCAATGCCAAACACATGCAATCATATATATATATATATATATATATATATATATATATATATAACATATGAAATTGGATTACACCCAATATATCAAACAATCATCATGTTCATATGCAGTGGGGTTTCAAACCCAATATACCAATCAAAACATCAACGTAACATCATAAGAAATGTGGCTTATGTCCATAAGTGTTAGCTCAAAATTCAGGATATTACACCAATCCATGTTCACCCATACAACCACCATAGATGACATCCTTGGATAACACCCTATCCTAGTCACTTACCCTTCCCCCCACCTTCTTGTTACATGTTCTAGAACTAAGACATATAACAAGTGATATGGGGCATGAACACCAGTATGTAAGCATACGAGGAAGGTTTTTAAGAAGATTATCTTAAGTATGCCATTCATCCACTGGTCCAATATATCATTAATCTATTTAACCATGTGGTTTTCTCAAGATTCCCACCCACATGATCCCACCATACTATCCAAAAGGTACACAAATTAGGGTCCAATGTTGAATCAAACTATCAAACTATCATGGTGCACTACTTTCTCCAAACTTTATCCTGATACACTCCATTAGAGATTATTTGAGACACTTGATGAGGGACTTCTTCTGACTAAGGGCCAAGAAATATTTTAATGGCAGCACCAAACCACTGACCACATTCTCACTCCCATAGCCATCATAGAGGAGGTGAGTCATCGACCTTTGAAAGTTTCATGTTAATTTGTCAACTTTCAAATGATGTTAGACAACATTTCGAGGGAAGCCTTGTTCCAAAGGCTCGAAAACATTGGCATTTCACAGACTCTCCTCACTGCTATGATGTATCTTTATGAGCTTGTTCTATGTTGAATATACACAATGCATGGATTATCATATTTTATTAAGAGTACCATTGAGGTGAAACAAGGGAATCCTCTTTCACCCATACTATTAGAGATAATCACTACTACATTTCGACCAAAAATCCGATGGCCGTCATGTCGGATTTTCGACACTTGCCTGTCGCATGTACGACAATTTGATTTTTTTTTAAGCGTCAGAAACTTGTCGTCAGTTATCCGACACCTAAGTAACCGTCGGTTAAGCGACACCTAAGTAACCGTAGGTTAAATGTAAAGCGTCGCTTAAGCGACAGAATATCTTCGACGGTAGTGAAATTTTTTTGAGAAAATAGCCTTCATACCGTCGGTAAAGCGACAGAATGTCTGTCGGATAAGCGACGAAGATAACGGTTAGGAGTTGGATAAGTGACAGGAAAAACCGTCGCTTAAACGATGGCTATAAAGATTAAGCATCGAATAAGCGACATAAAGAACCGTCGCTTAAGCGACGAATATCAAGAGCAAGCATCGAATAAGCGACATAAAGAACCGTCGCTTTAGAGACGAATATCAAGAGCAAGCGACGGATAAGCGACATAAAGAACCATCGCTTTAGAGATGAATATCAAGAGAAAGCGTCAGATAAGCGACATCTATAACCGTTGCTTAAGCAACGGCAGGGAATTTTTTTTTTTTTTAATATTTAAAAAATACCTAGCTATAGCACATGATAAAGCCTTGCAAAAGTAATATCTACTCCAATAATACAGTTGCTTGCTTTGCTTTACTCCAATAATACTTGAACAAATTTCAAAAAGTGATATTCTTAATATTATTTTTTAAACTAACAAAAAACAATTATTTGTTCCTTGGGATTATCTGTGCCCAGACTGAATTCCATGTGTTTGTTGCTATCATTTTAGGTTTTGCCACAATTTCTTTAGATTTTGATAATCTGGTACTTCTCCCGGGTTGTGTCCATTAAGCTTTAAGATCATATTCCGATCGTCATTTGTATCTCATAAGAAAAATATGATCCAAGCCTACATTAGAATGTGTAGTAAGTCTATATTCAACATGCAAGTTTCAGAGAAAAATAGCTACTGTTCGATTAAACATTTCAGTTTTTCTTTAGAGCTATTTTGGCAACATTGCCTAGAAATACTATAGAATTTGCTCCTCGAAAAGTTCAGTGGTCTCATTGCTAACTGGCTTTTAGATCATTTAAATGTTACAAATAATGGCCACTTTATCATACATACCAGAAGATCAACTCCATAACAAAGAGAACTAGCTGAAAAAACTATTGACCGTCAATAAACAATCAAAGAATGCCTATGTACATTTAGAACTATTGTGCTGGCCCTCTATGTTAATAACTCAATTAGCAACATGCCCCATGCTTTTAGCACAATTTCATACCAACTTAAAAATTAGAAATAAATACATATAAGAAATTTAGGTAGAGGAGGCAACAAGCAAGGATGAGAAAAGGATGGGAGTTACTCATGGAAGAGTATTAATGTGGAACAAAATCCCATCACAGAAGAGTGTGGAGTTACTCATCACTACTACTTGTGCATGGCTCCGACCATTCGTGGGAGGAAACCTGAGAAGCTGAGTGGAGCCAGTTACAAGCACAATGTATCTTCCCTCTATCACTGTTTCTTGCCAATACATGGAATCCAAATTTGCTTCTCACACAGAAACCACTATGAACCATAATCCCTTAATCAATAGCTCATGCAATTCCACACAGGTGCCGCTGATGAACTGTCCTCTACAATCTACTTCCTCCAAGCCTTGTGATAGCATCCACTCTGAACCATAATCCCTTATTCAATAGATCCTGCAATTTCACATAGGTATCACTGTTGAACTATCCTCTGCATTCTCAATTGGGAACAGCTCCATTAAAAAGGGATCTCTGCTCAATTTGTAAAGATCAAACCTTTATATCAAAGAGGAAATTTAAAAAACAACTGAAAATACACAGACATCTAGATACCCTCATACTGAATTGAATATATATGCTTATTTCCTTCCTTGAATAATCTCAACTGTCAATGTTTAATGGGAAACCGACAACCATTTGAGAGCTGTCCAAAGTAGTAAGAGTATACTCCATTCAAATAAAGATTTCTCCTCAGATTGACAAAAGTATTGACAAATAATCCATGGTCGGAGCAATGATATGCTTCAGCCACTTCTTTTTCAGTGGCT
>LPNX010548945.1:0-15667 GCA_001517045.1 Pseudotsuga menziesii
GGGCTCTCAAGGGCTTCTGAAATTCTTGAAGAGGCGAAGCCATTTCACGCATGGTTAACTTCAAATCTTCATAAAGCTGCTTTAATATAGGATCCAAACTTTCCTCTTCAAAATCCCTGAAAAAATCATCTAGAAACCCAGCTGGAGGGGCTGTAAGAGTTACAGTACTGCTCCCACTGGCAAATGCAGCAGCAGAATCTTCATAAAGGAACAGATCCAACAGAGGTGACTTAGATTCAGCTTCAGCTTCCGCTTGAGGAAACATATCTGGGATTCCCAAAACAAGTCTACTGTATGAAAGAGACAACTGTCTTGCATGTTTTAGTGTTTCTTCCATTTTGACGCTTAATGTTTTATCTTTCATTGAAGGCAATCGCCGCAACTCTTCCTGTGCTCTTCTATAGCATTGGACTAGATACTGGAAAGGGGGCTCAATGCCAGGAGTGGATAACCTGTCTACCAAAATTCTCTCCATTATGTCCATGGACAAAAGTAAGGGTCTGTCTTCACTCAGTATTTCAGCCGCTGTCTGCTCCAAATATACCACCGCTGTATTTCTTCCAGGTCCCAGCGTTACTTCAAAAATACGACGTAATAAAATATCCTCGACCTCAGCAGAGCTTCTAGTTGCCTTTGATTCTGCCATCCCGGCAGAAGTCCGGTTCAGAGTTGCGGCCCACTCAAATACTTCTCTGATACCACTCAAATAATAGACACAGATAGATAAATGTATAAAATAAATTATGGTGGATTAGTATTTACAAGAATGAGATTTTTTATAAATATATATGTGGAAGAAGCTGGTGCCTTTTTAACCCAAAGGTTGTGTCATTACAATCACACATCCTTCATTTTATTTAATATTTCTTTATTTTATGCGTCCAGAATCTAATGAGAATTCCATTGTGATATTAAATAAAATAAACAATGGAATGGAATTCTCATGGAATGCAATATCACAACAATTGATGCTCTCTTGAATCTGGAGGTGTACATATTAACATAACTCGATGGACTCAATCTCTAAGGTACAATAAACAACATCAAATACTGTAGAGACACGGAAGCATGACACTTAGGGGCTTCTGAACATTGTCGACAACAAAGCCCAAAAATCACAAGGGACACGAAACTGTATGGGTCCCAAAAATAGACTCACTAATGTGCTAGAGTCAGTTGAAAACCGGGGTCTTTGACCAAATAATGAAGGAACCAAAACCCTGTATGAGTTGAAGTCTAGCATGTGAGACACAACCAACCCAAAAGGAACTAAGGACTCATTTTAGGTGGTCCAAGGAACTTATCAATGAGGTGGATGAAACTAAGATACATGGACCTTTGGGTCTATCGTCTAGAGTATATGTGTTGATGTCGACAGAGGGAGACCTGCAAGTATCAAGGAAATAGGGTTTCTGTGATAGAAGTGTGAGGGGGACAACCAGAGATATGGAACAATAATGGGACTAAGATACTGAATATAGAACAATGGAATGGGAGTACGAGGGACTCAAACTTCTTTTGTTAAGAGTATGATGACAAGGATGACCTAACAACACATGATACTGACTCATGGGGAGGGGACCATAGCTGTGGGACCAGGGAGATGAATGCAATGGGAGATACTTGGGGAAGTAACTAGACAAGTGATATCCAAGGGATCCAAGGGGGACTCATCGTTGAGTACTTTGAACCATAGACAACCCAATGGGGGAAATATGCCATAACGTGAGACCATATGTAATATGTGTGGGCACCTAGAGGCACCGTTTGGTCCTTATTCACAGTTTAAGGAGCTCGAAGAAGGGATAGAAGCATGCTCAGTATGATACTATCTCGTGGAATTTTGTCAAGCCCGAGACAGTAAATGCTCGATGGTGTTTTCATGTTTAGAGAGTATGAAAATAGGAAGAAGACTCCAGTGGGTCTATTTTTTGTACAATAGTCTCCTAATTCCTAAAAAGGATAAAAGTGTACAAAGGAGAGCTCTCCTATCCGAAAGGGGAAGAGAGACTTCTTTTCCATAGGTAGTCCAACCAGGACAAAAAAGGTTAAACCTCTACTGATTGGATGATCATTCAAATATTTTACGAGCATGAACGATACCAAGTTTGCTCGATGATCTCTTATTTATGAGAGGGATGGAAAAAGCATATATACAACCCATACGTGATATTTTTTTGTAAGTTACAGTCCCAATTTCCAAAAAAGAATAAAAGGATACACGCGGAACTGTTCATAGCTGGAAGGTTCTAGGGTGGTCCTTTTCTTTAATTAGTATACATAGGCCAAAGAAGGGTATAAATGAGGCCACATATACATTGTTTCAAATACTTTAATGAGCATGAAAGGAAGCAAGCATGATTGACTATCTTTTCATTCTTTTAGGAGTCAGAAAAGAGCTTAAGAGAAACTCTTTGATGGACAGTCAAGCAAGGAGGAAGTGTTCAATGTGAAAAAATGGATGATGTTGTGAACATGGAAAATATGGATAAAAATAACAATGGAAAACTTGTGGGGCCTCGTTGCGAGATGGTGGATGGCAGTAAAATAAGGCCACATTTGTAGTATGAATGGAGCGGATGGCTTGTGAACATGCCAATACATATAGGGTTTTTATTTTTCTGGTGGCACAAAAATCAAGGTAACTCCATAAATGGCCCTAAAAATGATAGGTAGAGTATGAGACGTGAGTCCCATAGGTGGAGGGAGGGAGGCGGCTTAGTAGGTCATTTCTTCACCCGAGATATTTTTGCACAATGGTGTCAGTTTCTTATCCTTATAGAGGACTATCCATATGCAAGAATGGACTACTAGAGATATCCAGAGATGCCTCAACCTCTAGGACAAGTGTGAGGACCTAACGATATGTATCCATGACTCTTTATGGTTTCAGTCATATATAGTTTACTAGAATAGTGGTAGCTAGATCATACATGTGATAGATACTGATGAAATATTGTGTGCATGTGCAGATGTGGGTCTGCACTCTCTAGTGGGGGGCCAATGATGCAGGGGCAGGGTGGAGGGGTTATATCCACCCGCTCACGGGTAGAGGAGGTGGCAGAGTGATAGATTGGACTCACTACGACTAGAAATGGAGTGACTATTGGAGGGGGTCACCCATGATGGGTGGCAGTGTCTAGACTACAATCTAATCGACGAGTGCTAGAAAGCTCCTCTAGAGTGGATCTCTCTAATGAGGAGGATTGTGGTTGTTGTTGAGTATGTCATAGCGGAATCATAGGGGGATGTGGTGATGGAGAAGGAGAGATCATATGAGGAGGAGGACACTAAGGAGGACATAGAGTCCGAGAAGGATGACTCGAACTAGCAGTTTGTGATGTTGCTCCCCAATGCATTTGAGCATGGAGATTTTTGTATGATATGTATGATCTAAGGAGAAAGCCTATGGAGCTTCTCTTTTTGTACTGAACATGATATTTATGAGATGAATGCACGTGGATGCATATTTTTGTATTTTTATGGGTTTTTATGATTCTCCTAATATGATGTATATGACATATGTATGCATGACTATATGATGATGCATGATGCAGTTTTATTTCCTATATGTGATTATTGATGTGCCACTCTAGAATTTCATTAGCCATTTGGTGTGCTACACTATTGAGACTTCTGGGAACATGCATGAATGAAATGGATTCGAACTGTTTGACCAAGTGTCTAGTGTGCAGAAAATTTCTAAAGAGACAGGGATCGCACACCTCACAATAGTTATTCAAATAGGAGTCTAAAAAGACAATAAGACGATGAATATCCAAGTGAAGGGCGACAGTCAGGAGACCAGCAACACCATCACTACTCAACCTGGTTGTGGGTAGCAATACCAACACACATTCCATCACCATGGATCAACTCATGTGATGGGGAATAAATGACCCACGCAGCCTGGGCGATATTAGGATACCATCTACTTGCACCATCAACAAAACCAACATATCAGGGAAATGTAGAATCCATCTGGAACAACCAAGAAAACAAACTGTGAGACTCATGGGAAAAAAATGAAAAACAATAAGGAATAACTATGATACAAGGGTAGGAAAGGTGGTCGACTTATGCATAGATTATATTGAGGTAGAGCCCATTGCAGGTATTCTTTAAGAGGCGACCGTCGAAGTCAGTGAGGATGTGTTCCCCCTTGTCGAGACAATGATGGATGACGTAAGGGGCATACCACATGTATTAGAGATTCCCTTTTCCAGTCTTATCATGGGCTTGGACATAAATGAGGACGAAGTACCCCTCATTAAAGGTGCATGGGTGGACGTGGGATTCATAATGGGACTTCAAACGAGTCTTAGTCGCTTCAATCGTTTGGAGAGCAGGACGGCAATACTCATCATTTTGTCCAAGCATAAGTAGGCATTTTTCCAATGGTGAAGTATTAGGTAGAAGCTCGAACGGCAAGACAAAGTGATGGAATCCGACATTCGATGGGAAGAACTGACTCTCCACTGTGGACTAAATGAAATGGGGTAAAACTAGTGACGGTTTTAGTTGATGTACGGTAGGAACAAAGGGTGGAAAAGAGCAAGTGGTGCCATTTGGTATTGTGTTTGTCCACCATTCATTGGAGCATGTTTTTGAGTATCTTGTTGAAAACCTCAACTTGGCCATTTCCATTAGGGTAATAAGAAGAGGAATGTTGGCGTTCAAATTTCAACATGGTGGAGAGATTTTTTCAAACAACATCTTCGAAATAAGAACCGTGGTCTAAGAATAGATGGAGGAGGACACCGAAACGAGTGATAATGTGGTAAAAAAAGAAGAGTGACGCAGTATCATCTTTACAATTGAAGGTAGGCATGGCTTCAGCCCATTTGGTAAAGTAATCAATGACCACAATGATGTATTTATGGTTGCCGACTGAAGGAGGGTTACAGGTCATGAAGTCAATCGCCCATTTGCAGAAGGGACCGACTGTGACAATAGGATGTAGCGGCGTGGGAGGTGTCCTTGCCTTTGGGGAAAAGAGTTGGAAATTGCGGCAATATTCAACTGCAGGAACATAATATGCAAAGATGGTGGGTCATAAATAATCGACGCGAAGGATATTTTGAGTGGTATCCAACCTAGAGAGGTGCCCACCACATGCTCCGATATGACAGTCATTTAGGACTTGTTCAAATTTTATCATGGGTGAGGCAATGACGCAGTATGGTGTTCATACCGCGATGGTACAAGACATCACCAATAAGGAGATATCGAGTAGCTTGGTGCTGGATGCGACGACGATATTCACAGCTTAAATGGGGCTCAAATTTATGTGTGCAAAAGTAAAGGAGGATTCCCCAATACTATGGTTCATTCGTATAGATGGCGAATAAGAATTCAACATGAAGGTTGATTGTGATAGGAGGTTAGGTAAACGACGAGGGGAAGCCTTCCATCAAGGAAGCTAATGCCAAATCTTTAGTGCTTTTGGGTGGGACAGATTCCAAGTCGTACCCTTGGAGAAAAACAATCCACTTGGCAGCATGAACTTGGATAAGGAGATGACTCAAGAGATAGTGCATGGGGTTGGAATCGACCACAACTTGAGTTCGTCTCAAGAGAATGTAGTGATGTAGATTATGTACTAAAAAGACGACGATGAGGGCCATTTTCTCTTTGTGGGAGTAACCTAAAGGTGGTCCAGAAATTTTTTGAATTACATAATAGATCACATGATCTTGAGGAGCATCATATCCTTGGACTCAGACTCCAACAATATCATTTTCAGATGCTGACACGTAGAGGATAAACTCCTTGGTGAAGTTAGGAGGAGACAACAATGGAGTAGAAGTCAAAGATTTTTTTAATGCATCAAAAGAGGCTTGCATGTGATCATCCCACACGAAAGGAATGTTGGCATAGATAAAGCATCAAAATCTATGGAATTTCGTCGCATAGTCCAGAATAAACTAGCGAAGGAAATTTCCCTTGCCTTGAAGGCTCTGCAATTGGCACGTAGTACGTTTAGGGGGGAGATTCGGGATGGCTTGAACCGTTAAAGGATCCATAGTAATCCCTATGTGAGACACGATGAATCCTAATAGGGGACCAAATGGGACACATAACACACACTTGAGGGGGTTCAAGCGGACATTGTATTTGTGACATCGCAGGAAGACTTGCTGTAAGTCATCCAAATGTTGAGAGCACTTTCGAGATCAAGTCATGAGGTAGTCTAAATGGAATAGGATAATTTGAATGAGGTCATGGAAGAAAAAGGCCATGGCTCGCTGAGAAGTTGCTCCAAATTTTTTAAGGCCAAACGGCATGACACGATACGCAAAAGCACCCAAGGCGTAGTAAAATCAGTTTTATACAGATCTTCTTTGTAGATCTGGATTTGGTTAAACCGAAAAAATTGTCCATGAACAAAAAAACTTCATGACCAGCACATGTGTCAATGATTTGGTCAATAAATAGAGTGGGAAATTTTTCTTTGGGACAACCCAAATTCAAGTCACGAAATTCAGTACAGATGTGAATGGTGCCCTATTTTTTATGGATGGGAACATGATTAGAAACCCAAGTGGTATACGCAATGGGGTATATAAAGTATGCTTTGCACAATTTCTCAATTTCAGCTTTGACGACATGGGCCTTTGATGGGTGAATGGGGGTAACATAAGGCCATGTGTTGATGCGATGTTAAATGATAGATGGATCAAGATCAGGCATCTTGGTATAAGACCAAGCGCAAATATTACGAAATTCTTGAAAAAAGGTATTATGTAGGAAATGAATTCTCCAGGGGAGTAGAAGCACCAAGAGTAATATCCTCAACTATCCTGGGTGTCATTGAGATATTGACCTTAATGGTTGGTGAAATGTTGGCCATGTTACCTTATTCAAAAGTGTCAGGTGTCAGTATTGGGTTTTTAAACCAATCGACACTTCCATGAATGAAGTCTTTCGCTTCGGCAAAGAAATGGTTTGACAATAAAGAAGGTTCATCGGGGATGGAGAAGGAGTGATGGTGCAAATAATCCAAAAGGATATTTAGGAGTTGAAAGAGCTTCGAGGATCTCTTCGTCATTGTGAAAGTAGTGTGGATAGGTCGGAAGGATCTTACACAAATGAGGGTGGGAATGGACTACTGGAAGTAGAGATAGTTTAAATGGTGTTAGTGGTGTCTGAGGAAGAGGCTAGACTCATGGCCAAAGTGCTTGTGAAGGTCACTGAGGATAGATCAGTAGTCAGGAAATTTGGGGTGATGGTGGGAATAATGACCATATATGATACAAATTGCACATGGGTGGTTGGTTCGTAGCGATTTGTTCTTAACCACATGCATGGTTGGTATGTTGACAACTGGAGTGCTGTTGGTCTCGACTACTTTGCACATGTGGGTGTGAAGGATTGGAAAATCGAGACATTTTTTTGTCACATGGTTTGGGACATCACATAAAGCACAAGTAGGAGGAGGACGTGGTTCTACAGGGGCTTTGGGTGCCTTTCCCCTAGTCTTTGTGGGACCAGGGGGGAAAGTAGAGACATAAGCAGTCATTTTTGTACCAAGAGGTGGGTGTGACATCGTCTCAATAGGTTGGACTAGAGTCCTCATGATCTGTGGAGTTGGGGGAAGGGTGGGGGGATCAAAGTGCGAAATGAGAATACCCAAAGTGAAACCCAGAAGGTTGAGAGTAGCCATGACTGGATTACTCACAATTCCGAAAGGTGGAAAGAGGAAGGGGATCATGACATGTACGAGGAATGAACCCCAATAATTCCCTGGGGTCTGTGGTTGGGGTTGTAACTGAAGTTCCAAGGAGTTCGGAATGTTACCAGATGTGATAGTGCACAAATATGATATGTTAGTCATCAAGTTCTCTTCATCTTCAAGTCATCTTCATCACTTGATCATCATCACTGGATCTGGATCATCACTGGGTCATCATCACTGGATTTGGATCATCACTCGATCTGGATTATCACTGCTGGATCGTCACTGGATCATCATCACTGGTTTTATCTGTCGATTCTTCTCATCATAGGAATTTCTATAGAGCTAGCCCTTTTTCATACTGGTTGTAGGCCTAGCCTCCATGTAGGTATTCTTCAGCACTTATATCTGACCCTTAGTCAGAACGACTCGCCTAACACTTACATCTGACCATGGGAGGAACACATCGAGCAACCATGTCAGAAAGGCATGCCCATCACTCACATCTGACCATGGGAGGAAAACATCCAACAACCATGTCAAAAAGGCCCAACACTCACATCCAATCATGGGAGGAACACATCCAAGAAGCATATTGGAAAGGCTCAACACTCACATCCGACCATGGGAGGAACACATCCAAGAACCGTATCGGAAAGGCTCAGCACTTATATCTGACCATGGGAGGAACACATCCAAGAAATAGGTCAGAAAGGCTCAACACTTATATCTGACCATGGGAGGAACACATCCAAGAACCATGTCAGAAAGGCTCAACACTTATATATAACCATGGGAGGAACACATCCAAGAACCATGTCAGAAAGGCTCAACACTTATATCCAGCCATGTGGGGAACACATCTCGCATCCATGCTAGGAAGGCTCTGCAATTACATCTAATCATGTGGGAACACATCCCACAGTCACATCAGAATGGCTCTGCACTTACATCTGATCATGTGGGAACACATCCCACAGTCACATCAGAATGGATTTGCACCTACATCTGATCATGTGGGAACACATCCCACAGTCAGGTCAGAATGGATCTGCACCTACATCTGATCATGTGGGAACACATCTGACAGTCAGGTCAGAATGGCTCTGAACCTACATCTGATCATGTGGGAACACATCCCACAGCCACGTTAGAATGGCTCTGCACCTACATCTGATCATGTGGGAACACATCCCACAGCCACGTCAAAATGGCTCTACACTTACATCTGATCATGTGGGAACACATCCCATAGTCACATCAGAATGGCTCTCAGAATCATCCCCTCCCCTTGGAGGGAACCTCGATTTGGAGAATACCAAGCTTCTCCTTGAAGTACTCACACTTCACTCTGGCCAATGGCTTAGTCAACACATCAGCTATCTACTCGTTCGTCGCAATATACTTGGGCTTCATTGCTCCTCTCTGCACCATATCCCTGATATAGTGATAGTTGATCTCGATATGCTATGACTTTTCATGGAACACCGGGTTCTCAGACAACTTCACACAACTCTGGTTGTCACAATATATACAAGTAGCATCTAACTGGAGATCAAATAAATCAAATAGTAGCTTCATCAGCCATACTGCCTCACAAATAGCTGAACAAGATGCGACATACTCTGCTTCAGCTATACTCAGTTCCACGCAAGACTCTTTCCTGCTAAACCAAGAGATCATACTTGATCCCATACTGAAGCAACATCCTCAAGTGCTCTTTCTATTGATGGAACTGCCTAGCCAATCTGAATCAACATAACCTTCCAGGTTAATCTTCTAATCGAACTTGTACTTGAGACCATAATCAACTATACCCTTTAGGGACCTCAGAATATGCTTTGTAGCAATCAAGTGAACATGTCTCAGATCCTTCAGGAACTGGCTCGATGTGTTCACAGCAAAGCAAATATATGGTCTCATATTCGTCAGGTACATCAAGAACCCAATCATCTGATGGTACATCGTAGCATCAACTGTCTCTGATCAAGCATCATTTAGAAGCTTCAGGTTTGATGCCATAGGTGTGGTCATGGCCTTGCATTCCATCATCCCGAACCTCTTCAGGATCTCTACTGCATAATTCCCTTGTCCCAGGGAAATTCCACCCACATTCTGCCACACCTCCATTCCTAGAAAATAGTGCATCATACCCAAGTCCTTCATTTCAAACTCAGCAGCAAGCTTCCTCTTTGTATCAGCAATCAACCCATCCATACCTGTTACAAATAGATCATCTACATACAGTAGGAGTATCATTGGGTTACCTTCTTCAACCTTGTAGTAAAGGTTGGAATCTGCTTTACTGTTGGTAAAGCCCAAACTGGATAGAAAGCCATCAATTCTTCCGACCATGTCCTGGGTGCCTGTTTCAAACCGTACAGGGCTTTCTTCTATTTACACACATGAGTCTCCCTGTCATGTGTCTCAAAACCAAGTGGATGCTCCACATACACTTTCTCTTCCACTACACCATTCAAGAAAGCAGTCTTGACATCCATCTGGTGTATCTTCCATTTCATTAGTGCAGCTAGAGCAAGTACTGATCTGATGGAAGTGTATCTGGCTACAAGTGCAAAAGTTTCTTCATAATCTATTCCTTCTTTCTGGGAGAAGCTACGAGCCACAAATCTTTCTTTATATTTCTCTATGCTGTCGTCTGCAACATACTTGATCTTGTAGATCCACTTGGAAGTTACAACAGACTTCCGCTATGGTCTTGGGACAACTTCCAAAACATCATTCTTCATAATCGATTGATATTCTTTGATCATAACATCCTTCCAATCTTTCTTTTCTGTCGCTTCTTCATAGTTGGAAGGTTCTTTATTGATGAAGTCACATCATAAGGCTACATAACCGGAGCAGGACTTGGTTCTTTTCCGTTCTCTGTGTATTTCTTCTGGAGCCCCATATCTTTCTGCACCTTGGATAGCTTCTTGTACCCAAGAAGGTTTCCTCTTGTGAGGATTCCTTTCTTGAGGTGGATCTATAGGTTCTTGAGGTTCTTCTATTTCTCGATCTTATTCTCAAATTGCTTCGTTAATGGTTGTGTCATGAATAATTCATGTTTGTTCTTTAAGAAGTATATCCATGTCTTCCTAGAAAAATCATCAATAAAAGAAACATGGTATACATACCCGCTTAATGAACTAGATGACATCAGACCGCATACATCGGAGTGGATGATTTCCAAGATTCCTTTTTCCTTTCTCTCACTACTTGGAAATGTCTTCTTTGTGTTCTTTCCTTTTGCACATCCTTTGCAGACACCATCACGTTTTGTCTGAATTTCTGGAAGACCTTCAACAGCTTTGCTTGCAAGTGGTAGTGCTCTGTAGTGCACATGTGGAAGCCTTCTATGCCAAAGTTCATTTGGTTCTATTGATTCATGAACCAAATCTTGTTCTGGTTGGCCCTTCAATTTGTATAGACCTCCTTCTTGTTCCCCAATCACTACTTCATCATCAATAGTCTTTTCCTTTAGCCACATAAGAACTTGGTCATCTACAAATGCAACCCTCATGCCTTTTGCATCTAATGCAAATATGGAGAGGAGGTTCTTCTTTAGTCCTGGTACAAACAAGACATCCTTCATCTTCATAGACTTTCCAGAGTCTAGCTTATAGGAGGATTCCCCACTACCTTTTATTGGATATTGGTAGTCATCTCCAAGTTTCACCTTGTGGGGTGATTCATGTTCTGAAAGTTTCACAAAGGATTCTTTGAATCCCGTATTATGTTTGGAAGCCCCACTGTCTATAAGCCAATCATTGCTTCCATGTGTGATGTTTCCCATGAGAGCGGAAATCAAAACATATTCTTCATCACTTGAAGAATCATCACTTTCTTGCTTGATTCTCTTTGTGGAAGGTTCATCATCTTCTGCAGCATGAGCATGATGTCTTCTTTTGTTTCCCTTCTTCTTGTGAGAGCTATTCTTGTTTCTAGGACAATATTTGGCAAAGTTTCCTCTTTCATCACATGTATAGCATCTGAATTTAGATAAATATTTGTTATATCTTCTAGGGTTATCTTTCTGGTGGAAGTGCTTACGTTTGGAGTGATGAAAGTCTCTTCTGCTTTTCTTGGAGTGTACTATGAGGGATTGATATTCACTTCCCATGTTTTCCTCTCAAGCTACTATCTGAGCTTCTTCTTGTGAGCATTCCTCCCACAGTCTACTGAATTTGACTAGCTTCTTTCTGACATGGATCCCTTGAATAAAGGAGTCCCATGATCTAGGGAGGCCATTCAAGGTGGTAATCACAATTTTTGCATTCTCTACTTCTTCATCTACTGCTTCAAGTTGTTCCTTGATATGAGAGACTCTTGTTAAGTAAGACTAGATGGTTTCTGCATTCTGGATCTTTACATTCTTTAATTGGTTTCTCAGAGTCATCTTTTGATTTATGTTCTTCCCCTCAAACAGTTTGGTCCGGGAATCAAACATAGCTTTAGGTGTCTTTAGAGAAGACACCTATGGTATGAGGTGATCCTTGATTGAATTAGCAATAATTCTCTTAGCCATGACCAATTTCTTTTTGTGTAAGGCCTTAGCCTCATCTCCCTCTGGAACTGGAACCTCTTCATTGATGTAAGAGTCCAACTCATCTTCTTCCAAGACCAAGGAGATCCCATACTTCCAGGCTCGAAAGTTATCATCTCCCTCAAGATTTTCATCAAGCTTGGTATGATGAGACATCTTAACAGATAACCTCAAATGGAAATGAAAAATATTTAGATCTTACCAGGTTAAGATGTCGAAACTGGATCTGGAGCTGAATTTCTGCAGAGCTGGTTCAAGAGCAGATCGGGGTTTGACTTTCTTGGAGTTCTACCCAACCAAAAACTTTGAACTTGATCTCTAAAATTTTATTTTGAGGAGGAGATCAATCAAGGCTTATGCTCACTCAAAAATTCCACTTCTGTGGAAAGTCCTAATTTTCGGCAGCAATGTCGGGTCAAAAATTGAAAATGCTCAGAATCAGATTCTGCTTCGATAGAAAGATGTGCCCTAGAGAGGAGAGTCAGCCCAACCTTCTCTTGCTGAAAATCTATGGAGAGAGAACCAAAAAATAGGAAGCCCTAGTTTCCGTAGCTACACCGTGTCTTCTTCTCAGGTTAGCTCTGATACCATGTTAGATTTTTATCATTCAAGCTAGCATTGTCTTAGGAACTTTAACTGAGAGAATAACAAGCACAACAATCAAACAAAAGAGACAATAGACACACTAGTACAAGTGATCAATTTTTCCATGGAAAAACGTGGCAATATCCACGGAAAAGCGTGGATATTGCCACGTTTAAGTGTTTTTTTTTCCGTGGAAACAATTTCGTCGCAATAGAGACGAACCCTAATTTGCGTCACAAGAGCGACAATGTTCTATATTTCGTTAGATGTCTAAGCCGTCGCTATATCCACGCTTGTCCGTCTCTGTATCCACGCCTGGCCGTCTCTGTATCCACGCCTGGCCGTTTCTGTTTTCACGCCTTGTCGTCGCTGTATCCACGCATTGCCGTCGCTGTATCCACGCCTTTCCGTCGCTGTATCCACGCTCTGTATAAGGTTTAAAAAAAATGCAAATCCAAGACGTCGCTATAGCCACGCCTTGCTGTCGCTGTATCCACTCCGTGCCGTCTCTATATCCACGCATGGCCGTCGTTGTATCCACGGTTGGTGAAATTTAAAAAAAAAAAACTTGCAACCGTCGCTTAAGCGACGGTTTTTGAAATTAAAAAAAAATAAATAAATTACCTGGATTATCTGCAAAGACATATTTGAAGGTCAAATCTACAATGAGATGTTCTTAGATTTGAAAACATAACAACGCTAGAAATCTGAGAAATCTTAAGAACATATGCAAAGGAATTGTAGGTGAAATGGTGGACTAGCCATCTCAACAAAGAACGCCAATATTTGGCAACAAGATGGTCAATGCCCATTTGGATTCTCCCTCAAGAGTTGATAAACTTTGGTGCAAACACTACTCACATCGAAACATAAAAATAGTATTTCAATCATATGGAGAATTGATATTGAACTAGTCATCAACCCATCGAACACCATGTTTTGCTGCAAGATAGTATGCACCAACTAGACCTCTGCCTCCAAATTCATAAAGCTCTGGTGCAACTTTATTATTTTCAATTTCATAGAGCAGTGGGGTTAGAATACTCCATGCTACCTCTAGTTCATAGTTGCGCATGAAGAGGTGGTTGTCTCCATCAATGACACCCAATATCAGATGTTCATATGAATCTGTAACCTCGAAATTATACCTGCAAAGGTCCAACATGAATGAATTGAATCACAACTTTAAAACAAGACAGAAATATTTTGTATCAAGTAAATGTCAATTTTACAGCTGAATGGAGACCCAATTCACATGAGCAGGATTTTTGATGCATAATTTATTGGATAAATTACAAGGATACCCATTTATTCTCAAGGAACTCATTTCATGCTACTTTCCTTATGTATACACAAAGAAACTAGTGCCTTGAGAATTAGTCAAGTGCAGGAAATGACAAATCAGTAGCTAAGCCAACAAACAATAACAAATGTCAGTAACTATTACATATAAAAATTCATCCATCCACCAGCTTTCTTACCTCAGTAAATTCCAGTTTTTCCAGATATGATAGGAACTGACCCCAGTATTCATTAGTGTATTTGTACTCACTTGTGTTCCCCTTATTTTAGAAGGTGAAGCTTCTGCAATATAAATAGGGGAAGTGATTGATGCAATACCAACACCTAACCCCACCAACATTCTACCAACAAAAAGAACATATGGATCTGGAGAAGCATCCATGGTGATCGATCCAAGAATAAAAAATAAATCAGCTATAACTATTGACAGCTTGCGTCCATAGGCATCACAAATCCATCCACTTATTGCTACTCCAATGATAGCACTCACAATTTCCATACTAACCATAGTTTCCTGTTGAAATCTAAGGCAGTGGGTTGTTAATAACCGACCCTACACAATTGGTGAAAAGAAAAGAGGTTTTATTAATTATAAAATCCCAAATGAAACCTGGAATTAAGTTTAAATGTACCTGTAAAAAGGAACTATTTTTCACAAATGTATAGAAGAGCACCTGATATGACACCTGCATATATGTAAATCCCAATATTAGTCACCTTGTCTCAGTCTGACAATATCAAGCTAGCATAATCAATAAACAACAGGTTTGTGCAATGAATTCTTGGTCTGGAAACTTATTATCCATAAAATAGACTTCAAATGGGCATTTTGAGGCATATTTTCACATAACAAACCTAAAAGTGGTGAAACAAAATCACCTAGAACAAATATGGGCACTTCTTTGGGTGACATTCACGAGGAACAACCATGGATTTTCAAAAAAATGGATCGTCCTGAGCATAATCAGTCACCTATAGAAATCATAGGCACACCTACATGGATTCTGGGAACTTTTCAACCCCTAAACAGTCTCCTACAACCGTGAATAAGAAAACAACAAAAAACTTAGGCATGTAGCAGCTTCTAATAATCAGTCCTGTGTGTTATCAACAATAGGAGGAGCTTTCCAGCAATGGTTTTAAAGTTTGGGTACTTTACGGCAATGAAACAGCCCCCAATGGCAGTCCTAGGCATACCTAAGCCTTCAAAATGCAACCTGCGCCATTATATCAACATTCCTCAGCATTATTTAGTGAAACCTAGGCATGAATGAGAAGTTCTGCAATAAAATTGTCTTTAAATACTCAACGACGGTAGCCTCTGTGAGATAAACAATGGAGTAGCAGTTTGCATCAAAACAACAGTATAATGAATCTAAAATAATCAATAAACATCAATTTTGTTTAACCTTGGTTTGTACACTTATTATCCATAAAACAACCTTCAAAGGGACATTTTGAGGCATATTTTCACACAACGGCCCTAAAAGTGGTAAAACACAGTCACCTACAACAAATATGGGCACTTCTTTGGGTGACTTTCATGAGGAACA